>BTPG01000008.1:48156095-48698595 GCA_036245525.1 Semisulcospira habei
TAAACTATCAAAAAATTTTACTCCCCAATCGGTATACTGAAAGGGAATACTTGCAGTTAGAAACATTAACTGCCGCAGTTGGGTGGGGATGGTTCACACAACTAAAAACAGTGGCTTAAAAAAACAGGCTCAATTTGTGCAAAATATATCTTCCTGTCACAAGCAATAAATAACAAGGCCTCATTTGAATATACACTCACCTAATGACCAACTACAAAGGACCTCCGGATTCATCGCATGAAAATACGCAAGAAACGATACAAGTTTGCATTAACTGTTGTTTGACCATAAGACTTTCAAGGTAATAAGGTTCAGAACCCATAACTGACAAAAAAGCCTGTAATCAGTGGCCACTGCATTATCCAAAAAATATATAGTCCGAGGCCCTTTTATTACACATACCCTAGGCCCCCTTTTGTGAACAGGTTGATGACTGGGAAGGTGACATTTTACAGGCGCCTTGTTAAATCAAGTTATTTGCAACGCATGGCGTGCTACTGCGGCGAGGCAGAACGCAGGCCCTTGCCATAGATTCACAAGGCTAGCTGTAAGAAACACTTTTAACAGGCAAATAATCGGAGAGAGCTTTTTTAGCTATACCGTATTTCTAAGGAACTCATGCATGACGCCACGTAAATACACTGAGTGGGGTTAAAAAGAATTACCGTCCTGTGAATAAAAGCCAATTGAATAATGAGGGGGGTTCCAACCCAAAACCTGGTTTTTTTGGATTTCTATTTAAATTGAAAAAAGACAATCCCGTCAGAAATAAAAAACAACAACAACACCACCCCCAAGAACCACTAGCATGTTTACAAATACAGGTGAGAAATTTGTTAATCCTACCGGTGAGGGACTCCAACACTGGTACGATCGGGGGGGCTGGGGATATTATCAAAAAACTTATAAAGCCATCACGACCGTGTAGACGTAGGGCCACTCGATGCACCAAATTCTGGTCCTACATCTGTTTTCATAAATATATAGAAAAAACATAGTTTTAATCCTTTTCAGCTCAATGCCAAACAATATATATTACCTGTAAGAAAGCCTGCAAACCAAAGAGGGCACTTTAGTCCCAGAGAAGAACTTACAAGATTATTCCCACAGACTTACTGTTACCCCACCCCTTATTTAAACAATTTTTTCCAAAATTTTCCCATCAATTTAGTAATTTTATCAAGCCGAATCAACAGCTATATTCTTTCCAGATACACCTTGAGCCTGTAATGACCTGGTGGCCATACAGCCTTTTTCCTCTTAAGTGTGAACCACTCCCTGGTATAGTGTCCCCTCCACACTGCTAGAAAGACCCCCTTTATATCATGTGATATTGCTTGTTGAATGGTCAGGTTTCACTAATTATGTTTGTTTTGCTCTCAGTGTCTTGTTATGGATACTCATGGCAATTAAAGCCACCATTTCTCACACTTGCTTTGTAAATGATCTCATGAGCGTCTTGACTTTATTTTATTATTATGCTGTTTGATTATAATTCCTATGTGGACTTTGTGACCTGAACTACCCCTGTCAGGTATGTCTCAGTATAAGAAAATACATTTTATGATCTCAGTCTCCAACAGTACTCAACTTATAGGCACAACCATTCAGTTTCATCTAGTAAAACTTACACAGGCACCTTTTCTTTGTTATTTGTGTGCTGAAACCAGTGGTGGGATCCTTTTTAGGGTAGTCCCCAAGAACGTGGTTCCATAACATGTGTAGCTCTGTTTATTTATTTCATGTCCTTCCATAAAAAGTCTTCAGTAAACAATAGGACCGCACACTTATGATATCCATTAGAAGTCAGTGTCCCAGTGTAAGAACAAGCAGACGGCAGGATCAAGGAAATCTTCGTTTTTTGTTTGAAATGTAAATCATAATTAAAAATTCAAGCCTCAACAGTTTTTGATTCAACTCCAAGAAATGGGAGCCATACCAATAGAATCCTGGCCATGTCCCCAGTTTAGACAATCTTTTTTTTTGTTTTGAGATGGACACAGGCATAACAAATGATGGCATGTAAATATCGCTTTATACCCTGTGTAAAAGACTGCGGCTTTGACCTTGTGTAAGTTTAATTAGCGCACCCGAATTCAGTTTTTTAGTGTGTAACCTCAGTCCTCCACATCCTTTGCAAGGAGATGAAGGAATTTTCTTCATCAGTCTTACCCAAAACACAGGACCAATTGTTTCCATAAGCGTAAGAAGAAAGTCTTTTGTCCAAATTGCTCGCAGTGGTTTTACCAATCTCTCGCAACGCAATGTTGTGGGGGATTTCTTCGATTATGATAATCTTACATAGGAAAAGCACTTTTTCTGATCTAAAGTGTAATGCCTCTGTGAAACCCATTCTTTTAGTACAACAACCATGTCCCTGATGTAACAAAACTGGCAAGCAAGTCGATAGTGGCAAACGTAAATTCGAATGATGTCAATTCAGATTTTCGGTAAACACAGTTTGTATGGTGTCCCCCTTCTATTTTTTCCCCGTTCATAAAACTCCCAGTTTTTCTCAACTGCTAATGGATTAAATCATTCAAGGTTAGAAATCCCCAATGTAAAATTTGGGGTGGAATACTCCAGGTCTCGACTTCAAACGAATCCCAACCCTATTGCGTCGTTTTCCGGACTCAAGATATCATAAATATTGATTTTGTTTAACCCTGTTCTATGCACTGCATACTGTCGACAAATCATACAAAACAAAAGTTTTTTTAAATGGGCAACAATTCACACATTGTCAAATCCATAAGACAAATTAAATTAGCATCCCAAGTTATGTAATAATATGGACATTGGCTTTGACGGGGTTCCAATCGTTCCCGTCAAGTAGATTATTTTGTTTTTTTGTTGGCCTTGCCCATAAATTTGTTTTGCTGACTAGACTAATGCCTCCCCCACCAATCCCACGTTCCACCCATTTTCACCCCCATCGTCACATCAGACAACACAGGCCCTAATAAAATATCTTACTGGATTTCAAACAAAAATGCTATCCCCATCGGTCCCATGCCTCAGGACCCTACGTTTTTTATGGTAAGCAAGCGCTGGGTCATAGCTGTTAGTGGCAAACAAACCCCTTTTCCACGGTAAACTTTCAAATAACGGCCTGCTTAGCGCTCAAAACAGACATCAGCTTTAAGTTTATTGGATCATTATATTATTGGTAGTCACCAATAGTTTCACACCCTAGTTTACCAAGTGCTTTAAGTGCCTGTTGGTATTCCGAGTATCAGGAACATACCTTTACCAATTAGTGTGTATCAACAATTTTCTTTATGGACGGAAGACTCCTTTCTTACAAAAACTACACCACAGTCACTGATGTACATCATATGAGATAAACAACACTATTTTTAATATAAGTCTGGTTCAAAAATATTTAACTTGTTATTGGAAAACTCAGGAAGTCCTTCTGCAAGACTGGCAAGCCTAAAGAATAACTGTTGCGTAGAGTCAATAATAGGCTTAGATATACTCTAACTAAAGGGTACAGTTCTTTACAGATGTCTGTGCATACAATTATGTTTTTGTAAGGACTCATCCACGGCCTGCCATTGAAATAATATGTGAATCATATCCTATAGCTTGTGAAAAAAAGATAGGGCTAGTTTGTATGTCTTCTGCTTCGTTTTTTTTAATAACCAAGATACAATTGGTTCTGTGCAGCGCCTCTGTACCAGCCGTTATGTGATTCTGACACGAACTTTCTCACTCCTTAAAAGGTTGATTCACAAAACTCAACACATCTCAGCTGTATCCACATTATGTTTGTCTTTTCTGTATAACAAAGCTTATGACATTTTCAAATAATCAAGAAGATACCATGTTATACAGTTGTTCTCATAGTTTGACACAAAAAACAAAAGCTGATGCATTTTTCCCCGGTAAAATAACAGGTTTTGAATGCTGAGTCTGACATAACACAAAATATACCGAAAGAAACACACTTACTTGATCAACTAATTTCTTGTCTTTGTAATGAAATATAGAACAGGACCGCATCTATGGGAACAACCAGTGATTCAAAAAACATCGCATATACTACAAACGGTAGCTTTGCTGATTTTCTATATGTTACAAAAATGTATACTTTGTACAGGCTTGGTAATTAAGTACTGTTTGTACGTCTCAACAGACCTACCAATATTAAAACATGTTTATTTCGGGGGTACTGCAATAGTAATGGAAAACTTTGTAAAACTATTTTACAAACTTCCATGTTTGACAGTATGTTTTGATATGTTCTGAATTAGTCGTGACATACTCCTATTTTAATTGTGTAGTGATAAGATTTTCACCTGAGCTTATTAGTATCTGTTCACATGTCTAATCTTCAGACTGACCATAGGTTGGGGCAATTGTGACCATAAATTGGTTGTCATTGTTTTCTAGACTATTATCCCAATATCTACACCGTTTGACAGTTTAACAGGATTTAGTTTTTCAAAACAAGTCTTGTCCTCCACTAACAGGGAACTCTTATGACCCCTGCATTGATTGAGTTTCGTTTACAAATTTGGTATAGTTAGAAATACCACGATCAGGTTATGCTTTTACAAAATGAAGTTAGTGCCCCCCCATCCACCAGCACCACAACCACATAAAAATATATCTCATTGTTTTGATATATTGCTCCAGCCCTTTTGATTGAAACTTGCCGGCATTGGTATACCATTGATTTGCCTACAATAGGATGATATCTGACTTGCTTTCGTTGATAAAGTTACAAGTACACGACCTTATGCCAATCTGCGATTCACTTATTTTTTCCCTATCAATTGCTTCAGAGGAAGAATGGAAACAAGGTCTTTCTCTAAACTCACTCTTTCCAATCCTCATTCTAGAATTAACTGGTGTGATTGCTCGTTTAAATATATTGAAAATTATAATTGTCCAGATTACCTTCTAAATTTATATTTTATGAACAATCTGAAATTTTTCTATACCCGACACGAAGATTGTTTCTTGATATTACCGGTAAAAAGAGCTTTCTATTGCTTCATATACCTTAAAAGACATAATTAGATATCGGTAAGTCAGATTGTGTTGAAACACGATTCTTAATCTTTGATGGTTGTCTCCCTCTTTTTTCTTTGTCCGACAAAAAAATTCAATAAGAAAAAATTATATTAAATTAAAACTAACTATTTTTTGACTGTAATCCAACTAAAACAGATATGATTATCAATCATCATTATGTATGTTTAATACCATTTTATTAAAAGTATAAGCGATAAAATACTCAATTTGTTATTTTATCTCGTTTCTTTTGCCTAAATCCCTACATCACTTTACCAAACCATTACTGTCAATTAATTAAATAGTAAAATGATTGTTGTTCTTAATATCAACAGTTATTTGATTTAATAAATAGATGGAATTTTCAACACCAAGAAAGATTACTATTACCAGACTTATTCACTGTTGTTGGTAATCATGAAATAAATTACCAGGTGACAGTCTCTATAATTAAGCTGGCTATCTAGTTTTGAACATTTTAAAGTAAATGTGTAATATCTATTATATTCAGTCTAATAGGCCAATTTTGTTGTCCGTCATATTGTATATGACAACCCAAAAAGATAAAATTAATTTACTAAATCCTTACCAGTAGGTTGATCATGTTTTTAAAATAGAGACTAAAGGTGCTTTAGTCGATTTAAGCTTATTTTTTTACGCCACGGTAATCGTTCAGGTTTATTTGGAACTTACATTCGTTCTTTCTCTATAGACGACTCTTCAAAGGCAGTCCACGATCCCTTACAGTAAAACAAACAAAGATAAACTTTGCGACTGCTTCTTAGGCGCAATCCACGAAAATCTTTTAATAACAGCATTATATTATTGACGTTAGAGAATCCTTACACTAGAATGTTTGCGTGTTTCTGCCACTAAAGGCAAAGCTCTGCTAAGGTATTTCTCTTCTTGACAATATGTACTTTTTCAGCAGAGCTCAGTCAATTCAACAATAAACAGGGGGTTGGCTGTCCTTCAAATTTGCTCTGTCAAAAATACGGCAGGCTCGACGTACAGTTTTTTCTCTAGGGTCCGAACCTAGAAGTAAATGTAGCTGTGACAGGTCCAAATGAATGAAATCGGTTTTGATAAGCTGAGAGGTTGTGTTATGGGACAGTTAGGATCCAGATATATCGCGAACTATGTTATTTCCAAATGAATTAAGGTATCTTGCTTGTAAGAGTATATAGTTACAAATTCGTTATTCCACAGCCTGTAGTCCCCACAAAATAAACCGCAGTGTGGGTCTGAATGTCAATCAATGTCCATTCGTTTAAAAACAAATAAATTACATATATGTGTCCACTTCGTGCTGCTTTCTTGAATCTTTAGTAGGGCACTCAAATAATATTGAGAAATACAAGAAAATATATTTACTTGCTAGCTGCTTCAAACCCTTTTTTTGTATCTGAATTCGTATATCCAATCCCTACCATTGTTTCACCAGTAGACTGATCTCATGTAGATATTCATTCATCAGAACTACGCAGATTAGCCACGAGCATACATGTCTACAGGAATTGTGCAATTTCTTACGTCCTACAGATGCCGATCTTTAGATGACATGTTGCTGGTTTTTCTCTTAACCCTTCATCCACCAGCCTATAAAAATATTTTAGATCTCACCATCATTGTTGGATAGGGTAGCATACCTGAAGATACACTTGATTTAGGAGGCTTCATAGTACAGCGACAAATTAGTAATCTAGGATTATAGAATGTTTCTGGAGTAGGAGCGTATGGATTTTGCTGGGTAGATACATAGAACAACATAAGAATGCGCTCCTTTCAGGAAAGCAGGATGTCGTTTCTAGGTTGTATGTTCCAAATGTTGATCCTTATGTTTTTATTTATTAAACTGTGCCTTATAACACGGTCAAAATAAAATTGGAAGTCTTGATGGCTATTTATTCGAATGCGGGTAGTGTCGATGAGCATGTGTTACAATTTCATATTCTAAGAAATGTTAGTGATCCTTGTATGATGATGATATCAGGTTGATTTGATAACTTTTGGTGTAGTCATTAAACTTAGCAACGAAACTCAGACGGTCATGTGTGCATCCCTGTTCAATAAGGTATAATGTGATGTTAGGAATTTCAAAATTCAAGTGGATGTCACATCTATTACCATATGTATCGCCCCCCATAAACATCAGCATGCCGATGTTGTAGATTTGTCTCCTTGAATTTATTTGGTTTATTATCATTATCTTGCCTCTTATACCATGAATAATACGTCTTTTTCCCTTTCTTGACTTGTAAGCCAGAAAGGGACTGTTTGTCACAGAAAAATACATCGCATCGATAATCGACTGTAAACAACTTCACTGTCCTTAAAGTTTAACTTTAATAGTCTTAACTGAATAGCACTACCTATGTTTCGAACTAGTTGTTCTGTCACATCTGTATGTTGCAATGACAAGTTTCATATTCCCAGAAAGTATAGATGAAAGTATCTCGAGAACCAATTAACGTCATATAGGCCCTAGGTGTTCGGAGAAAACATAACAATAGGGTTTGGTTCTGATCGATATAGTACTAGAGATAGTTAGTGATGGACAATAGAATGCCTCAACCTTTACACAAAGAGGTTCACGTAGTTTTTCCTGTATGGGTCATCATGTTTGATCCGTAGACTAGTGTCTTTTTATTATGCACAAAAAAATTAATTACATAATAAATAACAAAGGCAGCAGGAGGATAATTATGATCATTGACAAATATTGAAATGGTTATGACTATAAAGGTTCTTGATAATAGTAGTAACAGATAAGTTCTGGTATATACTTCTAATTTTACAACAGGAACTTTTACAAAGTTAAAGTTAGAACTCGGTTTTAATGGATAGTGTTGGATGAGCGTCCCTGATCCATATAAGTAGCGATTTCCTAATCAGTATGATTATATGAAAAAAGGAACAGTCTTCACTATTGTAAAAAGAACTGTTGTTGCCAAGGTAAAACATTACAATTTTGAACTAACATAAAAAGGACCCTTACTACGGGTATTAGAGCTTTAGGTAACTCAATCAGAAATTGAAGGGTGGTGTGTCTGATATCAAGCCTATCCATCAACTAGGTTGTTGGTGATAAAAAGGGTTGCCCCCTCGAGTTGTTACGTGCTCTCCATGATCGTTACAAAACTAAAAATTGCCGGACTGGTCAAGAAATTTGATGTGACTGAAAGTAACCATAAACTGCCTGAAACGTAGCAAAACACAGTAATACAAGGAACTTCATATATTACAGTGAAGGACAAATAAATGAGGAATTAAAAGACTTATTGGATGACTTCTACCTTTGGACAATGGTCGGGAGTTAGCTGGGTTGGATAAATTGACACTTCAGTACTCAGCTCAGGGCGTGAGCTTGGGTAAAATAATTTAGCTAAGACATACGGTCGGGATACTTCCGATAATTCATGATTGAAAGATCGCTCTCCCGCATAAAGAGAAACTACTGGCTTACATGCAGACAACTGGAAAATCTCTGACACTAGAAATGAAAGAAAGCATATACAACTCCCTAAAGAACCGTTAAACAGATTTGTATACAGTAAAGATCACAGCACTACACGATTAGAGACGCCACTTGTGATTGAATATTGGATCAAGAAAAATCTAAAAACCACAGTCGTTAACCGCGGCATTAGAGTAACGATACAATAAACATAACGTGACTTCATCGAGGACTACAAACTTTGTTTGAAGATGAGATTGTTAAAAACACTTTTTCAGACGAGACAGGGAAATCTCACTTAATGCAAGTTTTAGATAACTGCATCTTTGGATATTCTTATCCAGTACTGTACGTAGTATAGGCTCCCGTAAACAGAGATCAGGTGGTAGGTAGTTCCAGCACCTGACCTCCAGCACCACACAGCTACCATCCATCACGCACGCACACTCCTCAAGGCTATTACATGGACATGTGGTTAAAATCTAAACACAAGTTGTCTCAATATATATTCAGACTTGCTTCATAAAACTTAGCTCGTCATCAGCAAGGAGCCATGCTTTTGCCTCCTGAGCATAATAGGAAGTCCGTTGTCCAGTTGGATGAATTAAGTACAGCTCGGCAAAGGTAGTAGGGCGTTGATGGCAGAGAGCATGTGGGGATCTTTTTGGTGGACCCGTAGGCGGGTGTATTAATTATAGGCTATTGAATGCAATGACAGGTGATAAGACAGTAGTATCTCCTAATCACTAATCAGTAACGGCCACATGGATTACTACAATTGCAGTTCTCTCACTGAATCATCGGTGGTGCTTTCTTCGACCTGTTTCTGTTCTGTTCACTGGTGCCGTGTGTCAAGGCTCCGCTCCAGGGTGCCGATGCTTGGGGACCTGTTATTGACATGACTGGTGTTACTATCTGCTACAGGTCCCCCGATGCGTGATTGTTATACTGGTGTTTAGCCGCGTGTTGACTCCAGGTGGCTCGTTACTGGGTGTTAAAAAGGTGTGTTGTAACTGGTTATGTATGGCCCGAGAGGTTGTTGGACACTCAAGTTTACCAGACGCTTGATTGAAGTCCTAATTTCTGCATCACCTACGCTGCAAACAACAGATTTCACTAATTAGTCCAAAATCTTATGTTATATGATCCGACTTTGTAGTATGCTGATCAGAAGGCAACATCTGTATTATCCCAACTTCCATACACTGACAAAGTCAACTTTTTGATCCTGCGCATATTCTAAGGTACGTCTGGATCAGCGTTGTGAGTTGCTTGATGGTAAACTCTACCTCACTGACTTTATATTGTGTCTTCCAGGTCGTGCAAGAATACTGTTTTTTGCTGGCTTTCACAATGTTTGCACCCCACTCCACGATTTAAAAATGTTTGATGTTCTCAGTTATGGAGCTTGTGCTCACTAGTATACACACAACGCACATACGTTGCCTTTATAGCACCTCCATTAATGCGTTCTCCCATTCCGACTCCCATGCGAATTGAGGTATAACCACTTTCAATCTTGTCCTAAAGATAACTGTCGGTCCAGGGCAATTTGAATGACTTCAGTTCATACGAGCCTAAACCAGACTTCTGCTATTGATGACAAATGAAGAGGTATGGGAGCGCCGCATACATCGAATTCTGTGCTATCTGTCTGTGCGCTCATATGAATAATATAATGTTCCCATGCCTTCTGTGGATCATCCAAGTTTTTGCTGTCACAGTTCATACTTCAGTGCTTATGTTAAATATTCATTACAGATCCGTTCTCAAATAGCTTTGCACATCACCATTGGTTGTGTAAATGATTAATAACTAGACAATATGCAGTGGGTTCGTGGCGCCTTGTATGGCAGTTCTGATCAGGTATTCTACTAAGCCAGTGACGCTTAATACATGGGAAAACGAGTCGACATGACTTAAATCAGTTTCGTTTGCGGTGTGATTCAACAGATCTGTATAAAGAAAACACCGCACAGCACGTCAGCTGTCCATACACAGTCTCGCATAAAGTATGAGCTGGTCTTTGAAACATTTGTCCGTGGTATGGGGCTTGATGACACAGCTTCTTGCAGTTGCCACTCATCTGATTATTGGAGCGGAGTCTCGTAGGGATATGTATCCATAAGGGTATGCGTGACTTTTACTGTGATATAAATACATTGTTCAGCTATCAAGCTTATTTCCAAGCTGATTTAGTTGAATTATTTTTAGCTTCATATGGTTGAGAGATGAACATTATGTCTAATGTAGGCACTCCACATTACACTGTGATATGCATTCTAACCGTCAGCAATTCGTGGGATGATTTATAAACGTTGTCCCAGATTATGCTTTACTTATGTTGAATAATAATACATATTGTTTAAAACACTTAATCCGCAAACCTTCCTGCCAGTCACACGCAACAGAATGTGTGGTATCTAACAAAATGGGATTGCATCATCGTGAGACGGCTTGCAAAAACAGGTAGCTATTCATGAAAAATGTTTTTACACAGTAAAGTGGTTTAATGTTAACTGATGATCACAGTGTTTTTATGCGGATTAATGCAGATACTAGTAAATAGTGGTTCGAGAGACAAACAATGACTACACTAAATTAACCATCTTGGGTACTTATTGATCTTGTGTACTTTATGCTACATGGGTATCAAAGATGATTTAAAGAATTTAAAGCAACTTTTAAATCAGGATCTACTTTGGTTCGTTTGCTTGAATTAGGAATTTCCTCTTCCTGCAGGTAGTTTATACCAGTATCTTTCAAGTGATACTTGGGCATATTTCTCTCGGTTAAATAGACTAGAAATATAACCGCCTGATAAATTGAGTGCAACGGGCTTTGCATAGTATAATGGTACAAGTAATGGAATGTGTATTATTACGTCAGTTGTAACTAATCTATAACTGGGAACATAATCCAGTTCAAATTGTCGTGCTGAGTACACACACTTTCTAGAATTGTTTATTTACAAGATGAACTAAACTCACATCATGAGAAAGTTCGTCACAAATGGAAAACCATCAACATTAGTTCAAGATGTCTTACCGAATGGAACTGCATCCGTATTGGTGAGAAGTGCTCGTTAGTTAGATTTCCTAATTGCAGTTATAAGAAACTTAGGTTCTAGTTTCTGTTCTTGAAGTCTCTGTGTTTATCCTGTAACTGAATCCGGATGTAAAAAACCAGTTTGTATATGACATGAATAATAGTGGCCTGAGTAGTTGGTAAATTAAGAACTAATTATTATTTTTTGTTTAATAAAAATGTGAACGTAGTGTGGTCCATAAGCCGAGAATTCTATAACCGCAGTTGCAAGTCAGTACACTAGAATTGAAAAGGATTAGGCAGGACGTACAAGATTTTGAGATAGGAAGGGGAAATTGGAGAAATATTTGGTTTTGACTTGATTCACCTGGTTATGTACAAGCGGAAAGTAAATCGATGCATGATGGGACGGAATAGTAGAGACCAATTCCTACACTTAGGTCAAGCTGCGCGTTGTTACTTGTACATACTCGCCTGTAAAATAATGTGCCCTAACAACTTTAATCCTGTCGGTAGTAAGTGGGTTGGTATCACCGAGCCTGTGTCCCCAACCCACAATTGACTGGGTACAATAAAGATTGGAATTGTTATTAAGTTCTTATGTATACACTGGATGCTGAAGGCGCCTTAGTGATTAGGAAGTGTTGTTAATGCTGGGCCAGCTTATTGTTAAGCTCTAGTTTCTCAAGTTTTGCCCAAGACCACAATAGCAAGAGAAAAATGAAGTTGAAAAATTACTGATGAAAAGCGGAGAATAAGTCTTCTTACAACTTAGAAAGAGGAAGCATCAGTTTAAACTGTTGTGTTTTGCAGCACGAAAGTCGTTGCTCGAGAAGTGACATTAGTCTATGTGAAATTTATCATGAAAATCTGTAGCTTCTGCTAAAGAGAGCAAATATAGCACCAGGAACTTGTAAGACTTACATGGAAATGAAACAGTAACAGAATCATCTGCGCAAAGGTCTTTTAATGCCATTACAAATAAAATACTGTGTTTATAAATGTTTCTCAAGGCAGTGATTCCGCTGTAAGGAGGTGGTGACAAAAACATTATTGTTCGTCATAATTTACATTACTCACTTTTGAACACTTAGATTTGTATGGATTTTATTTATGCAGCCAATTGATATATATGAGAGTTGCAAAATGTAATAGCTGATTAAAATAACTCTTTGTTCATAATAAAAATGGTAAACCTATCTATCGCAAATACCACCTGAGCCTATAAGAGGTGATAACCATTAAGGGCAGATTCATTCGTTTATATGAATATTACCGAGCGTTGAATTATTTGGAAGAAGAAAAGAAAATTATCGAGGTGTAAACGCGTAACAATACGGTTTTCAATTCTGTACACAACACATCAATGGACGGGGTGGTTTGGCCGGATTATTGTAGGAGGTATAACTCTGTTTGCATCGGGGTTGGGAATCTCAACATAAAATCTATATAAGTAAATATTTACATTTATAACTTTAAATATTCTAATTTCAAATTTAAAGTATATAAATTCTATTAATAAAATAATTATAAAAGATTAAAACAAACTTAAATTTTATATAATTTAATATATATATATTAATTATAAATAATTAATAAATAGGGAAGTGCTCGTAGGAAGATTGCAGTTGAAGCTTTTTGGCCTTGCACATAGCCCGTGAACTGCTTATTGGTATGGTATGCCACTTAAACAAAAATTTTATACTAAGGTTGTCAGAAGCAAGAAGCATTATGCGAACGCGACGCAGGAGCTAAGCTGATCGAGTTAATGAAACATTATTAAATTAGTAAATGCAAGAAGAAAGAAAAAGAAATTGACGATAAGAACGATTATACAGAGAGTGCTAAGGAATGAATTGCCAACTATAAACAACAAAAAAGTCTGAAATACACGACTAGAAGAGTTGCGTAGAGCAGGGCTGTAAATTGAGATGATTTTAGTGTTGTGTTGGAAATTAAATAATTTTATATTTGTTTATAAAAAATGAGTGGTGGTCCAAAGCCGAGAATCATACCAGTTGCATGTCCAGTAACAGAATTGAAAGATTTGGCAGACGTACAAGATTTTGAGAAGGAAGGGGAAATTGGAGAAATATATGGTTTTGAACTTGATTCAACTGGCATGTACAAGCGGAAAGTAATCGATGACATGAAGGACGGAACAGAGAGACCAATTCCTAAACTTGGTCAGCTGCGCGATGTTACTGTACCTACTCCACCTGTAAATAATGTGCCCTACAACTTAATACATGTAGGTAGTAAGTGGGTGGTTTCACCTGTGCCTGTTCCACCACCCACAATTGACTGGGACATAAAGATTGAATTTATTAGTCCTTATGTATACACTGATGATGAAGGCGCCTTAGTGTTTAGGAAGGTTGTTAATTCTGGGCCGCTTATTGTAAGCCTTGTTCCAAGTTTTGCCCTAGACAACAATAGCAGAGAAAAACTGAAAGTTGAAAATTATGAGAGACGGAGATATCTTCTTACAACTAGAAAGGGTAGATCAGATACTTCTGTTGTGTTTATGCCAGCAAGCTTAGTCGTGGCTAGAGAAGTGACAATAGTATTTGAAATTATCATGAAATCTGTTGCTTCTGCTAAAGAGGCAAATATAGCACAAGGAATTAAACTTACATGGAATGAAACAGTAACAGAATCATCAAAGGTCTTTATTGCCATTACAAAAAATAATGATGTTATTAATGTTTCAAGCAGTATTCCCGCTGTCAAGGTGGTGGTCGACAAAACAACTTTTGTTCGTCTAACTTACATAAACCTTGAACACATTGATCTTGTTGCATTTTATTATGCCAGCAAATTGTATACTTTTGAAGAGTTGCAAAATGTAATTGCTGATTAAAAAAATATTTGTCATAAAAAATGGTAAACTTCTATCCGCAAATACCACCTGAGCCTATTGAGCGTGATAAAACATTAAAGGCAGATTCATTCCGTTTAATGAATATTACAGAAGCGTTGAAGTATTTGGAAGAAGAACAAGCAAAATACTCGAGGTGTAAACGCCGTTACAATACGGTTTTCAATTCTGTACACAACACATCAATGGCCATGGGGGTGGTTTCGGCCGGATTATCTGTAGGAGGTATAACTCTGTTTGCAACGGGGGTGGGAAGTGTCGTAGGAATTGCTGTTGAAGCTGTTGGCCTTGCCACAAGCCCGGCATGCTTTGGTATGGAAGCCCTTAACAAAAAATTTTATACTAAGTTGCAGAAGCATGAAGCATTAAGTACGCTCGCAGCAGCTAAGCTGACGAGTATGAAACTTATTATTAGTAAATCTTTGGAAGATAATGAAATTGACGATAACGAATTTAAAAGAGTCCAGGATGATTTGGCCAACTATAAACAACAAAAGTCTGAAATACAGAATAAGATGCGTAGTCAGGCTGTAAATGTTGAAGAGCTAAAAAAATCTTTTTTAGAACAAGGAAAAAAGATCGGAGTAGAAGAAACTATAAAAAAGGTTCAAGGATTTATAAGCAAGTAAAGATCAGTTTTGTTAATCAATTATTTTTGACATACACTTCGCAAAGAGATGTTTAAAAAAAGCTTTATTGTTGTCCTTGTAACTTGTAAAATCTGCCTGAGTATCTTAATGACTTGGGTAAAAACTTATAAGTACTTATGTTATGTTCTTGTAAGTACTTGTTTAAAGTAACTTAAAAGAACTTATGACAACTAACATGTAAGTGACAGTCGTAAGTGTCTTAAAGAAGTTAATAAAAAACATTAATTATTTAATGATTTTGTTGATTATAATAAAATTGATTGTATTATTTAAGTTGTTTTGTCTAAATAAATAGTTGATTATAATAAAACTATAAAATGGATGGTTTAAAATGTAATTGAAGTTGTTTTGTCTAAATAGCTAGTTGATTATAAAAAAAAAATTTAAATTAAAGTTGGCTTGTCTAAATAGCTAGTTGATTATAACAAAAAATTTATAACATAATAATTGAACTTTTAAAATGTAAAAAATGTTGCTAGAGTTGGTTTGTCTAAATAGCTAGTTGATTATAATAAAACTACAAAATGGATAGGGGGGTGGTTTGAAAATCTTTTATATTAAATAATTTCTGAAATGAAATTATAATAGTTGGATAATAAAGGTATTGATTGTATTATTGGAGTTGGTTTGTCTAA
This sequence comes from Semisulcospira habei, assembly GCA_036245525.1. NCBI lineage: Eukaryota > Metazoa > Mollusca > Gastropoda > Semisulcospiridae > Semisulcospira > Semisulcospira habei. The sequence continues at coordinate 48,171,792 of BTPG01000008.1, forward strand.
ATAGCTAGTTGATTATAAAAAAAACTTTTATATCTTAATGATTGAAATTTGAAAATGTAAAAAATGTTGTTGAAGTTGGTTAGTCTAAATAGCTAGTTGATTATAATAAAAGTACAAAATGGATAGGGGGTGGTTTGGGATTCTCCTATTATCTATCTCTTATGCAAGGCGGGTACTTTGTTTCTGTACAGTGTCCTCTCTGTCCCACACTAGACAGGGTGGCTCGTAATGTAATATTACTACCAATACCCCGAAGAGCACTGTTGCCGCGCTTGCCCACTCTGCACCGGTACAGGAACGGGTGGAGCTTGACTCAGGATTCCGGAGTACTTGCTCTGGCGATACTGCTGCTGTCGCCCCTCGAACGTCTGCGACCGACGCGCAGAACATTGAATCAGCCTGCTGTAGCCCAACGTCAAAGCACTTGCCAAACAGGACTGGTTAGCGAAGGCATTCCAGCTCCTGACAAAGGCCACCGCGCAGACGATGGTACAGCTCCTGATGATGCGTCACCGTTGATGATCATGGAAGATGAAGAAATCGAAGAAGGCGAAGAACTCGAAGAAATCCGAGAAGTGCACAGAAAAAGTCGCACTGTCAGTCAAAGTGCCAATACACAGTTAATTCTGGAATAACACGCATTTCCTGCATTTATTCACAAACCATGTGAGTTGTGTCTCTCATCTCACCCTGTAGAGGTTATCTTCCTGCTGGTACCCTAATACCCGCCTTGGCCATATTAAATAATATAAAATCATGATAAAAATGATTTCTATGTACATTCAATATTCACCATGTCTACATTTTATTATACTAACATTAATCTAACACAACTGCTTTTGTATAATAAAATCCCCACCGCTCAAAAAAACATTATCAAAATATTCACACGTACATACAAATATATGAAATAATCACCAATAACCTCTCCACATGACAATCTTTTTAAATTACATCTAGGACCTAAATATCCACTTTAATTAATTTTATTAATAGAACCAAAAAAAAAAAAAAAACACCGCACTTGGCCCTTTAAATATACGCACTCGGCGACAACCGAATATAAATAAATAAATCCGAAACTCACTGCATTACAACCCAACCTAACAACATGGTTAAAAACTTGATTAAAACATCACTGAAAAAATAGATGAACACACTTCCAAACTTTGTACACATTTACACACCCGAGAGTACAGCAGCTCACTGAGTAAATAGCATGAATATTTACCTTTCACTTGTGAGTCCTCCGGCAGGACGAGACAAACAAGACGAACACGAACCGGAGGAGTCGTCTCTCGGACACCCAAAACCAGGAACACTGGCAGTGGTATTGCAGGGAGGGTAACACAACCCTCACACAGCTTGTCAAGGGCTCCAAACAAGGCCGCACCCTGACCCAGACCCTCACTGAGCTAGCTAACTCGACTGACTGACCGTACTATCCTTCTGCTACCTCGCAGTTTAACTTTACTTCTGAACACTGTTCGGTTAAAGCTACTTGACGAAAGCGTGCAACCGCTGTAATCGCTCACCGTTAAGCTAGCTGCACGGGCTTTACGCTTACAGTACATTTATCAACTTTTCTAACCTAAGGCTATTTACAGAGGTCGGCGACCTCGATTTATTACAAAAAAAAAAACGACTTGGGAAAAATAAAAAAAAAACATGTCACATCCGTTACGTAACATTTACCTTTACCAAACAAAGAAATAAAACAATAACAACAAAATACAAAACAAAACAAAAACACAAAAAACATCAAATTACGTGTTTGACATTTTAGAATATAGGGCGAGCTGTTAACCCATTCAGCCCTCACGCACTACAGCTTGTTGGCGCCAAGCTAATCCGGCTCTACCCTTGAATTATCATGGTCGATCCATCTCATGCAACAGGTGCATAGTCGTTAGATGTCGCCTTCAAAATTTGGGAAATACGTGCGTCGGGCTGAATGAGTTAAGCACAATTTGTAAATATCGTCACAAAATGCTTTAACTCCTTCACTGCCGGGAAATGCCGACCTCACCCATAAAATTTACCACGTATACCATCTGACTGCCGCAAGAAGGAAACAGCTTCATGAGACTCACGCAACTGCGGGGCTCATGAAGATCTATGTCTCTTGCAGTTGGATCTTGCGTAAATTTTCAAGGGGTTAATCATTTTAATACCACGGCCAAAACCACGTTGGACAAAGGAGAGAAAGGCATGATGTCACGTGTTTCTGTTACAGGGTACGACAACTTTGCTGAAGATATACGCTGCATGATAGGCCGGTACCCTCCCGTCTACCTCAAGATATGCTGGCGTTTCATATCGCCCATCATACTGGCGGTAAGATTACGAGCAGCCGAAATATTATCAACAACGACGGTGCCCCTAAAAGTGCCACGAGTAGTTGTCATTGATCAGCTATGGCCCTTTCAAATTGAAATCCAGAGCAGACGAGTAACCTAAAAAAAATATTTTATCGCTTGTTACTTTTACCACTTGACAACTGCTGGTAATAACACTCGGCGGAAAAGACGCGTAACTATGCGTCTTTTCCGCCCAGCGATATCGTGACTAGCAATCAAGAAGTTAACTTATTCGCGGCAAGCCGCATCCGGATGCGGCTGGCCGCAAATGAGTTAAAGCAATCCCAAGGATGGATAAAATTCGCCCCAAAACAGGTTTTCTTGTGTTCTCTTGCCTCAACTAAGAGTTTTCTACCCTTCCTTTCACAATCCGTTTGAGGAGGCACACTCAACAGAGGTTTTCTACTGTCCCATGTGTTTGAGGGAAGAACTCTCCTACGTAGCAAGGGAGACAAGGTTAGAAAAGTGTTTCAAAAAGTTCAAAACGTGTAATTTTTAAAAAAATCTCCTATTGGGGTATGAAGGAAATTATCCATCACAGGTTTGATGCATATTCTCTGATACATAGTGACAAACAATCCTATACCGGTTGTTACTAATCAGTAACAAATAGTTGACAGATAACAGTGAACATGGGAAGGCATCTAAGACTAAACGTGCAAACACAATGTACTTAACGTATGGAGTAGCTTGTACAACTTTAAAACTTTGAACAAACTTTGCGACATTCTTATTTCGACATTAAAAGTTCATAACTTATTGTCCATGTTACGTTTGTGGTTGTGTTATTGTTTTAGGGCATGCTAATCATAGGAAAAGATCCGGTGTTCAGTTGAGTTATTGTAGATAAAAATCACGTACCTTTTTAGTATGATTCGTTTTTTTTTTCCATGGAGAATTCCGATCTATTTTTGTTGCTAGAATGTTGCATGTTTTCGCTACATTGTTGCTGAAGTCCGACCTTGTTTAACCTGGAACGTTCTGTAAAGGGCGCGCTCGTTCTAGTGATCTCAAACATTACGTCACAGTTGTAGTACACATGTTGGCTACATTTTGCAACATTTACCGAATGCGCCTAGATGTAAGTGGAAGATTGTAGAGAAATTTCGAGTAATCTTTTTTTTAATGAATATTACTGAGTTTTGGTTACGTTTTCTTTTCTGATTGGTTGAGTTGTGTAATTTTTCGGATTGTTCTGGAAATCTGTAATAGTATAAAAGAGGGTGTTAGTAAATATGTCCGTGCATTGTATGGGAGACACAGTGTATAAAAACTGCGGATGCATTGTACGAGACGGTGTATAAACCTGTGGATGCATTTGTGGACACATTGTGCTGAGAGTGCATCGTGAGAATAAAGTACTGTTGGAACTGTTACTCCAGTGTGGTCTACAACCTTGTGCGAGTTGCAGCTGGGTGAAGTTTTTTTTACAAGAACCCTAAGTGAGTGTGTGTGTGGTGTGATTGCATCATACTACGACAACGACTACCACTTAACAGTCCATTATTGTAACGCATGCCCAGAACATTTTTAAAGAAGTAAAGTGTGCTTATTATTTGTTCCCTTGACTGTGTATCCATTCTGTGCAGGGAGTGATTGTCTTCAAGGCGTACCAGCATACTCCGCAGGAAGTGGAGTGGGCGAACCTGGTATACTGGATGGCAACTCTCTTCCCCTTGTCCATGATACCTGGATGGTGGTTCTATTACACGTGCACGCAGTCCAAGGTGTGCGGTGTGTAACCGCAGAAGCACTACATGTGTGCTGAACGAAATTTGATCCCAAGGACACATTTCCTAAAGTTTGGAAGTGTCGCCTAAAGACTATGTACAGTTACAGGAGATGGATCGACCATGATAATTCAAGGAAAGCGCCAGATTAGCTCGACGCCTGAAAGCGCTGGCGCTACCGAGGAACACACCGTGACACCCATCACCTTCAGTGGACGCAAATCTTTACTGAAATCCTTGTGACTTCAACGCCATAGGACCCTAATCTGTCCCTGGAGGATACAAAGTGATGTCAGCAAGAGGCAGAGATCCTCACGAGCCCCCGCAACTGCTGGGGCTCATGAAGATCTATGCCTCTTGCAGCTGGTTTGTCTTGACTTTTTCTCTACAGTCAAGGAGTTAATTTATTAACGTAGTAATAGATTCCATCTTTGCGAGCCTGACTTTTTTTTTTCTTTTTCTGTTGCAGCTGACGACCTTCACCCCGGAATGGCGCGGCCGGCGAGAGCTGTCCAACAGAGAAGAGAAGCCGACAGCCATGGTGGACGTGATGGATATCAGCTTGAACGAAAAGGGAACAGGACCCAGTATCACCACGGCAGCTGATGTCTACGTCAACCACAGCTACGTGCATAACGAAGAGGACGTCAATGTCAAGATGTAAACTGGGGCAGAGAGGACAGATAATAATAATAATAATAATTACGGTATTTGTAATGCGCTTATCTTATAATAATTATAACTCTAAGCGCGCACTCACAACGCGCGCACGCATGCGCACGCTTTAGACAATGACTCACGTACCACAAATAGTAAAATACATTACGACGGTCAGCTTGCGGTGGGGAGTAATAATAATAATAATAATTACGGTATTTATAATGCGCTTATCTTATAATAATTATAACTCTAAGCGCACACTCCCAACTCGCGCACGCATGCGCACGCTTTAGACAATGACTCACGTACCACAAACAGTGAAATACATTACGACGGTCAGCTTGGGGTGGGGAGTGTGGTGATATAGTGCTAAAACTGTTGAAAGAGGTGAGTTTTGAGGGCGGACTGGAAGGAGGAGAGAGAGTGTTTCTGACGAAGAGAGAGTGGAAGAGTGTTCCAGGTGGATGGACCGTAGACGGAGAAGGAACGGGGGCCGAAAGTGTTGAGTTTGGTGCGAGGGATGTGGAGGCGGAGAGGGTCGGAGGCGGAGCGGAGGGAGCGGGAAGGTGTGTAGGGGTGAAGTAAGTTGGAGAGATAGGCAGGAGCGCAGTTGTTCAGGGATTTGTAGCAGAGAGACAGAATTTTGTATTGGATGCGTTAGGGGATGGGGAGCCAGTGAAGGATTTTGAGCAGGGGTGTGATGTGGTCGAATTTATTTTTCTTCTGAGGACGAGGCAGGCAGCATTGTTCTGGACGCGTTGGAGAGTGAAAGTGGTGGAGTGAGGGAGGCCGGAAAGGAGAGAGCTGCAGTAGTCGATGCGAGATAAGATGAGAGAGACAGCAAGTTTGGTGGCAGCTTCGGTAGTGAGGTATTTTCTGATGTGACTGATGAGCCATAATAGTTCAGGCATGGTGTTAGAATAACTCGGGCCCTTGTAGGCGGAACGGATGTCACCAACAAGAATAACTCCTTCGTTCTTAACCCCTTCCCTGCCACTGTACGTACATTTTTGTTTCTGAAATCTTTGTTCATTCAAAAAAGCCGTAACCGTCCAAGAGACATTGGTGCAAATTGGTCTCAGCAGGAGGCTTAGAACCTCATGAGCCCCCGCTGTCGCGGGGACTCATGAGGATCTATGTCTCTTGCAGTTGGATCGTGTTTACGTTTTCTCGGCAGTGAAGGGGTTAAAATATTATAGTGACCTGCTTCAGGCAGTAAGAGGTTAATAGATCGCAACATCTCGTTTATAAATGTTCTTAGTGTGTCTTACAGTAACGCTGGACGACAGTTCGAATGTCACATAATGAAAGTGTTTTCTGCTCTTATTTGCGCGCACAGAGAATCCCTTTCGTTATGCTGAAAAGGCAGTGGAGAACCTCTGGTACGTGCTCCTACACACGGATTGTGAAAAGAAGGGAGGATAAAAGTCTTAGCTGAGGCAATACAACATTTGACAACCTGTTCTAAACATTAACCCATTCAGCCTTGACGCACTACAGCAGGAGATGGGTCAACCATGATAATTCAAGGGTAGTGCCAGATTAGCTTGGCGCCTGTCGGCGCCAAGCTAATCTGGCACTCCCTTGAATTATCATGGTCGATCCGTCTCCTGCAACTGGTGTATAGTCATTAGATGACGCCTCCAAAATTTGCAAAATACGGGCGTCGGGCTGAACAAGTTAACAGATTCCCCTTGTCGTGTGTGCCATAAGCTATAAGATCGAAGTTTCTAAACCTGGGGGTTGTCAGTTCAAAAATACGTACCAAGTCAGGAGATTGACTGACCATGATAGTTCAGTGGTGGTGCTAGAATAGCCTTGCGCCTTGAAGCACCAAGATATTCTGCCACAACACTTGAATTGTTGTAGCATATTAGTGCGGAATGTTCTCGTGAATGAGCTCTTGGCGCATTGATTTTTGAACGACCCTTGAACCGTCACCGCAGATGCATAGTCAAAATGTACGTTGTCATACTTTCAGAGTTATACTTTCAAAGAATGATCAAAAGTTGTCAGTGATACAACTACAACCCACTTATTGAATGTCCTTTCCGGCGTAAGAGCAGAGATATAATTTAGACGAAACGTTGGCATTCAATAACCCCGAGGTTGCATTTCTCAAATTTGGGAGGTGTCACCTAACAACTACGTACCGGTCGCAAGGAGACGGATCATCCGACCATGATAATTCAATGGTAATGCCAGATTAGCTTAGCGCCTGAAGGCGCAAAGCTAATCTGGCACTACCCTCGAATGGTCATGGTCGATCCATCTCCTGCAGTAGAGCGTCGGGGTTAAATGGGTTTAAGCGTACCTGCAGTTCAGTGCGTATGGTCTGTACATGCATAGTGCGTTTCACTGGTTCTGTGTTGATCCTATGGTCAACGAGTATTTCACAGAGAACAAATCACAACACTAAAGCTTCTGTCAGTTTTTCAAAGAACACAGCCGCCTTTTGTATTTGTCCGAGCGTTCACCTCACTTCGTGGCTCGCTGCCGGTAAATTTGCACGGTGATTTGGGCGGCATCTGACGATAAATGTCACACTCACTTCTACTTTGAGTCCCACAGATTGCAAGATTTCTCACAAAGCCCCTAGGATTCTTTCAATGTTACAAGCAAATCCACCATCCCAGTGGGCGTGCGCGGGACAATGGCGGCCGACGTCCTTAGGGATGTAGATGATCGTCTTGTTATATACCTGCGTATTTCTCTGTGGGCTGGCGAATGGGTGCCTGATAGGCGGGGGCAGGGGATCTAACTGTTCGTCTGTCCAGCGCTGAGTAATTCCCCTTGGTTTGTTGTACAATTCTGCCAGCGCTAGCCTCACCTATCTGGTTTGTGAGTATCTCAGTATAACTCGAGGCAAAATTTGTATCGTTACATTGTTGTGTAATGTTCTGTGCATCTACTGTGGGAATTCAGGGTATTTACTCGACCACATATAGTAATGCACCTTCGTGTTTGTGTATGTATGTTTCTCCTGCCTACTTCCTAAGTTCCGGAGAAAGACATGGGTTATATAAGAGACCTGATGCATCCTTTTTAGGGATGTAGATGATCGTCTTGTTATATACCTGCGTATTTCTCTGTGGGCTGGCGAATGGGTGCCTGATAGGCGGGGGCAGGGGATCTAACTGTTCGTCTGTCCAGCGCTGAGTAATTCCCCTTGGTTTGTTGTATAAAGAACACGGGACTAACAAGAGACATAAATCCTTGTGAGCCCCCGCGACTGCGGGGGGCTCATGAGGATTTATGTCTCTTGCAGATGGGCTATGTGCACCTTGCCACGGCAGTTAACGAGTTAACCCGCGTGTACCTGCCAGCGTCGGCACTGTTTACAATACCTCTGGCTGCAGGCAGGATATGGTTAACTCCTTCACTGCCAGAGGACGCAGAGTGTGTTCTGAAACGCGTGTTAACCCATTACATCCCGAGGCTGATTTTTGGTAAAATTCGCTTATTGTCCTATGAAGGCTACATTACAGATTAGGAGATAGATCAACTGTTTTAGTTCAAGGGTGGTGCCAGAATAGCTTGGCGCCTGAGGCGCCAAGCTATTCTGGCATCACCCTTGAACTATCTGTCAAATTTATTGCAAGCAATCGGCGTATCAGAATGATATGGGTTAATTCAACGTCAGAGAGTCCCAGCTCAATAAGGACGATGGATACAAAGTGATGTGAGCAAAAGGCTCAGATGCTCGTGAGCCCCTGCAACTGCGGGGGCCCATGTGCATCTATGCCTCTTGCAGCCCTGATTGGGTTCACCTTTTGTCAGCAGGGAAGGGGTTCAGCAGCGTGTTTGAGTGCGCTATCGGTATCATGTCGAATCCGGGTAGCCAAGTACCCGGGAAATAGATGGACACAGGTATAGCAGGACGCATTAACTCATTCAGCACCAAGACCGAAATCCGCAAATTTTGAAGTTTGCCCCCTGAAGACTGTATTACACTTCTGAAAACAGATCTGAGCGTGATAGTTCAAGGCTTGTGCCAGAATAGCTTGGCGCCTATGGGCGCCAAGCTATTCAGGCACAACCCTTGAACTATCACGCTCGATCCATGTCTTGCCGTGGCGTGTCGGAGTTGAAAGTTAACATAGGACCAGGATCACTGTGTGTTGCACTGTTCAGCGACCATGAACCCTTTAAAGTGCATTTGCGTGCTGGTCTGTGATTTTGGACCTTTTTGCTGTAACTATCAATGTTTGTAGAACTTCAACGATGCCCCTTATCTCAATGTAAAAACAAAGACGAAACTATCAGGTTAGACTTCAAAACGGGGGGCACTGTAGTTAAATGTAAATGTCCTCTTTTTTTTTTTAACTTGAAGGCATTATGCCGTAAGATTCCCAATCACAGACAGAGCACATATACTGTATTTTGGAATGGGAACTTTATTTCAATTTAACGGGGCTTTAATTGTTAAGTATCACTAGAGTTTGAAGAAAGTCGACTTGTCCAACCCCCCACCCCCCTCCCTGTTGCTTGATTTTGACGTTGAAATGTCGCCCCCCCCTCCCTCCCGTCCCCCCCGCCAACTGCTTCCTCCCCCCCCCCCCCCTCACACACACGTATGCACACCTTGTTTGACGTTTTTTGGAGGCTGGACAATAGCATGTCATGCATGCTGCCCTTTCTCTCTACCCGCTCCTCAAAATGAAAAATATCTTCTTACGCCTCTGGTTAATTATGCAGGGGAGGATATGGAGTTGGGGGTCGGGAGGGTGGGGGTGGGGGTGGGGGGATTGGGGGGGTGGGGGTGGGGGGTTCCGAAACCTCCCCCCAAAAAAAGTAAAAGAAGAAGAAAAAGCTGTAAAATGCTCTAAGACAGTCCCTTATTTGGGGTGTTTGAACCCTTCCCCCCTCCTCCCCGTATATATTTTTGCAAGTTTTCACACATGCCCTCTCCCCCCCTCCCAGCCCCACCCCCCGATGTACTTACCCCATGCCCCAACCCCCCACAACTATCTATAGTCCCCCCCCCCCACCCCTGTTACCCGTTCTTGATATTTTGGCGAGTGGTGAGACATGCCTGTTCGATGTTTGGGAAAATGGAAGCAAGGTCTAGCGTCGGGGAGTCCTTTTATAATTATCAGATTGAAGGTCCCAATCAAAACGTTGGTACCCCACCCCCTCGAGGCAACTGATCCGCCCCTGTTACGTCGTGTATATTCTTCCTATATGGTTTCTACTTTGCATTCAAAATAAACATTACCACACAAAACAAAAAAGTGTAATTTGCAACTGATATCTGTTTAAATAAAACGTTAATCCCTCAAAGCCCAAAGAACAAAAGAAAAAAACAAAACAAGCAAACACCAACAACAAAACACACACAAAAAACAAACCCAAAACAAAAAAAACCTAAAGCAACACCTCTCCCACCCCCCCCCCCCCCACCCCAAAAAAAAAAAAAAAAAAAAAAAAACCCACAACCCCAAAACAAACAAACAAACAAACAAACAAACAAACAAACAAACAAACAAACAAACACCCCACCCCCCAAAAATAAAACAAACAAACAAACAAGCAAACAAACAAACAACGAAAAAACCCCAACAACAACAAACAAATAAACAAAGAAACAAAACACAAAACAAACATTACAAAACAAACAAAACAAAACAAACCAAAAACAACAACAAAACACAACAAAAAATAAAAAACAACCAACAAAAACAAAACAAACAAGCAAAAACAACAACCACAAAACAACAACGTTTCTGCATTTTAGTACCTCCTCTGAAAGTGTTTTAGTATTTCAGTGTTTCCAATTCAACCAGTTCGAGACGCCCCGCATCAATAGCTGCGGACGTGTTGCCTGACACTTTCGCAGTTATTGATGCGGGCTGCCTTGAATGAGACAACCCGTTCGAGACGTGCTATTTACACTTACGTCTCGAATGGTTTCTATTTTGTCTCCAGGAGGAGAGAGCGCAATGGGGGAGTCAACTGGAGTTTGTACTGACTCTGATTGGCTATGCTGTGGAACTGGGCAATGTGTGGAGATTCCCCTATCTCTGCTACAGGAGCGGAAGAGTCCGAAATAGCTCAGGCGGTTAAACGTCGGAGCAGGAGAGCGAAGGGAATCGTCGGGTCGTGGGTTCGAATCCAGTCCCAGTCCGGGCCCCGGTAGCTGGACTCACAATCCAGGGGGAAAAACGGATTTGTTCAATAGCATGTCCGTTGAAAGGTCCTGGTAAATCAAAGCGGCACAGTTGGAGTGCGCCTAAGTTGATCAGTGTTCAGGCCGTACTCCATAGGCAATAGATTTCCTTGTCCCCCATAACCCGCCCGTCAGGGCCGTCCATGATCACCTCGGTGCTGTGGAGGTTAAACCCGAACTAACCAACCAACCTACAGGAGCGGCGGAGGTGATGATGATTGCGCTTACGTCCTTACATGCATTATGTACATCGCACACGGAGTTCGAAACAGTTAAAACGATTATATACAAATGTGGCAGACGTCACACGATTTAGTAATGTTGAGTGAATTAACCCTTATAATTCGAAATACACCAGTGTGGGAAATAAGTTTGACTAAAATAGTTCAAGGGTGGTGCGGCCAGAATAGCTTGGCGCCTCTAGGCGCCAAGCTATTCTGGCACCACCCTTGAACTAAAGCCATTGGCCTATATACTTATCTGTAAGTACTATAATGTAGCTTGCATATGGCAATGTACAAATTTGAAAGCTTTTAGCCTAAGTATGATATGGGTTAGCCACTTTACTGCCAGTGAACGCAGGATGTATTTTCCGATATCTCAATCTTTAATTCAACGCTAATGAAGCCCAGATAGCCAATAACCATGGACACAAAGCAGTGTCAGCAAGAGGAATAGATCCTCATGAGCCCGCGCAACTGCGCGGGCTCATGAGGATCTATGTCTCTTGCATTTGGAGGGCCTTCATGTTTTCTCACCACATTAATTAATTTAATTAATTAATTACGGTATTTATAATGCGCTTATCTTATAATAATTATAACTCTAAGCGCACACTCACAACTCGCACACGCATGCGCACGCTTTAGACAATGACTCACGTACCACAAACAGTGAAATACATTACGACGGTCAGCTTGGGGTGGGGAGTGTGGTGATATAGTGCTAAAACTGTTGAAAGAGGTGAGTTTTGAGGGCGGACTGGAAGGAGGAGAGAGAGTGTTTCTGACGGAGAGAGAGTGGGAGAGTGTTCCAGGTGGATGGACCGTAGACGGAGAAGGAGCGGGGGCCGAAAGTGTTAAGTTTGGTGCGAGGGATGTGGAGGCGGAGAGGGTCGGAGGCAGAGCGGAGAGAGCGGGAAGGTGTGTAGGGGTGAAGTAAGTTAGAGAGATAGGCAGGAGCGCAGTTGTTCAGGGATTTGTAGCAGAGAGACAGAACTTTGTATTGGATGCGTTGGGGGATTGGGAGCCAGTGGAGGAGTTTGAGCAGGGGTGTGATGTGGTCGGATTTTTTCTTTCTGAGGACGAGGCGGGCAGCATTGTTCTGGACGCGCTGGAGAGTGAAGATGGTGGAGTGAGGGAGACCGGAAAGGAGAGAGTTGCAATAGTCGATGCGAGATAAGATGAGAGAGACAGCAAGTTTGGTGGCAGCTTCGGTAGTGAGGTATTTTCTGATCTGACTGATGCGGCGGAGGTGGAAATAGCATGCCTGGGTCGTGGTGGAGACGAAGCTGGTCATGGACAGAGAGGAATCGAGGATGACGCCGAGGCTCTAAGCATTCTAAGCATAAGCTGTGTGCTAGTTTGTGACTTTGGACCACAAGGATATGAGTCGTAAGGTCCAAAATCACGGACCAGCAAACGTATACTGACGAGCAAAAGAAATGCGTCATATTCGGAATCCATAAAATGTCGCATTTCTTTTGCTCGTCAGTATATAAAATAATCTCACAGTGAAACCTTACAGACAAGAATAACCGGAAATTAAACGTCCATTACTCATTAGAGACATCTCACGTTAAATTATGTCTAATCGCCATAATGAGAGGAGGTACATAATTTTCCTTGTATTTGTGATGCCCATGATCGCAGGGCCTCACGGACTACAAAAGGTAGTACGTTTTTCAGTTACGCACAAGTACACACATACCAAATTTTCCGACGCAATAAAAAGGGTATTTTGAATCTTACATCTATCTTGTTCAATCTATTCTCACGTTCATGCTTTGATTTACTCGACAGGTGCTTTTCTCATCCCCTACATCATTTGTCTGGTGACTATGGGCATTCCCGTTTTTGCGTTGGAGGTTTCCTTCGGACAGTTTGGAGGACAAGGACCCATTACCATCTGGAATATTAACCCTGCAGCTAAAGGCACGAGTTAATTAAGAGTTTAACTCAATCGCGGAAAACCGCATCCGGATGCGCGGCTTATGCAGCACCAGATCCGATGCGTTGATGAAGCAATAAACGACTTCCTCTAGCTAGTGACTGCAAACGTAATGCTCCTGTGCATTGTGTATTTAGCGGGTCGAGAATGTTCAATGGGCTTTGCATGGAGTTAACAATTTGGCTGCCGGTAGAGCACTATCGACGGCCAAAGGGTTAAAACACCCTAAACATAGCCGCTTTGTTTATGACAGGCTATAGACAATGTCCTGCACCCGGCCGCAGGTTTCCAAGATTTTCAAAGATTAATTGTAATGGGAGTTGTCCTCCCTGCATGTAGCGGCTGTTGGGGATGGATTTACTATTACAGTTCAAGGCTAGTGCCTGCCTGCATGTCAAACTAATCAGGCATTTCCTTCAACTGCCGCGGTCGATCTCACTGGGCACGCGCATATGAACCCCTTCACTGCCGAGAAAATTGAACATCATCCAACAGCGAGAGGCACAGATCCTCATGAGATCAGTTTATGTCGATGTTTCTTGGACCGTGGTGGCTTTGGTTGTGTTGAATGAACACATATTTCAGAAACAGAGTATGCGGCCAATGGTAGGGAAGGGGTTAAACCTTCTCCTCTCGTTACTCTACAGATATAGGAATGTGGCGGCGGGCGATCGTTATGATCGAATACGCGTGATCATCGCCTGGGTGCTTCACTTCCTGATCGCGTCCTTCACCTCTCACCTGCCGTGGAACGACTGTTTGTCCTGCGACTGCCTGCTTTACAGGGTCAACACCACAGGCTTAGATCTGGACTAAGTCAGAGCAAATAACTCTTTTGAACTTAATTGTAGTAGGTGATTGAGTACAGTAATGCGTGTAAAAAACTCAAACACTATAATTATTATATATGAGTCAGTCACCGCAGCCGCATTGTTCACGTTTACATGATTTTTTCATTGATTCAGCAGTTATTAATAATGTTACTTGGTTTACAGCTGATTAGAATAGTCTTTCACGCATGCAAATCGAACAAATGTCAATACGTTTACGTACATTTGACCATGGTTTTATGATTTGTAATACATTTATTATTATTATCAATATTTAGGTGTGAGACTTTCTTGCATTTTAAATGTAATTTTAATTTGTCTCTCATTTTGTTGTTGTTGTTTTTTAACAAGTGTGCGCTAGTTCTTCACAGTATCGGCAACGGATTCCATGAAACAGCTTCAACAAAAAGCAACACTACAACAATAACAACAACAATAGCATCAACGGCTGACAACAACCCCCCCTCCCCAACACCGCCACCACCACCACCACCACTGTGAACAACAACGACTCACTTGGAATTTATCAAAGAACATATCAAAGAAAATCACAAAACATAATACATAATTACTGCTATGTCGTTTCAAAGGGATTCAGAACCGACATAAAATACTAACAAAGGACTTGAAGAGCGAGGTGCAAGGCAGGGGAAGTAACCACTTGTCAAAGACGCAGGCAGGTTATGACGGTATACCTTCCAAAGTAGGTGAAGGTCGTTGACATTTCCCATCGTATCGGCCATGGTCGCACTAATACGAACTCAGTGTCAACTTCGGAGATAAAGTTAGCTGTACGCGGGCAGACGTCAGCCCAACGACTTTAGGCGTGCTTGTCTGTGATTTTGGTCCTTACGGCTAAACGCCGTAAGGTCCAAAATCCCAGACTAGCACAACTGAATTTTTGTAATCAGTCACAGGCCGGAACTGCGGCACGAGTCTTCTCCCTTTGACCACTGTCACGAAGCCGACGTACGATGAAACGTATACAACTACGTTGACTAATAATAATGATAAAAACTGCCACAGGGAGTACAGCCGCAACTTACTAACAATGACTGTCAGCGATGACACCACCGTCAATACTGGGAAGTTTTCTGTGGCTTGTGGTTGCGTCGACTACCGCTGCACGAACACAACCGCACAGCGCACTCAAGTACAGCGACACAGAGTGTGAGGCAATACCTGACACAGATCTGCAGGCCGCTCAAACGATATGGGACTACATGCTGATGAATCACACGATCCGCAAGGTGAACTTTAGGTTATGCGTGTGCTGCTCTGTGATTTTGGACCTTACGGCCTGAGGCCGTAAGGTCCAAAATCACAGACCAGCGCACATGATATGTTCGCGTGATTCAGTTTTTCAACTGATAGGGCGTTCGTTCACTGAGTGTGATAATTCCGCTGTGAATGTGTGTGTGTGTGTGTGTGTGTGTGTGTGTGTGTGTGTGTGTGTGTGTGTGTGTGTGTGTGTGTTCTCTCTCTCTCTCACGCTGTGTGTATGTGTGTGTGTGTGTGTGTGTGTGTGTGTGTGTGTGTTCTCTCTCTCTCTCTCTCTCTCTCTCTCGCTGTGTGTGTGTGTGTGTGTGTGTGTGTGTGCGCGCGCGCGCGCGTGCGTGCGTGCGTGTGTGTGTGTGCGGTGTTTGTGTGTGTGTGTGTGTGTTCTATCTCGCTGTGTGTGCGCGTGTGTGTGTGTGTTCTCTCTCTCTCTCTCTCTCTCTCTCTCTCTCTCTCTTTCTGTCTGTCTGTCTGTCTGTCTGTCTCTCTCTCTGTCTCTCTCTCTCTCTCTCTCTCTCTCTCTCTCTCTCTCTCTCTCTCTCTCTCTCTCTCTCTCTCTCTCTCTCTCTCTCTCTCTCTCTCTCTCTCTCTCTCTCTCTACGCATGTATGACATACTAGACGTGTATGATGTGTAGTCATTTATTTTTCCAGTGTGACGTCATCGTCGCACTCGGCAGTTACGACGTCAGAGTAGCCAGACGTGCGGCTGATTTGTGGTTGGCTGGTTACGGACAGTGGCTGGTCATGTCGGGCAAAACTGGAAACTTGACCGCCAGTAAGTCATAGTTTTAAACTTTGTCAACATATACAGGCCTGTGATCGAAATGGGAGACGTTAGAACTTATTTTCTGAAGACTACTTTTCAGTTCAAGCGGCAGATCGACCATAATAGTTCAAGGGTGGTGCCAAAATGGCTTGGCGCCTGTACGTCAAGCCATTCTGGCATCACCCTTGAACTATCCTGGTTGATCCATATTTAGTTGCAAATAATGTGTTGGAGCTACGTGGGTAAAGTTCTTTTACGTATTATAGTGATACGTATTATAGTGAATCATATGCATTTTTGAAGGGTGATTGTGTATAGATTATTTACAGAGTGCGTTGTATTTTGTTTTCAATTTGTAAAAATAGTTTTGTAAATTGCGTTTTTGTAATTAGTTATTTTTGTGCAATTAGCTTTTGTTAAGCGCCTAGAGCTCTAATTTCTGAGGTTAGGCGCTATACAAGTACTCATTATTATTATTATTATTATTATTATTATTATTATTATTATTATTATTATTATTATTATTATAGTGTTCTTATGTCTTTGGAATCTTTGAATTCAGATAGACCCTATCAGTTTTGAAGAATTCAGCCCGGTGAAGATGAAAGACAGGATGTCAATTCAGTGAAAAGCAGGATTTTCATTGTATTACGATGAAAATCGTGCTTTTCACAAACACGGACATCCTGTCTTTTTCTTTTACAGGGCATAATTGTGCAAACTACACGCATAGCCCTCATTTCCATTACCAAGCACTTGGGGCGGTCCGTGGCACAGCGGTAAAGCGTCTGCCACCAATGCTAGAGATTCGAGGTTAGATACCCGTTTCAGGCGTCGGACTTTTCTCCTCTAGTGTCACCGTTAATTCGGGCGGACCGTCGGGGATTCTTTCTCCGGGTACTCCGGCTCTTCCTCCCCCATGACTTTGGTATCAATTTCAGCTCACTTAATTAAATTTCAGATATAAAAACGATTTGAATTTCTATAACTTCAGTAGCTCGCTAGAGCTGCCTTTAGCACCACGTGAATGTTCTGTGGTTATGTGCAGTGTGTGAGTAAATGCGCGTGATTTACGTGAGCGTGCTTGTTGGGTTCAGTTCGCGGCGGCGTTTTGAGCCGATTTACAATTAGGATAAAGCGCCTATTTAAAGGGGTACGCCTGACCTTTTTTAATGCTTCAGTTTGCAAAAAAACTTTTACTGGGATTCAGTATAGATACCCATTTAGACAGTGACCACCCTATTGTCTCACCAAATGCTTTCTTTCGTCCGTTCAAAGCGAAAAGAGGTCACCGGAATCTTGTGATGAACGCCATGAAACGATTGCTTCTGATAGGCGATGGTAGTCATAACTATTCTATACGACCTAGGTCATCTGCATAATTATAACCAATCAGAGAAAAGATGGCGGATGAACCAGCGAAGAAAACAAGAAAGTATCATCGACTCGCGCCGACAATAGCAGACTCTGAATTGAAGAGAAGAAAGAGGAAGAGGGACAATATACCCCTAAGTAAAACTGACATCGGACAAGGGAATATAGACATGTGACAAAGCGTAAAGCAAGAGCATGGCCTGAACGCCCATCAAGAATTTGTCCCTTTCCTGCTGAATCAGTAAGTAATCTACGGTATTTGTCGATCTTCCTATAGTTCCGCGAGCGCTAGTGATTTTCAGAATTCATGATCTTCAGTAGAAGTTATCTCTTACTGATTTCGCAAGATTTTAAACCAGTTTTATCATATAGTTACGTGCAGAAAGTGGGTATAAATACGAATGTTCTGTTTCAATGATGGATCGCGTTGGGTGTTTCCGAGGTGTAAAGGATCAAAGGTAAACTAGGCCCGGCACCGTGGACGCAGGCTCGTCGGCTTCAGTTGCGAGTCACTGAAATAAGCCACTTCCTCGTCACAATCGCTACTAGTAAATAGTAGCAGGTTAAGCGGAACCCGCATTGTGATTTTGATAGCATAGCGAATATGGAAGGTTTATTCTACTTTTCTCGTGAAAAATTACGTCACAGGGATGCCAGAAAACATCAGTACACGTGTACACTGACAGGTGTGTACGCCACACTGATGGCCTCGTGACCTGCAGTATTGCGATACACTGATAGTCGGGTTCTGCCTTGTGACGTATGCTCATAAATATGCATATTAATTCAAACAAGGCCGATGCAGACGATAAATCCGCGACTCGGGTACAAAAACAATACACCCTCCAAACGATAAATTTCGACATTTGACATTGTACTTACACCATAAAGCTCTAAGATAGTACACAAAGGACCCATACACATACTGTCAGCAGTACCTGTTGCAGACAGTTTTTTTGACTGTGTTGAGATGCTTGATCCTGGGGAAAATAACTTTAATGCGCTGATTTATTATTATTTATTTATTACTCAACAGAACAATGTCTTGTTTTCTGTGATGTACAGAGTTGTGGACGAAACCAGAAGCTGAGATTTTCCGAGACGTGGCCGTGGGTAGAGGTGTAACAGCAGACAGGATTTTGTTGGAATCCGAATCTACGAACTCGGGGCAAAACATACGTAAAACATGTAGGCTTCTTCAGCAACGTCATATCAAGGTCTCGTCCATACTGCTAGTGCAAAAACCTTACATGGAGAGGCGTGCATATGCCACCTTCCTAAAACAGTGGCCTATGGATGGAACAGGAAGTGAAGCACATATTGACGTCATTGTAACGTCGCCTGACGTCAGCCTCGTCGATTACCCCAACGTTGACGTAGGGTCTCTGTCTGACGTAATTTCCGTCATGCTCGGAGATATGCAGAGAATATTTCTGTACGGGAACTTAGGTTTTCAAGCCGAGCAGTTTGTTCCACAAAGCGTGAGGAAAGCTTATGAATACCTAGCCGGGAAAGGGAAATACTGTGGCTACTTTCAGTGATTGCATTCGTACAGAGTTTACGTTTCTGACAGTCACACTGACTGACACTGAACGAAAAATGGTTCATTTTGTGCCCCTGGAAGAACAGGCGTATAGACCTGAACGTATTTAACCCCTTAAATCCTGATGTAACATAACGTGAGATAAATTTGACCATGATAGCCTTTAGACGCCAAGCTGTCCTGGCACTACCCTTGGAGCTATCATGGTCAATCTGTCTCCTGAACTGTAATGTAAGCTTTCATAGAACAACTCGCAAATCTGAAAAATTCATCCTCAGGATTTAATGGGTTAAACAACATATAAACAAATATTGAAATAATAACACAACGCCCAAAATACTAAACCAAACACAATTTTATTGTTTGTTTTCGAGAAGTAAAGGCAGTTCGCGATACAAAACAAAAGTACAAAACCAAGAGTTTGAAAATGAAAGAGAATAGATGCATCTGTAAAAGTATCTAAACACCCACAGTGGGATGTCATCAGATCCAGCCTTTCATATCTTGTGTTTGTTGGAATCTACAGTATTTCACATCAAGGGTTAGGATGGCGCTTGATAAAGACGCCTTGCTGGTCAGGCGACAACCCTTGAGATATCATGGTGATGCAGTCCCAGCCACATGTACAGCTTCCACGCACAATATGCTCTAAAACGAAATGTGTGATGGTGCTGCTTGATCAAATGTCCGTACGATATCTTATGAGGTCCATCCGCACCCCGTCCGTGAGCTCGTTCATCTGACGCGCATACCGGCAGTACCACAAAGA
Source organism: Semisulcospira habei (assembly GCA_036245525.1). Taxonomy (NCBI): domain Eukaryota; kingdom Metazoa; phylum Mollusca; class Gastropoda; family Semisulcospiridae; genus Semisulcospira; species Semisulcospira habei. The sequence goes on from BTPG01000008.1 coordinate 48,191,441, forward strand.
GTGCACGGGCTAGACGTCGGCAGCAATGGCCCGCGCACAGCTGTGCGCGGGCCATTCGCGGCCGATGTCGGTCCGAGGACGTTTTGCACAGTAGCTCAGGATTGGAATTTGCACTAGAAACTTATTTATTTTTTTTTTTTTTACGCCGGGACCTTCATGACTGGCCCACCCTGATTCCCTTGTGGTGATGCTGCACCTGGAAAAAAAACCCGCACGCAACGTTTTATTTATTTTTTCTTATTCTGTTTAACACCACGGCCACTTTTCTCAAATTTTGGAGGTGACACTTATGTACCGGTTGCAGGAGGTGGATCGACCATGATAATTCAAGGGTAGTGCCAGATTAGCTTGGCGCCTGATGGCGCCAAGCTAATCTGGCACTACCCTTGAATTATCATGGTCGATCCACCTCCTGCTATTGTGCGTCGGGGTTAAATGTTATTAAACGTGTCATATTTTTTTTGTGGATATCACGGTAGGAATGAACAGCAAAAGGCTGAAGAAAACATCGTATGGCGCACATGTCGCCAAAACTAGAAAAAGTTGGGTGATGTTTGAGGAGTCCTGCCATCAACCCCTCTGACTGCTACTGCGACTGCAATATCGTTCGGCGGAAATTACGCGTAATCACGCTTTCTTATCGCCGAGCGGTGTCGTGAGTAGTAGTCGTAGAGTTAAATAGTAGTAGCAGAGACAAAGACGTCGACGAGGCGAACAAACAATAACGTCAACAACAGACTGTTTGGACGGCCACACATCCACGCCGAGACATGCGCAATACTAACAAATTCATGCACAAACACGGAATAAGAAACAGAGATGTCGGGCGTACGGCGTCAAGTTAGTTATTTCGGTTTAACGTCTAGCAGGCGACTAAGGCCATCTCACAGCCGGCACGGCGCCAAGACCGTGATAAAGAATAACAAAAAAAAAAGAAAAAAAAAAAAAAGAGATGAATATTACTCTACGAACAAAAGAAATGCGGCGTCATGGGAATAAATTGAAACAGGTACAGCGTGCCAAATATATATATCGTATAAATTTTACCGGGAAAACTGAACCCAACCATCCATTTTGCGAGGGGACAAAACTCATCATTGCGAATGTCCACATTATTTAGTTGCCGCGGTGGCTCATGTTTATATGCGGCGTGAAAGGAAGGGTTGGGTTGATTTGAAGTTCAGTTTTCCCAGGTACAACAATTTGCAATATAGTTGGCGCGGTTTCACCCCTTCCCTGCCACTGTACGTACATTTCTGTTTTTCGAAATCTTTGTTCATGCGACCACCAAAAGCCAAAACCGTCCCGAAAATAATGGATACAATTTTTTTTTCTGAGCAAGAGGTATAGATCCTCATGAGCCCCCGCGACTGCGGGGGCTCATGAGGATCTATACCTCTTGCAGTAGTGTGGTGTCCATTTTTTCTGAGCACTGAAGGGGTTATATGTTTCCGATGATTCCCTTGGCTTTGCGTTTCACTTGCTCGTCATAAGTGCATTACCTGGAGCGTTAAGCGTGGGGAAGCGAGGGTTCCAGCATTTCTTTTCTATGTCGGAGTACTTGCAGTTGAACCCGATCTCATCTGCACACAGGATACGCAGACAAACATTACAGATTTGTAAGCTAGCCACATTTGACGAGACAAGAACAAGACCACCACAGAGAAATTGATATGAAAATAACCTACAAGACAGCAACTGCTTGAGACAGTGGACAACACAATTGTCTGTGTTTTCATAAGCTAGTAAAACTACGTGTGTACCTGTCATGTCTAATCAAAGTCCCAACAAAGAAAGAAACACGCCCAGAGTGTTCCTTTCGTTGTTAGGATTTTCTTTGCCTTTTACACGCTTGGCAGTCACATTTCCGGTAAGGATTTTCGCGTCTAAGACGTGTTTCTACCATTTTTAAAGTCACTGTCATTTTAAAGCGTGTTTTTGTCGTTATAAATGGTATTTTTGTCGTGTCCACAGCTTGTTCTTGTCACGCCTAAAGCGTTTTCTCTGATACCTTTTCACTGTTAGTGCTCGAGAATTAAACATGAAAATGCTCTTGGCGTGAGGGGCACTTCAGTTTGACGGCGTGTTATAAATGGGAGGTGGGTGTTAAGCTGGGAACAGGATAACAAGTTCCGTCGTCATAAATTTCAAGTGTGTCCTATTTGCGGATTTACTGCGCACGACATAAGTTTAGGATATGAAAGAGACGTAAATTTGGGACTTTCTGTGGTCTGACTTAATACATGCAGATTCAGTGACAACGTTCACTTTTTTGGGAGATAGAACCTTAACCCATGGGGCCGACGTAGGCGGCCGTAGAGGGCCCGCTGACGACTTCGGCTCGATAGCCTTTTGGAGTACTGGAAAATGTCGATAGCATTCGCCAAGTGCGAGCAACTTTTTCAAGCCAGTAAATGGCAGCCAACTGTCCCTCCTGGGCAACATTGTTCACATACAGTAGAGGTTACTATCTGGAACAAAGCCGCTATGTACTGTGTCAGCAGTCAGTCACTGACCCTTGAAATTACGTGCACCTTGACCCAAGAGGCCTTAGGACTAAATTAAACCAAGGTGAAGCTAGCCCACGAACACAACTTGAAATAAGTGGAAATATTCTCACTGAGCATGTAGTCAATGGTTGTGATGAGCCCAGCCTGGCACTGAGTGGTGAGGGAGTTGGCGGGCAGACCGTTGAGGCAGTTCACAACGTCACGAACAGCTCTGCAAGTAGAAAGTACATCAAACGACTTGGATTTTCAGCGCAAAAGTTGTTCTACTCGTCCGGAATCCCTGTTGCATTTTATTTTGCAATATCATCAAGAGTCCGACATAACCTTTACTGACAGTAGTTGTGCGTGTCTGAAGTCTTCGTTAGTTCACCGCCAAAGAGACCTTGCCGTCCAAGGAATATTGGATACAATGTAGTGTCAGCAAGAGGCATAGATCCTCATGAGCCCCCGCAACTGCGGGGGCTCATGAGGATCTATGCCTCTTGCAGCTGGAGTTTGTTCACCTTTTTCGGCAATGAAGAAGTTAATAATATGTGAGAAGGTAACTACTGAACACACTGAAGGTAAAGCCTGCCACAGCAAATTCACCACTAGGATATCATCGATTAGCTACAGAGTTTAGCATGGGCCTGGAGCGACTCAATACAATACAAAAACGATTGTGAAAATGAAGGCTGCGATACAGGTCACCAGGCAGATTGTTTCACATGTGCATTTTCGAGGTTTTGTTGGGTTTCTTCTGCATTATAGGCACAACACTGCTATTTTGGCTATGGGCGTAAGGATTAGCTAGAAATCTCAAAAGATTGAAATATATTTGTTAATTCCGCACCATAGCGCGCCAGCCGTACAAAAGCGCGGATACAAAGTGGTGTAAGCTAAAAGCATAGATCCGCCTGAGCTCACGCATCTTCCAATAGTGACGCAGGAAGTGTCCTTTGCTTGATGAATGCATGGTGAGGTTTCGTTTGCAACACGACTCCAAACAACTGAGAGCGAAATCAACCAGGGCTCCTGAGGATCTATGCCCTTTTTAGATGTTTGGAGTGCTGTCTATGCTTGTGGCACAAAGTAAATTATCCCGCGTGATTTCGCTCTCGTTCGTTCGCTCTCGTTAATATGTAAGAGTGCTGTTACTCACGGCTCGCACAGGATGAGGTTGGAAGGGCATGTGCTTGACGATCTGAGCTGGTTCCAGACCTTGAGGTGCTTGAGGGCGAAGGTCATGAGGCACTCGTTACGCAGGATGGTCCGGTGGGCCAGGCTGCATGGTGGGGCAGGCAGGCTGGGTCTCCCCTGGGGCCTGATCTGACCTGCATATAGAGACCAGTAACGTCAAACGCTAGACAAACGACAAAAGTTGCCCGTAACATGCTCAAGGACCTTTTGCTCATTGGAAAGACAAGCGACAAAATACGAATTCTGATTTCATTTGCATTTGATCACGGTGGGCAAAAGGTCTCGTGTACAGTCCGACATCTCTTCATTATCACATACTCGCTATTGCAACAAAGCCACTTACTTACAACAGACAGAAAGACGCTGTGGAATGCAATACAGTAAGCAGCAAAACCCCCTCAAGATTTTGATAGACAAGGACGGTTCACCTTATTTCACCGTCGAAAGATAGTAAAACTTTTGTGTCTGTATCATTTTAATTCGTGCATCTTCCTTCTAGCGTTTCCGATGATTCCAAAAAATGTCGCATTTCTTTTGCTCCTCAGTATACACTTTTATTGTTCCTTACCCTGCAATATTCATTCCGCGCACATACGCTTGTGGTTCTGTTTGTGTAATTTCACCTAAAGACACCAGCGTCTTCGCAGCAGGCCTCATCGTGAGACACGTAATTTTCCGTTACAAAGATTAATCTCCTTACAAATTTAAGAAAATCATATTTTCAAGAGGCATTGATTCTCATGAACCCCACCACTGAGGGGGTTCATGGGGATCTATGCCTCTTGCTTTCTGAATTTTTTTCCGCATAAGTTTGACGCTATCAGTATTTTTTTCCAGACGCCGTGCTAAAGTGTTGCTGACCTTGAATAATTATACTGACGAGCAAAAGAAATGCGACATTTTGAAATCATCGGAAACACGGTGTTGTTTCCGATGATTCCAAAATGTCTCATTTTTTTTTGCTCGTCAGTATTTAACCTTATCATTTGGAATACACCAGTGTGTGAAATAAGTTTGTCTAAAATAGTTCAAGGGTAGTGCCAGAATAGCTTGGCGCCTCTAGGCGCCAAGCTATTCTGGCACCGACCTTGAACTAAAGCCATTGGTCTATATCCTTATCTGTAAGTACTATAATGTAGCATGCATATGGCAGTGTACAAATTTGAAGCTTTTAGCCTCAGTATGATATGGGTTAACAGATGGATCTCCCGCTGTGGTGTCTTAAATGTTCACATGCGTGTTACAAAAAAAAAAAAAAAAAAAAAAAAAAAAAAAAAAGAGAGAGAAAAGAAACATATCTTGAATAGCTATGATACAAAAATGCGTGCAGCTCGATTTAAATCCAACATCTGTCATGGTGGGGGGGACAAAAGACAGTAAGTTTATTTTTGTGAAAAGCTAGATTTCCTTTGTATTGCAATTGAAATCTCGATTTTCACACAAATGTACTTGCTGTCTTTTGCCTTCTTCGGGCAGACATCATATTCGCAACTAAAATGAGTTTGACTGTAAAATACTTACATGTGGCAACAGCCAAAATGGCGAAGAAAACGAAGACGAGAGCGTTAGCAGCCATGTTGTCCTCTTAGCCCGGCACTGGAATGTTCTGTGTTCCGCCAGGCAGGTCTGTCATATATGGCATTTTGTACACGGGGCGAGTTGTCCTTCCTGGTAATTAATTGCCGCTCTCACTGGCCCACAGTACACAGCCCGGACATGGCTGACACATCGGAGACAAACTGCCGGCCATGAATCTCCATCTTAGGTAGACATCTTTCTGGTGCGGAAAATGCAGTCCCCTCGTACTGCATTTTGATGCACTCGTTATTCACAATATCCGTAATCCAGGTGAGCCCTCAAAGCGCCATATCATGTCTGTATCCTCTGCAATCAGTCCAAATATCGTCCAATAATAATATAAAAATATAATAATAATAATAATAATAATAATAATAATAATAATAATAATAATAATAATGTATAGTATTATTATCGTTATCATGATATGATGATGAAGATGGTAATAATAATAATAATAATAATTTATAGTATTATTATCGTTGCCGTGTTATGACGATGACGATGGCAATGATGATGATATTATATTGTTATTATTATTATTATTATGTATTATTATATAACGATTATGTATACCTCCTACAACTTCCCGCAGATAGTGATGTCTAATCGCCCCATAAATACAATGTACTAAATAAAGTTAAAGAATACGGAAGAAAATGATTGATTCTGAACTATGACACATTTATAGTCAGAAAACTTTTCATTTGTTTTATACACCGATGAAGTTCGTCAGAGTGAGTTAGAGCGCTCCTTTTCACTCCGGTGCAACATCAGAAGCCAAAGCTGGAGCTCAGAGGCTTCTACAGTATTAATTTATTCATATCGAAGCCATAAAGTACTCCACGCGCCTAATCTTTGTTTAGCTGGTGGCTATTTGCACCACGTGATCATTCCTTTGATGTAAACACTTCTGGACTAAACCTTTCATTTTCAGTGTCAACCGAGGCAGGTGGATCGATCACAATAACTCAAGGTAGTACCTGATTAGCTTGGCGCTACGCGCCAAGCTAATCAGCACTACCTTGAGTTATCATGGTCGCGTACGTAGCGATTTGCAAACGGTTCTAGTGTGAGCTTTGCCCTGTGAAGGCAAAAACCAACAAGTCCTTTTGTGAAGCGAGATTCATGTGACAACGAAATCTCGCTTTCAGAAATGGACTCATCATGACTTTTCTCGGCGAGCTTGTGGACAGTAGTCAGAAGACGAGGAAGCTGGGAGGCGCAGGTTGAGATGCACCTCTGACTTTCCAATGGTGCACTCCCCTAGTGGACAGCACATGACCTGTACACACACACGCACACACACACGCACCGACCCACGCACACCCACACACACACACACACACCCCACACACACGCAGCACGCACGCACACACACAGAGAGAGAGGAGAGAGAGAGAGAGAGAGAGAGAGAGAGAGAGAGAGAGAGAGAGACGTGCGTCACTATAGACGATTCTAGAAGAACACACAAAATTATAGTGATGGTTGGCCGAAAGTTACTATCCACAGAACTTTTTTTCCCAAATGCAGTACGTCTCGAAAGTGTTGATGCTATGACAACATAATTATCTCTCTTAGTAGCACCTATTCATTACTTTGATCTCTTAGCCCTTTTCATCCTGATACACTACTGCTTGAAATTAGTTTGACTGATGACCCCCCAAAAAAAAACCAACAAACAACAAATGTAAAAATGACTGTTTTTATTATTTTGCAAGCACTGGGGTCCGATAGACGTAAAAACACCGCATGCACGATCTGTAGTATTGGTTAGTATTTGAGGTCATTCAGTATCAAGAGCATTTTATTCCGGATTTGATTTGAATGTTGTTCATATTCATACAGCAAGTATAAGTGATGTGTATCATTTACACGTATATATTTGTACTACTGTCTTTTGCTTTATGTTACATTAACTCATTCGAGACATGCCGCATATGATACGAGGTATAAAGTCGTTTTTCCAAATGCAGTACGTCTCGAATGTGTTAATACTATGACAGCAGAATTATCTCCCTTACTAGCACCTATTTATAACCCTTAACCAATTCCAAAGGGGTGTCTTATAAATATTTAGCGTACCGTCGCACTCTGTTATATATGCTAGGATCAGCTAACCATGCAACGTGTAAGACAGAGTGAGGGTGGGCAAAAGAAGGGCAGTAGAGGGGGATGGGGGGAAGGGGAGGGGGGTTGGGAGGGGGGGGAGTTGGGGAGGATGGGGGGGGGGTGAGAGGGGAGTGGGGGAGGGGACAGCAGGTGACAGGAACTTGGTTCACCCACTGATGTCACGCAGGTCAAGGTGAATATGCCTAAAGGCAACGGAGAAACTTCGGGAACAACTCAAAGCCGCTTCAGTTCACGTGTAGGCTTATATACATAAGCGTATGAGGGAATTACACATCGTTTACCCAACTAACTCCGACACACTACATCAGAAGATGGATCGACCCTGATAATTCAAGGCGTAGTGCCAGATAAGTTTGGCGCCTGATGGCGCCAAACTAATCTGGCACTACCCTTGAATTGTCATGGTTGATCCACGTCTTGCAACTAGCATATAGTCGTTAGGTGACACCTCCAAAATTTGAGAATTGAGGCCATGTAGTTAAACGGGTTAATGAGCAATGTCAACAACCAGTCCAATTTTAACAGTAGTAAGAAAGTATTAAACGTAAAGATCAAAACAACATGTAAACATGTAAACGAGGGGGAAATAAAGATAAAACGAACAAACGGTGTGGTTTGGGTGGTGGGGAGGATGACTGAAGAACTGAAGAAAAACAACAGGCCCTCCAGAAAATAATGAACATGACTTGAAAACTTATACATAAACATTTTTAAAACAAGTCACAAAACCGGCAACAACCAGCCAACCGCGTGCCAAATATAAATTGTATTAACGAGGCGAGCGATGGTTGAGGGGTTCAGTCACGCACTTAATTAATAAAAATAATAATAAAAACAACAACAAAAACAACAACAAAAACAGTCGTGAATGCAAGGCATAAGAACACCAGTCGTTCAACGACCATAGACACCCCCCCCAAAAAAAAAAAAAAAATAAATAAATAAATAAATAAATAAAAAAAAAAAAAAATAAAAATAAATAAATAAATAAATAAATAAAATAAAATAAAATAAAAAAAATAAAATAAAAAAAAAAACCGACCATGAGGCATAAAACTTCATGGGGCTCATGCGGTTCTTTGCCTCTTGCAATTGGGTGGTTCTGACTGTCAATAGATTAAACTTTGGTACCTAGCAATTGTTTTTTTTTTCTTTCAAGTATGCATCCGTTGGCAGATATTTTATCAATGCTGTCGCGTTTTTAAAGTGCGAAACTGTACTGTATGCTTTGGTCTTGTCGTAGAGGAAGGCATAAGGGGATACAATTGCATGTGCTTATCTAGTGTTGAGTAATTCCCCTTTGTACGTGGACTCCGCTATAAGCAAACGCAGCCGACATGTTCTCCAAACACATTCAGCAGACAACAAGACCCTGTGAAGGCAACATACAGTAAGTCCATGTTTGTGAAAAGCAACATTTTCGTTTTAATACAATACAACTCTTGCTTTTCGCACAAATGGACGTACTATCTTTTTGTCCGGTGCAAAACAGACCATGAGCCTCTAATGTCTGCATACGTGACGTCTACATATTCATTGTTTCACATCCAGGTCAAATTGTATTCCTTAGCAACGCACCACGTATGGGTCACGGGACATGACTAAACAGCCACTGCCACTTGAGATACTAAAATCAAATCACAGGGGCGGATCCAGGGGTGTCTCGACGAGAGTGGGGAGGGGGGGGGGCCCAACAGCCCTCTCCTCTCCCCCCCTCCCCCCCCCCCCCCCCCCCAGTTTTCCAAACTGTGTCATACAAAAGAAATCCAGACCAAAATAGTGACTATCAGGCGAGCATAAATTCATATAAAAAAAGAAACGTTCTTTAAATGAACAATTACAAATAAGTTGTGTTCAAATTATTCTTTCTTGGTGCTTTTCTTTTTGGGATTTTCTTTAATTGTAACTATAGTGTTGTAACCGTTCTCTCTACGCGTGTTTTTTTTTTCCGTTTTTTTTTTTTTTTTTTGGGGGGGGGGGGAGGGGAGGGGTGGGGTGGGGGGGGTTGGTTTCTGAGACATATTTAGAGTTTGCAGAGGTTACAATTTGTATTTGTTAAAACGTTTCTTCTTTCATCTCGGGACACAGCACCGCTTTTGGCATTTTTTAACAAGTTTAAAAGGAAGGGCTGATCATATCTACATGCACTTGACCACCTCCCCATCTCCACCCCATCTCCCTAACAAAACAAGATTAATCGGGCACTTCTGATTCTTATAATTATGGTGTTAATTTTCTTATTGAAAAGAATGTTCTACCTGGAGTTTCTGCAGGAGCAATCACCTTGTGTTTGACAACAACACTACACCACCAAGTACTCCTCCGTCTGAGAAAATAACACAGCCATTTGTGAAAATTGTGATACTGCTCTATACACCCACAAACCTCCTCCATATGAGGAACACAGGATCAGATCACAGAAATAGTCATTATCACTCATGATGTATACCTCTTACACTGACTGACGATTACTTAAGGGTTACTTAAGGGTTGATCAAAATCAAGACATTTCACACCTCGCCTCTGGTGACACGCATCAATGACCACATTGCTACTCTGATGGGCACTTGTGCATGTCCATGGAAGACAAAACTACGCAATCTGCGTGAGACTGGGAAGACCCAATGTGCTGAGAGAGTGATGTGTGACGGGATTAGGGGATTAGCAGTTACCTGTGACACCCGGGCCAGTCGGCTGCTCACCCCAGGGGAGACACACAGCACAGTTGATTGCTCGCTTTCTGATCACAGTTGACTTGTTCACAGGCGTAGACTTAATCCTAGATGATTGCCACCTATGAGGATGCATACCATTCGTGCCGCACAGAAAGAGGTAATGCTTTTTATGAGCCCCTGTGACTGAAGGGGCACATGAAACTCTATGCCTGACTGAGGGACTGAGTTGGGCCCCAGTTCAGCAATGATTGGACACTTTTTCACCGCTGGGGTTGACCAACAGTCGGCGGCTTATTGCCAGATGGCTGCCTCAGTTTGAGGATGCAATGCGGATTGTATCGCACAGCAAGAGGCACCGATTTACATGAGCCTCTGTGAGTGAGGGGCACATGGCACTCTATGTCTGGTTGAAGTACTGTGACAGGTGCAGGTAAGGAGTGCCAAGTGAGGATATTTGACTATAGGCCCATGAACACATGATAATTGTGAAATACACCGTACAAGAAAAGAAGAACCATCGAATAGTAAAACACAACTTCCACAAATAACCATCAAAATTTTTTTTTTGGGGGGGTCAGGGCTGACGGGGGGGGGGGGGGGGGGGGCAGGGCCCCCTGGCCCCCCCCTTGGATCCGCCACTGAATCATGTGCCAAGCGAATCAGACAATATCCCGGAGCTATGACTGTTGATGCACGTTCCTCTCTTGGCGCTGGATATGTAAGTCAGGATTTCAGGGTTATATTTAACGTCTTTTCACGCATTGGTGATATCAGAAAGAAAAAAGAAAATCAACAACCAAACACACAACTTGTTAATATCTAAGAATAGCAATAATTAACATCCAAACCCACACACAAATTACTTATTAGTCACCAGACTATGAATTATGATATTAACTATTTGAAATGCAATATTTCTATGTAAGATGTCACACATATTTTCTGCTATTTTTTCAACTGTTATGTTATTTTGTGTCAACAGATTCGTTGTAATAGGACATTCACAGATTATATGTTTAACAGAGATGCGGCTTAAGCACTCGCATTTGATGTCTTTGGAGAATTTTGTTTTCCAAGAATTTAGTCATAACTTGTATATCAACGAACCTGTTTTTCTTGAACAAGGTGGAACATGATAAGTATATTTCATATCATCTTTGTGAACAAAACTGTTTAGCACAGAGTACATTTCATGTAGAGATAATTGCGTATCATTACAAATTGTTGAGTTTTCTCTATTTATAGCTAAGCTCCCTTTTTGCTTGTCTGTCACAAATTTCATTCCAATAAATTCCGCTGTGTGACTGAGGGTATCCACATAAAATATATCCCTATTCTTCTGGACATAATACAGCTTATAATATGTTTTATTTCATATACTAAGTCTTTTCTTGTGTTACAATCCCAGCGTTTTGGACTATATAGGACAGATTTAGAATCGACACAAATGAAAATGTTAAATATATTATAAGGTATAAGTTGAATATAATTTAGTGCCATGAAAATCGCATGCAGTTCAGACGCAAATATGGAAAATCCTTTACCGAGATAAAAAGATTTCTTCTCTCCAAGATCCGGAATAGCAAAGCCTGCACTACAGTCTGAAGAATCTGACAGACCCACCTGTGAACATTTTCAAATGTTGAAAATACAATATGTTTTCTGTAATTTTCTTTCACTAAATTTGCTAAAACGTTTACATCCTCATCTATTTTCAAATCTGTGTAATCAATATGGAAAATAGCATTAATATGTTCCCACGGAGGTATAGTAGGTGTTACTGGTGTAACTGGTATAGACTTGATATCTATAATTATTGCAGTTTTCTATAGCATCTGTGACATAGTTGTAAGCTCGGTTTGATCGTTGTCACGTAGGCTGGTCTGTGATTTTGGACTTTATGGCCATAGGCCGTAAGGTCCAAATCGCAGACCAGCCCGTATGTCATTGCATGTGCTGGTCTGTGATTTTGACCTTACGACAAAGGTCCCGAGGTCCGAAACCAACTGCAGACCCAGAACACTCGGCCTTGTAAGTCTTGACTGCACCGTCTCATCTGCTAACCCAAGATCGGCTGTCGTTAGCGGTTTCTATCACGATGAGGAATCATAGCGACAAAAACCGCTACTGACAGCCAATTGGGTTTACATGTAAACCTTGACACGTCAAAGTGTAAAGGTTGCTGATCCGCTATGACAGCTGAAGGACAGAACCATTGCTCCACTTCTGTTCCATGGACGACCAGTACAGTCGATCTGTCTTCCAAAATTTGGGACTTTGTACATCAAAGCGCGTGGCTCGTAAGAGTCGCCTGACTGTTCTATTGCGTTCAGTTCAATGACGATGGGATCTCTACGCTCGGAAAGGCTTATACGCGCTCTACCCCACTCCCCAGAACTCTTTCCAAAGTTTCCTTCTACACTGTGCCAATATTAGTCTGGCTTGCGATAGATCCCTCATGTTATAGCCTTTCAAGCCTGCCCAACGACCGCTATGGACTGAATACTTGTTACGAAACGTGCATTGTGAGTGACAGTTTAACAGTAGTACTTGCTGAGCGTGTCGCCTCTCCAAAAGGAAGAGACCAGAGTGTCTGTTCATAAGTCCAGCTCTGAGCTGTTGCCCTTGGAAAGTCTGCAGCCTCTCTTGTAACGTTCAAGTTCTATTTTTCTTCTTATTTTCTTTTTGTATTTTGTGCATATTTTAAAGTCCCTTTTATTTATAGAAGGGACTTTTTTTTAGGACGGGTCACGGTGGGGCGAATTTAATAGCATGTCCATGATGTCAAAGGCGGGCATCACTAAACCTCAAACAATTGAAGTAACAAGATAAAATTACGTTCTGTCTAATTACGCTAACCTCGCTGCTGAACGTACATTTGGCTCAAAGCGCCGTATGTGCGTATGTATGTATGTGCGTATGTGTGTGCGTATGTATGTAAACAAGAGAATCTCCGATATTTCTTTACACACAAGCTTGAAACTTGGTGAAATACTTTCTTAAGTGGGTGGCTAAGAGAGCCTCTGAGCATATTGTAACTGAATGTCTCATTGAAGACATAAACAACCGTTATAGGAAGTCGGTTGACCCAGATTAGAGTCCGTAATTTTTGTCATATTTACTTGAACTTTCGCATATAGCTAGTTTGGAGAAAGACATTGAATGAGTTCGTTAGCCAGCTTTGTATCCTTTTAACGTCTTTAGTAAAAACTAATTCTTTTCACAAAAGAATTAAAACACTAAAAAAAAAAAAACACCCTTCACTTCTAGAGAAAGTCAGACAATGGCGGTGACGTAAAAGAGGCAACTCCGTCACCACGCAGACATAATACTCTAAATATGACGTAATCCTCTCTCTCTCTCTCTCTCTCTCTCTGTCTCACACACACACACACACACACACACACACACACACACACACACACACACACACACACACACACACACACACATGCGCGCATCTCCAGGAGGAATAGATCCTCATGCGCCCTTCGGGCGCATGAGGATCTATGCTTCTTGGAGATGTTTGTAGCGCGCGCATGCACGCACTAACATGCACACACACATCGACGCGCTTTCAGAAGATCATGCAAGTGACCCGTGTACTTAGTATATCATGTAGCTAGGTAAAGTCAACCTGCTTTCACACACATTATAGCAAGGCTGAAATTGTACCGTGAAGTTCTGCCTACTTCCTAAGTTCCGGAGAAAGACATGGGTTATAGGCGAGACCTGATGCATCCTTTTTGAGGATGTAGATGATCGTCTTGTTCTATACCTGCGTATTTCTCTGTGGGCTGGCGATTGGGTGCCTGCTAGGCGGGGGCAGGTGGTCTAACTGTTTGTCTGTCCAGCGCTGAGTAATTCCCTGTAAAGTTCTAGTTTTGTCACCATTTCCTCAAGCCTATGAAGCGAAAGTGAAACTCGTTTCACATAAAATATAAAATTACGTAAAAACTAAAACATACGTCATGACAAATGACGTTTGACAAATCAATGACGCGGTTTCCCCCCCCCCCCCCCCCCCTTGTAGAACTCACTGACACATTGGCAGATCTCCGAAAGACTTTTTCGATAGGAGATGAAGGGACCTCACCGGTGCGCGCATTTTCAGCCAGTCAGAAAATAGAACAAAATTGCCGTAGCGCGGTCCTGTTGCTGCGTCCCTCAAGCTTTCCCGTAACTAAGCAAGGAAATGGCGAAGTGCGATACTGTTTGTGCGTATACATTTTACTAAAATGGTCAGGCATTGCCATTGGGGTACCTGCAATCGGGACGAAAGGTACCCTGACACCATAAAAAAAAAAAACAACAGCTTCTGACTTTTTTTCCCCTCCCAAAACCAACGCGATGTGCTGAATAAAACTGAACTTGCTGTAGACCGCACACTGATCATCTCAACATCAGGATACTACCCCCTTAGAGAACAAGAGCAATCGCAGAGCTGTTTGTATGCGGTAAGTGTAATTTTTCTAGTTTGTTCTGAAAATGTCACAATTCACTTGCGGAAGTGGTACATGAGTCAGCGATCGGGTTACCACGGCCGAAGCATACTGTAGGCCTGCTGCTCAACAATGTGCAAGCACTCGCTATCAGGCAGGACCGCTACGCTGATCTGCACACTTGGATGAATGTGTGTGTGCGTGTGTGTGTGTATGTGATTTTAAATATGGAATTATAATGATACTATTAATAACAATGAATGGTTTTGTACAGCGCAAAATCTTTTTGTGGCAAAAAACTCATTGCGCTAAACTTAAAATTAACTCTACAGAAGCACCATAACCAAAGGTTTATGCCCTTACGTTTCTTCAGTCTGCACTCTCTCACTCGTTATAACAAATCACGACTAGCACAGACACATCACTCCTACTGTAACACATTTCATACGATTTCTTTATGATGGGCATATATTCATGCAACGTTTTTCTTCGCAGTATGTTTGGGATGGGGAACCAAGTGAGCAAGTATATCTATCTATCTATCTATCTATCTATCTATCTATCTATCTATCTATCTATCTATCTATCTATCTATCTATCTATCTATCTATCTATCTATCTATCTATCTATCTATCTATCTATCTATCTATCTATCTATCTATCTATCTATCTATCTATCTATCTATCTATCTATCTATCTATCTATCTATCTATCTAGCTATCATCTGTCTGTCTGTCTGTCTGTCCGTCCGTCCGTCCGTCCGTCCGCCCGCCCGCCCGCCCGCCCGTCTGTCTGTCTGTCTCTCTCTCTCTCTCTCTATCTATCTATCTATCTATCTATCTATCTATCTATCTATCTATCTATCTATCTATCTATCTATCTATCTATCTATCTATCTATCTATCTATCTATCTATCTATCTATCTATATCCCGTAGTCTTGCCGACCGTTGGGGCACACTGATGTTTTGGCAACCAGCTCCAACCTGTGTATATATGCTGACAATAAAAGCAGAGGTGCATATCTAACTTTTCGCTTACACTCTGTGATGACATTTTACTTTCCAAGTAAGGCTTTCATTATTCTCCGTAGAAAGCTTACTGAGTGTGAAACAGTGATGTCATGAAATTTGTTTTGACTAATATACTCAGCTCTACTGTTTGAGATATTTATATACTGACGAGCAAAAGAAATGTGACATTTCTGAATTATCGGAAACACTTGTTTTGCTCGTCAGTATAATAGGCTTAACCCCCTCGATGCTACTGATCATGAATTGCTGGTCAAAAATGACTGCACTCTGACTGCCATTCGCGTGAAGAACACAGATGAAAATGTGACAAACTTAGATATAAAGAACAAAATGTTAACAAACAAGAGACATAAACCCTCATGAGCCACGAGAATGCGGGGGCTCATGAGGGTTTATTTCTCTTTCAGCTGGGCAGCGTTTATGTCTCTTGCAGCTGGGTAGAGTTCGCCTTGCCCCGGCAGTCGTGCAAAATGCACAGAAATTACCAAAAAGGTAAAGAAACAGGCTTTCAAAAGACGATCACAAAGCTGTTTTGCGTTCATCTTCATGAAGGTACACTGAGTGGGAACAAGTGTCAGATTCAACCCCACTGACACCAATACAGACCATATCCATCCATTTTTCCCTAGGAAACTTCTTCCGCTAGGAAACTTCTAGATGTTCCTCAGATATCTTCACCATGAAAATGACAGCCACCTGTCAAGCCTGCGGCGTACTTGGTCCTCCCTTCTGACAAGACGTTTGTCTTCTTCAAGCCTATACCCTCTAACCCGCCGCTGCCTACACCCCAACCTCCCCCTTCCCCTCCCCCCTCCCCCAACCCCTCCTCCCCTCTCTCTCTCTCTCTCTCTCTCTCTCTCTCTCTCTCTCTCACACACACACACACACACACTATCCATTCCTCGTGCTTGTTAACACTTTTCATCCACTATTGCTTGAAAGAAATTGGACTGTGATTGTTCAAGGGTGGTGCCAGGCACCACCCGTAAACTAAAATGCTTGATCTTTCTCCAGATCAGTAATATAGCCTTCATAGGACAGTACGCAAATTATTAAAAAAAAATCAGCCTGAGGATGTAGTGCGTTAACTGATGTCCTTTTCCCCTCCCCCACCCCACCCGTCCGTCCTCCTTTAAATCGTCTGTCATCAAGTGAACTTCCTTCTTCGGAGGATTGTCTGTAGACCTGCATCGTCAACTCCTTTAGTGCCATGAAGAAACCCCGCGACACGATCCTACTGCCGTTGCGACCTATGCCCGATACAAATCTTTAAAAGAAATACGTATACTGACCAGCAAAAGAAATGCGACAGTTTAATTATTATTTATTATTAATTATTAGTTTAATAATAATAATAATGATAATAATAATAATAATGATAATAATAATAATAATAATAATAATAATAATAATAATAATGTACATTTATATAGCGCTTAACCTCCAGATGAATGGTGCTCTAAGCGCTTTACAAGATCAAAAGTCACAGAACAAAAAGTACAAGAAAGAAAACGCTACAATAAATGTTACAAAAACTAAAGTGACACATATCAAAAGCTCACACTCACACACATCGTTACAAGAACAGTTACTGCTAAAGATTGCTCACGCACTGAAAAATGATGCATCTAACTGTATGCATAAGAAAACAAATAGGTCTTGAGAAGTGATTTAAAAGCAGATTCCAAAACTGTCGCATTTATTCGTGTTTCCGATTATTCCAAAACTGCCGCATTTCTTTTCCTCCTCAGTATATATGTTAAACCATGAGTGGTGGTGATTTACGAGCCGAAACTTGTTTTTGACTCTCAAGTTCCGGCTAGGAGGCTGTGCCGAGGAGCCTGAACTGTGTCCAAAGCAAATCGTGACTCGTAAATTATAATCATCAATGGTTTAACTCATTCTACCCCAGACACGCCACAGCAAGATAAGGATCGACCATGATAGTTCAAGGGTGATGCCAGAATAGCTTGGCGCCCAAAGGCGCCAAGCTATTCTGGCATCACCCTTGAACTATCATGGTCGATTTGTGTCCTGCACTGCAACGCAGTCTTCAGAGGACAACGGCAAAATTTGCGGATTTCGGTGATGGGGTAGAATGAGTTAACGTATTTATCCCATTTTCGTATGATCCCGGACGCACGTTTTTGAAGGTTGGGTTGACTCGACACAGCCTACATAAACGTTTTGCTTACTTTGTTTTTTCTAAGTCAATGTTTCGAAGCTGTGACCAGCTGAGGCTGCCCCAAACTCTAGTAACACCTCTGTGTACATTCAGTGCTGCGGTGGCAGGCAAGCGCCCCACCAAAGATTTCTCATGTCAAACCCCAACTTGTTGATTGGGGGCCGAGCCTCGGCTCCTCTCGCCCCTGGAGAGTAACCCTCCTCCAATGGTGACGAGGAGCCAGGGAACGCAGAAGGCGGACGCTACCGGTCCGGTGGCACCGCCTTCTCCTGCCCCTAAGCCTCAGGCCCCACCCGAGCCTGTCAATCTTACTACAAAGACTTCTGACTGGTCAGCCTTCTAAGGCCGCTAACTCTATCGGCAGGAACGCTGCCAAGAACCAGAAGTCTAAGAAAGCTACGGGACCGCTGTGCGCACGGGCCCAGAAGGGGGACACTGATGTCCCCCTTTAAAACAAATATGCCGCACTGGAGGAGCAGATGGAAGGAGTGGAAGTTGTCGTAGCTGGTGTTGCGGCAGCTCCACTCCCCTCATCTCCGAAGAACCAGAGGAGGCCCGGGAGCCGGCCCCCCTCTGTTTCTTCGACTCCTTCCCCAAAAAAGGACAAGGGGGGAAGAAACTCTTCTCCCTCACATAAGACATAACCATGTATACTAATGGTCAAAACTTAAGGGCCACCAGGTTAAAAGTTCACGTTAGACAGTCCACTGTACAGGGAACAACAGACAACAATTCATCAATTTCCACGAACGTTTCAAATGCACATGAAACAGTGTCAGTTTATGTGAAAAGCTGTGCAATATTGGCAAGCGTTCCAATGGCATGCAGGTGGAAAAACTCGGTAAAGTCGTGATGCACGTGCTAAAGGGGTCAGTCGTGAACACTGAACACTTCTGTTTCTCTACAAATACCGGTACAGTATGGGCATAATTGTCACTTTCCTAACCATGCCACCACGACGAAGCCTAACGCCAGTAGATCAAGGCCGGGCGCTAGCATGGCTGCAGGATGGAATTTTCGGACGAGAAGTGGGGAGACGTCTTGGGGAGACGTCCCATTCAGTGATCCAGAGGCTGCTGGCTCGATTCCAAGAAACTAGAAGTTTAGAACGACGACCCTGCTCAGGACGCCCGCGCTGCACCAGCAGAAGGGAGGACATATACCTCTGTGTGGCGGCTCTGCCCGACCGAACTGTCACGTCAACCACTCTGCGACGTCAACTGATGCATGCTGCAAACGTTAACGTCAACAGAAGCACAGTCTGCCGACGTCTGCGCGAAATTGGCCTGGCTTCATGCAGAGCAGCAGTGAGAATAACCCTCACTCCAGCTCATCGCAGAGCCCGGGTTGCCTGGTGTCGTCAACATGTGCGGTGGAACAGACTCCAGTGGACTCAGGTTTTGTTTACCCCGTGAGATGGCCTTAGTTGCCTGCTCAGCGTTAAACCCAAATAACTATCTAACTAACTCAGGTTCTGTTTACTGATGAGTCACGGTTCACTGTGTCCTTCAACGTCGGCAGGGTGAGGGTCTGGAGACGCCAGGGCGAGCGATTCACAGATGGATACGTCCAAGCGGTGGATCGCTACGGAGGAGGCTAAGTCATGGTCTGGACAGGCTTCAGCAGGAAAGACAGGACTCCCCTCCACGTCATCCGAGGCACCCTGACTGGACTGCGCTATCGGGACGAGATTGTGCAGCCCCTCATCCAGCCAGCTCTTAAAGCCATAGGCGACAATGATGTTCTGCAGGACGACAAAGCTCGACCTCATCGCGCCCTTGTGGTGGATGAGTACCTTGAGCATCAGGGCACCATGAGGATGGAGTGGGCACCTCGTTCACCTGATCTGGCTCCCAACGAGCACCTCTGGGACGTGTTGGGGCAACCACCCCCCACCTCAAGGCGTCCCCCAGCTGACACAGTTCCTGCATCAAGAGTGAAAAGCAATCCCACAACATGTTCTCCGAACCCTGGTGAACTCCATGCATCAACGCTGCATTGAATGCTTGGCTGCAAACGGTGGGTACACACGCTACTGACTGGACCAGTTTTGTGTGACTTTTCAAATGAGGGGTGGGTAAACATTCTAACGTACTGCTGTTGTTACAATTGCTTGATTTACTCAAAACTTAAATGAAATTGTTACTGAATAAATTAGCAAAGTACTGACTCCAAGTATTGTTACATTATTTGTGTGGTGTTGTCGGTGCGTCTGCGATAAAAAGTGGCCCTTAAGTTTTGACCATTAGTATACTATCTTCTTCAGTGGAATTGTCGTGGTTTTCACGCTAACTTTGAGGAATTACGTCTTTTAGTCTAGTTCTATAACCCCTCAGTAGCATCTCTTCAGGAGACTTACCTGAAGACTTCTGACCCTGTCTTTTTTAATGGTTTTAACGCTACCCATAAAGGCTCTGATTCGGAGAGGCGCTCGGGGAGGTTGCTCTTCTCAGCCAAATTTTATGTAGCCCCGTTGGCATCGACACCTGTCTTCAAGCTGTCGCAGCTCGGGTTACCTTAAGGAAAGCCATAACCATATGCCACCATCCCTGCGAGTCTGTAGGGATTATATTTTTAACTTAGTAGATCAGCTGCCCCCTCCCTTTATTCTCATGGGAGATTTTAACGGTCACGCTCACCTGTGGGGTAGTGACCACTATGATGGCAGAGGTCAGATGTTAGAAGATGTTTTTTTCCTCAACTTAATATGTGTCTTTACTGATCGCTCACCTACCTACTCTAACCCAGGTTCAGGATCTAGTTCTGTTCTAGACCTCACTGTGTGTGATCCTTCTCTCATGCTGGACTTTGACTGAAAGGTTCACGACGACCTGTGTGGTAGTGACCACTTCCCAGTAGTCCTGTCATCGGTCAACTGTGAGGAGGACCCACCAGTGGGGCGCTGGAATTTCAAGAAAGCTAACTGGCCTCTTTTCGCCTCCTTCTATCAGTCTTGTATTACAAAGGGGGTGGTCATGTCAGCTGAAGACTTAGCGGGTGAAACCACCCCTAAAACTTCCACATCAGTCCCTCGGAAGCCGAGAGTACCATGGTTCAAGGAAGAGTGCCGCAAGGCTAAAAAAAAAAAAAAAAAAAAAACAAAACAAAAAAAAACAACAAAAAAACGCGTAAATCTGCTCAGCGACGTGCTCTTCGTAATACGTCGCAAGCGAATGTTTTAACCTTTAAAGACAGAGGGCGAAGGCCCGTTACATTTTTAAACGTGAACGCCGTGCTTCCTGGAGGCGTTTCGTCTCATCCTTAACTTCTAGGACTCCGTCCCAAAAAGTCTGGAAGGCTGTTCGAAGAATTAGGGGCAGGGGTGGCTCGGCTTTTGTCGGCCATCTTAGAGATGGTGCCAGCTTGGTCACAGATAAAAAGGCTGTGGTCAATTTGCTTGCCTCCACCATTGCCTATAATTCTTCAACAGAACATTATTCACCCCTCTTCCAGAGAGAAAAGGAGAAGCGAGAGTCTCTTATTAAATGGTATCTAGTCCAGCAGCAGAGTCATTACATTTCTGCAGAAATGTAATGACTCTGCTGCTGGACTAGATACCATC
The DNA here is from genome assembly GCA_036245525.1 of Semisulcospira habei. Classification (NCBI taxonomy): domain Eukaryota; kingdom Metazoa; phylum Mollusca; class Gastropoda; family Semisulcospiridae; genus Semisulcospira; species Semisulcospira habei. The sequence goes on from BTPG01000008.1 coordinate 48,212,740, forward strand.
CACTATCAACTCCTAACGCATCTGCCTGAGAAGTCTCTCCTGGTACTTCTCAAGACCTTTAACCATATCTGGATAACTGGCCATTTCCCACCATCTTGGCGCCAGGTTGTGGTTGTGCCGATCCCCAAGCCGGTTAAGGATCCTTCCGACGCGGGCAACTACCGGCCAATCGCGTTGACGTCATGTTTATGTAAACTTATGGAACGCCTGGCCAACGCCCGCCTGGTGTGGCATCTTGAGTCGCAGGGTCTCATCACAGACCTCCAGTGCGGTTTCCGGCGCTTCCGTAGTACAACTGACCATGCTCTGCTACGTTCTGAAACTGAAGGCCCATCCAGACAATCCTGCCCATGATTGTGTTTTTTACACCGCCGTTTCCACTTTCCTTCCGTGTCCGACCTCATCTGCAGGCGGCCGGAGTGGACCTGGACAGAGTTTCGGAATCTCTGCAACACATCACTCCACCCTGGCTATTACCAGTTCCTGACATCTTGCTGGACTTGACCGCCCACCAGAAGGACTCTACCCCACCAGCCATATACCAACAGAGCCTCAATGAACTCCTTTCAAGTTTTCCTGGCTATTGTCGTATCTATACGGATGGGTCAAAGTCTGAGGATGGGAGAGTGGCTGCGGCCGCAGTGTCCTCTCGCCATCCTAGACGCCCATTTAAGCACCGCCTCCCAGGCCATTCATCTGTATTTAGTGCAGAACTGCAGGCGGTTCTGTTGGCACTCAAACATGCTTATCGGTCTAGGGAAAGGAACTTCCTGATTTTGTTTGACTCTCTTTCTGCCCTGTAGGCCCTTCAGGGCGCATGAACAGACCACCCACTGCTGGTGCAGATTAGAGAGCTCTACGCAGACTTGATGAAGGAATATTATGACATCATTTTTATTTGGGTCCCAGGGCATGTGGGCATCGAAGGCAACAGGATCGTAGATTCTGCTGCCAATGATGCCCGCATCGACCCTGTCTCTGACGCACTGACCGTTTATAGTGATTTTAAGCTTGTGATTAGTGCGTACATAGTCCGTGAGTGGCAGTCCGGGTGGGACAAAGAGGAAGCTAACAAGCTGCACGAAGCTCTTCCTAAGATGTCCGACAGTCTACCTTACCACTGCGGCAGCCGCCGTGAGGAGACTGTCCTTGCTCGGCTCCACATCGGGCACACGTATATTACGCACTCTTATTTACTAAAACAGGTGGAGCGTCCATGGTGTTATGTCTGCGACGAGCAGTATTCTGTTAAGCACATTTTACTGTCTTGTGCCGATTTAATTGACACAAGATATAAACACTTCACAGCAGACTCCTTAAAGGTTTTGTTCCGGGATGTACCCTTAGTTTTCTGAGAGAGTGCAATATTTTTAATAAGATTTGAGCATTCTTAGACTATGACAATTCTATTATTTTGACCTTTTTGTGAGTCTGTAGACGTTTCCTTTAAAGACCTGTGCGACATTTTAGCATGAAGTATTTTTAAGATATATTTACATTCTTGTCTTTTAGTCTAGCCGTGGCCAGATTTTTACCCATCCCACCGTGAGATGGCCTTAGTTGCCTGCTCGGCGTTAAACCCAAATAACTAACTAAATAGCTGTGACATCAAAAATTCTTTATCCAGTTCCACTGTGACGTCAACAATTCTTTATCGCTTTCCGCTGCATGTAATGCTGTTTCAGAATTTACGTCCAGTTAGTTAGTTAGTTATTTGGGTTTAACGCCGAGCAGGTAACTAAGGCCATCTCACGGCGGTTTACGTCCAGTGAGGCCCTGGTCTGAGCGTAGGGTTCTTTAGGCAACATAGTCGCAAAATCCCGGAAAGTGCGGCATGGTCGCAAAACACGATAATGAGCTTTTCCACGCAAAAAAGACACGTGAAAAGATCAAAAGGAACCTCTCCGACAGTGGGATAATATAGCTTGACCTTAATTGCCCCTCGAACCACGTGATGATACTGTACGTGTTTGCGTTAAAGTATGTTAGTGAATTTACAAGTGTTTCATGTGATATTACATGTTCTTTTCCGCTCGTGGAGCTGAGCCGAGTTGCAAACAGGAAAACGTAGCTTAGTAAATGTCTACTACGTGCTGTAGGGCCATTATTTTTGTATGCGGTGCCGGCGCACTTTATTGCCAGGGAACACAAATCATGTCTGAAATCACGGGAAAATTTCACGCCAAGTACATGTAGCCCCATCCGTCTGAAATACACGGATATAAATTTACGCAAGCAAGATGCAGAGAACCTCATGAGCCCCAGCATATGCAGGGGCTCATGAGGTTCTTTGCATTTTGCAGATGCACAATGTTCACGAAGAAGTTTACAAGCACAGTGTCGTAGGTTAAAGCAGAACGTAGGCTGATTTGTTGCTGTTCATCACGTTTTAAATAAAAATGAGCCATGGTATGACAAGTGACGTGCAAGGAAAGTCACTTGAATGAGGGTCTCTGTGAGCAAGTTGTTTGTGTGCCTGTCTGCGATTTTGGACCTTACGGCCATAGGCCGTAAGCTCCAAAATTACAGACCACGACACAGTCGTTCTTGGGCCTATATTGTTTGTGGAGGAGTTTGTTTTTTATTGCCACCAAGGTCTTGTCTCCCCAATTTTAGAATTCATTTTTGTGCGTGAGTATTCAGCCATTTTGTGTTAATAATTGTGTTAGTAATGAGTGGCACGGTTTAGTTACTGTGTGGCAACAGACTACCATAATCAAACGTTGCTAAATAGGTTGTTTTGCTGAGTGCCCTCCACCCTCATCAACCCCCACCCCCCTCTCCCCTCCCGCTGCACACACAGACGCGCAGCCGAAATTACTACACTCGACAGCATCGCACTGTAAAATAAAATACAGACAAAAATTGGAAAATTGCGAACCAGCCAACCATCGACTCAAATAAACATGCAAAATGCATCAAACCACACACATACCACAAAACATGTACGCCTAAATGATACATATATGAACAGCACATGCGCGTTTATTCTGTAACAACGGCTTACTAATCACCATATGACAAAGACGCTCGGAACAGGTGAGGTAATAGGTTTCAACCACTGAAAAACCATCTGCGGGAAAGGGCTGAATTGTGATAGCGTAAACCCGTTCACTGCCAGTGAACGCAAATTGCGTTTTGAAATCTTTGTAAATTCAACGTCAACGACATCCAGCTGTCAACGGAACATGGATGCAACGTGGTTTTAGCAAGAGTGCCCGCTTTGCCGGGTATTATGAAGATCAATGTCTCTTGCAGCTGGATTGTGTTCACGTTTCCTCGTCAGGGAAGAAATTAAAAGCGGTACAACAGAGGAATCGGATTGCATTTTAATGTAAAAATATTCTGTGAGTAAAGGGTTTGATGGGCAACATGGCTTCTGTCAGCTGGCCCACTAAAACAAAAAATGCCTTGAGGATGTCTGCGGGCCGTGCCAGCTGAAACTGATGTCGGCCAAATGCCATTGTGCATGGTGGACTTCTCACTTTTCATAAGTCATAAATCCCCATGAAATAAATCATCATAAAACATCAGTTATGTTTTTGGTAAACGAAAGGTAAATTCCAGGTTGCCACACCAATACCCGCTCAGAATCACATTCTTCATCAGAGGCCGAGCATGGCCCCAAGGCCGCCTCCTTGCGAGATCATGAGCGTGATGAGGGGCACGTACTGTCGGACGATAGGCAGGATGAAGGAGAACGGGTTGTTGTCGACACCCAAGCCTGCAATCGGTCTTTGTTCTGCAACAGAAAAAAATCCGAAAGGTTCTTTGACCGGAAATAGGTAAGAAAAATCACGATTTAAAACATTAAGTGAATTCATCCTGCCTGCTCTATCTGAAAGAGTCATATATGCTCAGGAGATCCCCCGCGACTGCAATTTATGCACTGAGGTGAAAAAAGAAATGCGACATATTTTTTTAAATCATCGTAAGCACTTCAGTGTTTCCGATGATTCCCAGAATGTCGCATTTATTTTGCTTGCAAGAGGTATACTGACGAGCAAAGAAATTGCCACATTTCTAAAAATGTCGCATTTCTTTTGCTAGCAAGAGGTATATCTCTTGCTAGCAAGGGGTTTCCTCAATTATATCGCCAGTTTGATGTGCTCATCCGCGGGGATCAATACGGCAGTTTCCAGGACGCATGCAGCAATGATTATAGCTATCAAGTGGCGAAACGAGTCCCTACATTCTGCATAAAGGACCTCATCGTCAAGCCGCTTTACCTACTGGTTTGGACCTGAGTCTGATTTAGGTATAAAAAGAATACAATGCAACATGAAGCGTCAGATTACATTGATCGATTGTTTGGCTATCATAAAAGAACACTATCCCGCGTGAGGTGTCTGAAACCGACCATATAAGAAATAAAATGTACGACACGACTTACGACAACCCCAGTAGCAAAACGTCTACGGGCCCACGACGGTCGCAGTAGGCCCGCGCACAGCCGTGCACGGGCCAACTGCGGCTGTGGTGGGCCCGAGGATCTTTGCTTGAATGAGAAAACAATGTAGCCTGATACTGAACACCACCCCCCCCCTAAACAAACAAACAAACAAACAAACAAACAAAAAACAAACAAACAAACAAATAATAAATAAAGGACGACGACAACAAGAACAAGAACAACAACGACAAAGACAACGACAAGGACAAAGACAACGACAAAGATAACGACAACAAAAACAAATATTCACCTATGGGTAGAATGTCCTGTGATCGGCGTTCACACTGCTTGTAGATAGCGTCAAACGCACATGGAAGGTTGTATGAACCTGCACACAGAAAAATACAACTTGGTGAACAACAGGTACTCGGCCGATGTCGGCGTCAGTTAGAAAATAAAATTGTTCGTTTAACCTCTTCGAAAGCACAATATATATTTAAAAAAGAAAGATTATATACAGGTTACAATAGGATACAATAATTTATTTGTGCACGAAACCCGGTGGAAATGAGTATTGCAGGTTTAGAATCAATATTCACAATATGAAAGGCATAAAGTCCTTTGATAGACCATTTCCAAAAATTGAAGTGTTTAATAAAGAAACAAAAAACACGAAAAACACTGGTGCGATTTGAAACAGGCACTTTTAACTGTTTATGGTCACTGATCTCTTTTCCATTAACCCTTTGGGCGTCGGTAGCAGTTTTAGTCGCGATGATTCCTACAATCATCGCGACTAAAACTGCTACCGACACCCAAAGGGTTAAGAACAACAGATACTTACGTAGAAAGCTGGTAAGGACATCCCTGACCATCAGCCAACACCGATTGCTGACCGCACTGACCGGCTGGGAGTTCACACAGCGGACAAACGTATCGGTCACTCTGAAAGAAATGCCACGTGCATGGAAACTCACGGACCACCGGTGTGCATTCAGTCATACAATTATAGCGTGTCAAAATATACTGACGAGCAAAAGAAATGCGACATATTTGGAATCATCGGAAACGCTTCAGTGTTTCCGATGATTCCAAAATGTCGTATTTCTTTTGCCCGCCAGAATACAAATGATAGACATCAATGTTATGCTGTCGAAGAGAATACACTACTATTATAAAACGAACTATACTGATGTGCAAACGCCTCTTGCCGACATCGCTGTGTCTCTACTTCCTTCGACGGCTGGGGCTAGTTAGCATTGAATTAACCCCTTCATTGTCACTGCAGTACGCTGTACGTATATTTTAATTTCTAAAATATTGGTTTAATTAAACGTTCAAAACCAACACCGTCCAAGAAACATGAATACCTATTGGTCTCAGCAAGAGACATAGATCCTCATGTGCCCCCGCAGTCGCGGGGGCTCATGAGGATCTATGTCTCTTGCAGTTGGATAGTGTTCACATTTTTTAAAAAATCGGCAGTGAATGGGTTAACTATGATTAAAGAAATATGATCTGCGTCTACTGGCAGTGAAGGGGTTAAAAAACAACAACAACAACATAAGACCCAAAACTTAGGTAGATCGGTAGGTGCTGTTCTTGTAACGACGCGCGACCTCCCTCGGGGAAAGCAACCCACATTTCTCCTTCGTGGGACGATAAAGTTTGTAACTGAAAGTGTAATTACCCGCAGTCGAAGACCTCAGCTCTGCACGTGTGTTGACTGGCGAGGTAGGGGAAGTACCGGCGGTGTGCGAGACCAAAAGACATGGCACAGTTATTGAACAGTGTTCTTCTCTCGTATTCCGAGCAGAACGGTTGTACGTGCGGCTGCAGGCCCATTCCCGTGTTCTGTCAAACAGAAGATTTCCGACGAATCAGAAGTAGGTCAACACTGCACGTGTTTCGACGAAAACAGTGGATTATAAAAGCCAGGACAAGCCTGCGATATCACATGTTTGTCTGGGCTTTTAATGCACTGTTTTCGTCTTGTTTTGCACGTGATTCCACGTAAACAGTACATTAAACAACATGACACACATGTAATACCGCATGTTTGTCCGGGCTCATAACTCTTTGCGTGTCGGTAGCGGTTTTTGTCGCGATGATTCCTATGATTCCTTCCGGAATCATCGCGACAAAACTGCTGCCGACAAGTTAAGCGTTAATTCACTGTTTTCGTCGTAACAGGTGCAGTTTTGACATACTTATGATTTCCGAACAACGTCGATTATAATTAGCACAATAGTAAAACAAAAGTGTTAACATATTGAACACACCTGTTCTATGTCGTAAGGTCGAAAAACACAAACCAGAACATATTTCATGGACAGGCACAATGCGTGCATTTGCCATTGAAAGGAATGAGCAGACTCCAGAACATATTTCATGGACAGGCACAATGCGTGCATTTGCCATTGAAAGGAATGAGCAGACTGGGTCATGCAGTCACAATGGACTGCGATAATAGTGGTAAGCTTGTCTTCATGAGGGAAGGCTGAAAAGTCACATGACAGCTTTGTCTAGTGAAGCTCGCCAAACAGAGCTACTACCAAGTGCCGGCTTCTATTCTCAACATCGCAACATTGAACAATATAAGTTATTATTCGTAGGGGGTTTTCTACACGGACCCATGTAGGCCTGAGGTAGGTCAAAGAAACCATTGTACCCCGAAGGCTTTCGGGGTACAATGGTTTCTTTGATCTCCCTCAGGCGTACAAGGGTCCGTGTAGCAAACCCCTGCGACCAGTTACGTATTTGTTTTCATTCCTCTACTATTTTCGTTAAAAAAATCAAGAAGAAATCGTCCGATCTGGATCGCGCCAGACATGACTGACGTAAAAGGAATATATATTTATACATAATGGACTTATGACGTAATTTAATATCTTTCATGACGTTGCCGTCCCCAGTAGTGTACCTGTTGTTTCGAACAACACTAAGTAACTTTGTACTTTATAACGTTTTGGTGATCTTTCATAGAGCAAAACTGGCATCCAAGACGCGTCAGAAAGAGGACTACAAAAAGTCCGCCATTATTCGCTACAAGGGTTCTTGTAGCTCGGTCACATGGTACGGTTTGCGTTAAAGGGATTGGTAATGTGACGTAAGGATGAAAACAATAACAGCTACAAAAGGTATGGATAACAAAGGCTAGAAGGTTAGTAAAGCCATGACTAATGCAGGCTGCTAACTCGTTTAGTGTCAGCTGACGCAGACTGTTGTTGCAGTCTGCATTAATTCAACACCCAAAAACCCCAAGCAGTCCCAGGAACATGGATTCACATTGGTATCAGCAAGAGGCATAGATCCTCATGAGCCCCCGCAAATGCGGGGGCTCATGAGGATCTATACCTCTTGCAGTTGCGTGGCGTTCAAATTTTCTCGACACCAAACGGGTTAGAGCCTTGGCCAAAGTAGGCCATCGGTATCGTTCGCACTTCCAGTGCAGGACGTTTCTTCCACACAACATCCCATAACCTAACCTCACTTACCAACCCCATCTGGACGGTCGGACCGTTCTGACCAGTATTGCCCATCACCGGACCTCCCACCACAACGGTGCCAGAGCCCGAACCGGAGCCAGACGCCGAGCCAGGAGCAGGGCCCGAAACAGACCCAGAGCCAGATCCAGAGGCAGGGCCGGGACTAGGGACAGGGCCAGAGCCAGACACTGCGTTTCCAGCTACGTTTATGGATGCTAGTATCTCTTCTAGCGTCTGAGGGTTCCCTGCAAAATCGGCCGGCCAGTAATCCACAAAAGACCAAAACAATGTGACTGTCAAGAAGGTGAAAGGTAGAAAATCATAACAAATAAAGAAATATTGTTAGAAAGAACAAATGCAACGCAATTTATTACATTGATTACATTCATTAACCGCCTTCCCTGCCATTGTACGTACACTGCACGTACATTTTTGTTTCTGAAATATCGGTTCATTCAGCGACCAAAAGCCAACACCGCCCAGGAAACATGGCTACAAACTGGTCTCTAGCAAAAGGCACAGATCCTCATGAACCCCCGCAGTCGCGGAGGCTCATGAGGACCTATGTCTTTTGCAGGTGTATCATCACACTGGTTGTCATAATCATTCGTTACGGAAGATGATGCAAAGCAGATCGAGGGAGATAGTCAGTGTGAGTAAGCTAAGATCTAAGCTAAATTCTAAAGCAGTGTGCAGAGATCAACACGAACAAACTAAAAACGTACCCGGAGAGAGGAAACAAACGATGCAAACAGCGATGAAAATACATCGAAAAGCCATGTTGATGTCAAAGAAAAATTTTAATCCGATCTGCTGGCTTTCGGCCTCCAAAATTGCCAGCCTCGGATCTGGTCAGTCTAATACACTATGCTAACTTTCAAAATTTCCAGGCGGTTGTAATATATGAAGTTTTCCCAACACTTTCACCACTAATGCCAACTTGCACATGAACAATTATCGACCATGGTAGTTCAAGGGTAATGCCTGTTAGCTTGGCGCCTGAAAGGCGTCAAGCTAATCAGGCATTACCCTTGAGTTATCATGGTTGATCCATCTTCTGCGAATTGCGCATAGCGCTTCGCAGACGACTTTGAGTGTGCACCATTTGACCGTGGCCTTGAAAGCTCACCAGTGTTTTGCGCCATTGGCCTGCTAGGCTTCCGTCATGTTGGATTAAAACACATGCATCATTGTAGAAGAGACCGTTTCCCCCTTCCTGCCCCCCTCCCCCCCCCCCACCCGAGGCCCCCCGCCCCAGCCCCCACCCACTCCTACACCACCCACACTGCATATTGTTCAAATGAACAAAGGTCGCGTAAATTGTCACACGCTTTGGAACTTGAAGTTCAGCTGATGTAGAACAAACTCATGCACATAAAGCTCCTCTTTACAGAGAGACACAGTGAGACATTAAAAAAAACACCCAAAAACAACAACAAAAAACCCACCCAGGTATTACCTCACTGGCATTTTCGCTCATGACTCATTATTATTCACAAGGAACGTGTAACCCCCCCCCCCCCCTTCCCCATCCCCAAACCCCTTCACTGCCGAGAAAAGTAAACACGATCCATTTGCAAGAAGCATAGATCCTCATTATTCTAGACGCCGATGTCAGGTGCATGTTTCAGAGTCTAGATAGCAGGAAAGCTGCCGGTCCAGATAACATTTCTCCACGCTTACTCAGAAACTGTGCGGACCAGCTCTCGGGCGTCTTTACTGACATTTTCAACATGTCTCTCTCAGTGCACTGTTCCTCAGTGTTTCAAAGGTCCACCATCATTCCTGTTCCGAAAAAAATCCAAAGTGTCCTCCCTAATGACTACAGACCGGTCGCTCTGACCTCAGTTGTCATGAAGACGCTTGAGCGCCTGGTCCTCCGGTTTCTGAGAACATTTACCGACCCTCTGCTGGATTGTTTTCAAGTCGCGTATGGCGAAAAACGTTCCGTAGAGGATGCGGTGTCACTTGGTTTGTTTTATGTTTTACAACACCTTGAAATCCCAAATACCTATGCCAGAATTTTATTTGTTGATTACAGTTCTGCTTTTAACACCATTATTCCATCCAAATTGTACCAGAAGATTCAGCAAATCGGAGTTCCAGAGGCATTGTGCCTCTGGACCCTCGATTTCCTGTTGATGAGACCACAGGTCGTTAAAATTGGTGGAAATGTGTCATCCACCCTCACTTTATCCACGGGCACGCCTCAGGGGTGCTTGCTTTCCCCTATGCTCTACTCCCTGTTTACTTATGACTGTGCTTCATGCCATGCCAGTACTAAAGTTCTGAAATTTGCAGATGACACCACAGTGGAAGGGTGCATTACAAACTCAGACGAATCCGCTTAACGTAGTCAGGTTGAGACTCTAATTAGTTGGTGTAATAACAAAAACCTTGAACTGAACTCTGGCAAAACAAAAGAAATGATTGTGGACTTTAGAAAGAAACAGTCCCCTCCCCCTCCCCCTCTTGTGATCAATAGTGAAATCATTGAAACAATCCAGAACTTTAAGTTTCTTGGCACTACCCTGTCATGTGACCTGAAGTGTGAGGAAAACACTCGCCTTATCGTCCAAAAAGCACAGCAGCGCTTGTTCTTCCTGCGACGTCCGAAAAGTTTCGGTCTCGGTACCCACATGTTGATGCAATTCTACCGAGCTGTGATTGAGAGCGTGCTCACCTTTTCGATCACGGTTTGGTATGGTTCCATCACAGCCAAAGAGAAAATCAGACTGAGTAGGGTGGTCAAGACCGCTTTAAAAATCATAGGCAGAGATCTTCCTAGCCTGGACTCACTGTACCAGCAGTGTCTCTTACGTAGAGCAAGTCTTATCTCCAGTGATTCCACCCACCCCGGCAATGAGCTTTTCCAAATTTTACCATCAGGGCGCAGGTACAGGTCCATCAGTACCAGGACCAGCAGATTCCGCAACAGGTTTTTCCCTCTGGCTGTTCAAGCTCTCTCTGATCAACCGGACTAATTGGAGAGAGCGCGAGTGGCGAGTGAGAACGAATGTGTACAGTCAGTTTTTAACTGAATCAGATGTTACTGTGTGTGTGTGTGTGTGTGTGTGTGTGTGTGTGTGTGTGTGTGTGTGTGTGTGTGTGTGTGTGTGTGTGTGTGTGTGTGTTTAGTGTTAGTAACTGACATCAAGACAAATTCCAATGTTTTTATTGTTTTGTACATGGAAACATATGGCAATAAACTATCTTATCGTATCTTATCTTATGAGCTCCCGCAGTTACGGGGGCTCATGAGGGTCGATGCCTCTTACTGAGATCAGTTTGTATCCATGTTTCTTGGACGGTTTTGGCCTTTGGTCGTTGAATAAACAAAGATTTCAGAAACAAAAATGTATGTAATGTGGCAGGGAAGGGGTTCTCTCTTGGCTTGACTTCGCGAACGAAGATTTTATAGGAGTTGCCCACGACGTCTGCAGGCTTGTTCGTGGCTGCGGAGGCCAATCCGAGACAGGCAGGTTCGACCGCAGTGGCTGCAGGGGAAGGTATGGCCAGGGTTCTGAACTGCAGCATCTCTGTTTTTTCTCCTGAGCCGCTTGTCCTTAAGGCTAGCTCTGTGAGAGTCCTCAAAGGAGACAGCTGCCTTGTAAACGGTGAAGCGCCAGGTGTCACGGTCCGCAGCAAGCGAAGACCACTGGTGGTGGTCGATTTGGCAGGCACTAAGTGACTTCTTGAGACAGTCTTTGTATCTCTTCTTTGGTGCCCCTCTGTCACGGTGTCCAGTAGCAAGCTCGCCGAACAGGGTGATCTTTGGTAGGCGATGATCCTCCATCCTGGAGACGTGCCCCGCCCAGCGGAGCTGTGTCCGCAGTAGCAAAGCCTCGATGCTCACAGTTTCAGCCTGTTCAAGGACCTCGACGTTGGTGACATAGTCACTCCAGTGAATGCCCAGGATGGTGCGCAGGCAGCGCTGGTGGAAGCGTTCGAGGAGTCGTAGTTGGCTGCGGTAGAGGGCCCAGGACTCGGAACCATACAGCAGGGTGGTGAGGACCACAGCTCTGTACACGCTGATCTTGGTGCCTGTTTTCAGCTGTTGATTGTGCCACACCCGCTTGAAAAGTCGCCCGAAAGCGCTGTTCGCTTTTGCCAGCCTGCTGTCAAGCTCCTTGTCCAGCTTGGCGTCCGACGTGATAATGCAGCCAAGGTAAGTAAAGGTAAGTAAGTAATGTGGCAGGGAAGGGGTTAAAACAGGTATTATCACACCTCTATTGTCGCTCATTACTCATAATTAACCCCCTCCCCCGCCGCCTCCTGTCCACCCACCCACATTCCCATACATGTAAAACTAAACCGAAGGCCAAAGTGGGGTGTCGTAAAATGTGTTTCTGTTGTTTACCCTGCTAAGTACACTGACAAGCAAAAGAAATGCGACATCGGAAACATTTCAGTGTTCTCAGTTACTGACTCAAATGACTTCGCATTTCTTCTTTTCGTCAGTATAGAAGGAGGCACGTGGTGTGCACCGCTAAGGCAATACATTATAAGGCTCTCGTGGGAAATTGTTTTTGTTGCGCGGAAAACAAAACCCGAGGGGGGAAAATATCCATTAGTAACCCACACGATCCCTATTGTCTAAGCACTATATATTTAACCCCTTTATTGCCAGAGGACGCAGATTATGTTTCGGAAATCTTTGTCGATTCAACGCCAAAGACCCCAGTCGTCCAAGGAACATGGATGGAGTCAGTCAAAGTGATGCCAGCAAGGGGCATAGATCATCCTCCTCATCTTCTCTGTTCAAGTCTGCCTTTTGATGACCTATTTAGCACGCACGGCACGCGCGCGTGTGTTTGTGTTCATGTGTGTGTGTGTGTGTGTGTGAGTGTGTGTGTGTGTGTGTGTGTGTGTGTGTGTGTGTGTGTGCGTGTGTACGTGCGTGCATTCACTGCGCGCGCGCGTGTGTGAAACAGGCGCCGAGAAATCTCAACAAAGAAAGAAACGGTCTTTGAAAGGAAAAGTACAACACAAGTTTATGTTCAACAAAGAAATAAATACTATTAGTTGTAGTACGAGTTACGTTTTGGCTGTGGTTCTTGTCGCCTCGAGGGTCCGGTCAGGTGAGTCACTGTCGGAGGTAAGAGTCGAGGGCTTTAGCTCGAGACTCTTTACTCCACCATTGACCACCCTGACCGGACCCGAGAAGCAAAAAGAACCACTAGTAAGCCTAACTTGTAATACAACGAGTTTGTCTTCAACTGTAAAATCTATAAGCGTGAAGTGTACCATTGAAAGAACCCCAAATTTTACGTGTGACGAAGAGATTCAGGGGACGCAATTTCTCCATACTTCCGACTATCAGTCAACAACCTCGCGCGAACTGCATTCGCCAGGAATTTTTCTCTCAGGTATTTTGTTTTAATTTAACACATTTTCAGTCATTCTTTTGTATTAAATTGGTAATATAGGCCGAACACAACGCGTGCATATAGTTACTATGTTGCGTAACCCCATCAAGCGATATTTATCCAAACTTTTGTTTCTTTGCCGTTTCGCATGCGGTCAGTACGTGATAGGGCCCTCGCTTCAGTTAAATTTTCCTGTCGTTGATATTATCTAACTTATCCAATTATTCAATTATGTTTTGTATAAAACTGGTACCAGCGGTATAACAGAACACCTACATATAGCTATTTTTGTTGTGTAGCTCCCTAAATTATTTATTTATTGGCATATTTGTGTTTAGAGGTTTGACTGAATGAAGATTAGGGTGTGTTTGTACCGACGAATGTGATTGGCCAAAGATTTATTTGGGGAGAACGCTTTGCTCAGCGAGTAACGTTGTCATCATAAAATTTAACAAGGGAGTCTGCTTATCACATGTTACCTTGGAAACATAATTATGACAAGGGGGCTCCCGTTGCCTTGAGAACGGACGAGCAGAGGAAAAAATCGAATAGAGCCAGGCCAATGAGAAAAAGTGTAAAGAGACTGAAAGAAGACAAAATGCGTTGTTTTGTTTTTTGACAAAGACAAATACATTGTTTTGTTCTGTCCCTTCTAAACGTGTTCTCAAAGAAACGCGCTTAAAAAGTACATATGTACACACTTTAGTTTAATAAGTAAACGGTGTTGTAATGTTCTTTCTAAGCGTATTTCTGCCTTTGTTGGGAATTGTGTTGCATTGTACACTTTTGGCAATCATCTTTTGGGTCTGGATTGAAAAGGTCTCAATAAATATACTCAAATACAAACGTTCAAACCAAATCAGTTTGAGCGTACGCGGCATTTTTGTATGCGGAAGTGTTAGAAATTGCTTTGAGTTAACGTGTGCTCTTGAATTGTCTGTCGAATTAACTCATTTGCGGCCAGCCCCATACGGATGCGGTTGGCCGCGAATGAGTTAAGAAGCGACATTAATAATGTACACGTATTCCTATTCGATACAACACGAAGTTTATCAAAAAGTGCATTTCGAAAAGTAAATAATGGCATTTATACACTCATTTATGCATTTCCCCGACTTGCCTTGCACTCAACCTTTTATATTATTTTCTTTAATCTCATTACATTTATATTCACGTAATCGTAAAGCCGTGTCACAAAAAAGACAAAGTTCGGCTCAGACTGACGTAAACATTTTATGACCTACGCTCACTCAGTTTTTGTCCTATGTTTCCATCTGCAAGAGACATAGATTCTCATGAACCCCTGCGACAGCAGGGGCTCATGAGAATCTATGTCTCTTGTTGATTGATGCCAGGCTCAACCGTTCCTTATAGTGAGGACGTAAAAAAAACAACAACATATGACTTGACTCACTTTCAGCTTCAGTGTGATGGATGGTGTTCAGTTGTGCAGCTAAAAGCGTAAAAGGGTCTGCGGATAAAAAATAAGTGGTTGTATAAGGCATAGATTCTCATGAGTCTCTGCAGCTAGCTGCAGCTTCAGGGGCTCGTGAGAATCTATGCCTCATGCAGAGGGAAATGGTTTGATAAAGGCTCACACATTAAATTAAAAGAGACAGTTATTGTGTCCGACACAGTTCTCGCTCGCAATTACATCTCTGCCGGGAAACAACTCTGACAGTTCTTCATAAATTATAGATAAATGCTCCTTTGTTTATATATAAATATTAAAAAAAAATATTTAACAGGCTTTTAAGCCTAAAGAATTTTAATATAAAATGTATATCGGTGAGCTCTGGTATGATGATGTAAGGTAACATTTACGATAGGTGTCACACAGAGCTTAGTCTCTTGTAACATGTAACATTAATACCAAAGAACGGATTTAACCCATTTGTGCCCAGCGTCACCATGTGGCCCATGCCAAGTTAATGTAGGTCAGCAATTTGTGGTACGCTAGCAGGATTAGAGACAGACAGACAGAGAGACAAACAGAGAGACAGACAGACAAACGCATACAGAAACACGCACGCATGCACACACACAGTCGCACGCACACACACAAACACACACACGCACTCACCACACACACACACACACACACACACACACACACACACACACACACGCACACACATACACACTCAAACACACACACATTCAACACACATGTGCATACACACAACACACACGCACACACACATCCCCCGCACACAAACACACACACACACACACACACACACACACACACACACACACACACACATGCAGACAAAAGCGTCAGAGTGGGTTACCTACCATTTTATGTCAAAATGGGTTCCCATATTTCTATTTATTCTAGGGCTCTGGAATTGATGCGAATGTTTACAACTCGCCTTATAACTAAGCTTTATAACTTAAAATAAAATAGACATTTTCTAGAAACAGAGCCACTAGATGGAAAAAAAATGGGTTTCTACCAATAATGTGGGTGCCTCTCACACACAAAAACTGGCATTACAGTCAAAATGGGTGTCTTCATAACAGTAGGCGTCTGAAATAAGGTCAGGTTCATGGAATACTTCTTTTTCACATTAATTTTTTTTCCAATTTAATGTGTATGTGTGCTTTAACATTTTTAACATTGTATGGTGCAAAATTCAATAAACACTTGCCCGTAACCTTTCGATTATGATTTTTACAGAGGAAATCTTTTAAACATTGCTGCGTTTTGTCCTTCTGAAGCAAAACAGTTTATCATGGCATTGATGTGAGAATCAACATAATGTATTCTGGAAATTAAAGGACTTTTTTTTTTGGTTTTGGGTACTCTGGAGTTTCAGACAAACAGCAACAGAGCATTTTGAATATTAACCCTTATCATTCGGAATACACCAGTGTGTGCAACAAGTGTGACTGAAATAGTCCAAGGGTTAGTGCCAGAATAGCTTGGTGCCTCTAGGCGCCAAGCTATTGTGGCACCACCCTTGAACTAAAGCCATTGGTGTATGTCCTCATCTGTAAGTACTGTAATGTAGCTTGCATAGAATTATGGCAGTGAACAAATTTGAAGCTTTTAGCCTCAGTATGATGCGGGTCAAAAAGTGTGGACAAATATGAAAGATAGAAAAAGACCCAGACGAAGAAACTAACACTTAACTTATTCTACCCCAGACACACCACAGCAAAATAAAGATCCACCACGATAGTTCAAGGGTGATGCCAGAATAGCTTGGCGCCAAGCTATTCTGGCATCACCATTGAACTATCATGGTGGATCTGTGTCCTGCACTGCAACGCAGTCTTCTGAAGACGACTTCAACATTTGGGCTTAACTTATTCTACCCCATACACACCACAGCAAAATAAAGATCCACCACGACAGTTCAAGGGTGATGCCAGAATAGCTTGGCGTCTATGGGCGCCAAGGTATTCTGGCATCACCCTTGAACTATCATGGTGGATCTGTGTCCTGCACTGCAACGCAGTCTTCTGAAGACGACTTCAACATTTGGGCTTAACTTATTCTACCCCAGACACACCACAGCAAAATAAAGATCCACCACGATAGTTCAAGGGTGATGCCAGAATAGCTTGGCGCCTATGGGCGCCAAGCTATTCTGGCATCACCCTTGAACTATCATGGTGGATCTGTGTCCTGCACTGCAACGCAGTCTTCTGAAGACGACTTCAACATTTGGGCTTAACTTATTCTACCCCAGACACACCACAGCAAAATAAAGATCCACCATGATAGTTCAAGGGTGATGCCAGAATAGCTTGGCGCCTATGGGCGCCAAGCTATTCTGGCATCACCCTTGAACTATCATGGTGGATCTGTGTCCTGCACTGCAACGCAGTCTTCTGAAGACGACTTCAACATTTGGGGATTCTGGTCTTGGGGTAGAAGGAGTTAAAATGACAGAACAGAACACTGACATTAATTAATTAACTGACAACATAAGAAATCACTTGAAACTTCAGCCTTTATTATTGTCTTTCGTCCCCAACAACCAACCATTCTTCCATTTGCAGAGTTTTAAATGGTATGCAGTATATTACAAAATGATCCAGCCCCCCCCCCCAATAACACTCTTGTAATCAATCTTTACGTTGTCAATGGTTTTCTTATCTTATCTTATTATTGTCTTTTGTCCCCAGACGGCTGTTTCGTTTTGCAGATCCAAAGGTTATACAGTATACAAAATGATCCAGGCGTCCATCAGATAAAAAAGCAGGCTATACATGCTGAAACCACCCCAATAATAACACTCTTGTAATAAATCTGTATGAAACCGAAAATGCCGCGAGTGGCGGGGAACCTCAATTCATTTCTTTTGTAACTTTTTCAGTCTGTTCGGACGTAATCCTTAATGTTTGTCCAGCGCCTATGTCTAAGTGCGGGCTCTTCTGCCATTGCATACTGTATCTCGGCCTTTCCAGGAAGTTTGTTCATGACGAGGTGTGTCTTGAAACGAGTTTGAACAGCTTTCTCTTCAGCTTCCCCCCATGGTTTCCTTGTAAATCTAGCTTTCTTTCGAACAGGAGCTGACGCAGTACTGTCATCATCAAAACTATCTAGATTGTCATCAGGCTCTGGACGTCTTTTCTCCGTCATGCTCATCGATTCCTGTGTTGTTGACGTGCTACTTGCTTCATTCACAGGTGCTGTTTCCCCCCGAGACCTCTCTGCCAGTGTCTGATGTGTCTTCATTGTCAAAGTCAATCTCTTCATCATCGCCCAGCTCAGCTCTAATGCAACTCTCAAAATCTGTCATCCCATTGTTAACTGACAGAAGAATCTTTGCCACTTTTGCCTTTTGAAGGACGTCTTGAGGTTGGCGGTAGATATGGCGATGTATCAGAATATCATGGCCAAGGAAATCTGCCAGCTGATCCTGTTCTAACTCCGAGATGGCCATTGACTGAGCCAAAGTTGCAACCTGCTTCCGTAACTGAGTAAATGTGAACATGGCTGGGTATAATACCCCTGCTTCTAGGGCATGGGCCTTCAGAACATCATGGCCTCTGTAAGGCCGCTGACCAGAAGGTGTGGCAAAGATGTACTGGGAATCAGCGAGAGCTGGCACTGATTGCCTCATTTGAAGGATTCTGTCCACAGTTGTCATCATCTTCTTCGTCAGCAAAACGGGAACACTCCTATTAAACTTGTCTCTGATTTCCACTCGCTGAAAATGAGTCACCATTTTCTTCTCAACCTCTGTGAGACCTTTCAAGATATCTTGATTGGTGATCGATCCAATCTTAGCATTCTGGAAGTCTGACACCTTCATTCTCTGAACTTCTCCCCCTCGTTTTCAGTTGAAAAGTGATACAGCACAAAGAGTTGCTTTAACCACTGTCGGATAATCTTCCAAAACCATCCTTGTCTCAAGAAGCTGTTGGACCTTCCTCACATCTTCACATGATGGGATCAGCTTGGGTTTGTTCATGGTCATTTTCCCGACCGACTGGGCTGCTGTAGCGGACACACAATCATACCAGTCCCCGTTGAAGACAGAGTCAAACCGCTGCGCCTCAGAGAGCTCCTGTCGCCACCTGTCGTCTGAACCCTGCCCAAGCTGTTTGGATGCCTGTGACTGTTTGATCTGTGAACACTTTTTCAAAGCATGGCCTATGCGCATTGCGAGATTGCCTTTTTTGAACTGATGTGTGTCCTCATCAAAATCTGCTAGCTCTTTTACAGCCAGGACAACATGATCAAAGCTAGCTGAATTGATCACAGCATTTAAACTTGCGATTTTCATTTCTGACCTCACTCTGATAATCATTAATAGTCTCCCTAACTCCCGCATCCTAGAGCTGATTTGTCCAGCCGTGTGTTCTTCAATGTCCCTGCGGTCAAATAATTTCTTTCCATACTCAAGAAGCAAGGGGTCAGTTCTGATGAGACGGCTTATCTCATCATCTCTCTGGCTTGCCAAAACCTTGTGATAGAAGGAAAATTCAACGTCTAAGGGTATTGGAAGCATTAGCCGACCACAGCGCCCCGCGTCCCCTCGCTGAGTGATCTGAAACCCTCCTGGCTTCTGACAGCAACGTTTTGAGTGTACAGAGATCAGCTTTTTTTTATAGAGCCCTTTGCAATGGCTACAGGCGAGAAGGTCGTCTACCTTACTAGTTTTGGTGCGATACTTAGGAATCAAACATCTGGATTTGTTTTCAAGAACAGCAACGTTATGCATGTAATCACCCTCATCTTGTAGTCTGATCCATGCTCGACGTCTCTGCTTTGTCCCTTTTTTCATCGACAAAATTTTAGCAACGTCTGCCTCATCTGCATGGACATCTTGTAAGTGCGTGCTCATTTTCAAGACAAGCTTACCACACAATTTGCATGCATGTTTCTTGTCCCATTTGTACTTTTCTTCCCCTCTCTGCGACACGTGCACACCTGTTTCTTCTGTAAGTGCTCTTTCCAGCATCATGTTCCTTCTGCCTATCCACATTCTCATTGCCACCCCCTAACGCACACTGCACCTTGCTGGTACTAGCGTCACAGACACCTGGCAACCCCGAACCTGCTACTTTGATGAAATCTAACATAGTCGATACAATACTGTCTATGTCAGAGATCCCAGCAATTGATGCCGACACACCGTCTGAATCCGGTGAGCTCGAGCCAGGAACAAACACCTCGTCATCACTGCCCTCGTATTGCGATGCGCTGGCACTACTCTCAGTCTCGGGTCCATCCCAGGCGCCATTTGCCAACTAAAGAAAGAAAGAAAGATTGAAACCAACGCTGCATTAGGACAGAAACAGCCCAATTTTGGTTTAAGGGGCCTTGCACAAGAATAAAAAGAGTAATCCCGTGTATGACCGATTTACATATGTGTGACCTCGGTGACGAGGGCTGGCTTCTGCAGCAGCAAAATCCACGTTTTCTGAAAATGCAAGCAGTTTTCACACATTTGTCAACCCTGCGTGACCCTTTGAGAGAGGTCACTCAAATTGGCATGTTTAAAAAGGTCTTGCCACAAAGTATCCTTGGGCCAAGCTTGAAGAATGTGGCTTGAATAGTCTCCGAGAAAATGCCACCGTTAACTCATTCTACCCCAGACACACCACAGCAGGATAAGGATCGACCATGATAGTTCAAAGGTGATGCCAGAATAGCTTGGCGCCTACGGGCGCCAAGCTATTCTGGCATCACCCTTGAACTATCATGGTCGATCTGTGTCCTGCGCTGCAATGCGGTCTTGAGAGGACAGGGGCAAAATTTAAGGATTTTGGTGTTGGGGTAGAATGAGTTAAAGTTTACCATGGACGACGGACAGACGACCAGTGGCCCAGAACATAAACTCACTTTTGCTTCGCACGCACGCCAGCCAATAAAATGAAGATGATCATAGAATCACTTTACTTACCAGTTTGTAATTGGGAGCATTCCGCTGCCGTCCATGCACCCTCCTACCAGACGCACCCTCTGTGGCAGAGGCTGGGGGGCCATGATGCTGCAGCTGAATAATTTGGCCATGGGCCTTGGTCATGTGCCAGGAAGGGGCGTGCTTGTCCACTTCCATAGATCCCGATGGGTTTGGACATCCTGCTGCCATCCGGAGCTGGGTGTGTGCAGAAAGTCCTGAGCCGGTGTGACCAAAACGGTGTTGCTGCAAACATGTCCAATACAACCATGTAAACCAATTGACATTTTGAATCAGATTGATTGTACATTGCTTAACGTCCCGACAGCAACAAGGCTTTCTCAGGACGTGCCTGCACTGCTTGTGAAAAAAACACCTAAACAGAACATTGCCATGTATGTCGCCAGCCGGTCAAATACGTTAAATAAACCTAACACATGGGGCCTAAATAAAGCTAAGACCATTTAGCAACACACATCCAATATCAAGAGCTACAGGCAGTGCAGACAGTAGGGAGAGTTTTAAAAAGGCAAATACAGGTGAATGGATTGATTGATTGTACATTGCTTAACGTCCCGACAGCAACAAGGCTTTCTCAGGACGTGCCTGCACTGCTTGTGAAAAAATAAAAAAGAAACAGAACATTGAATGTATGTCGCCAGCCGGTCAAATACGTTAAATAAACCTAACACATGGGCCTAAATAAAGCTAAGACCATTTAGCAACACACATCCAATATCAAGAGCTACAGGCAGTGCAGACAGTAGGGAGAGTTTTAAAAAGGCAAATACAGGTGAATGGACAAAGGGTAGACAGAAACACATGCCCCAGAATAGAGAGAAAAACCCACCCTGTGGGGCTGACCAGGGTGACCCTGGGAACTAAAAAATACCTAACCCCACCCAAGTCCCCCAGGGCAGACCCGGGTGGGGTTACAGGTGAATGGACAAAGGGTAGACAGAAACACATGCCCCAGAATAGAGAGAAAAACCCACCCTGTGGGGCTGACCAGGGTGACCCTGGGAACTAAAAACGGGTAATACAGTGAAAAGCGACACTTCAGTTGCACATTCCAAAAGACCTGTTTGTGGACGTTTGTTCTTCGAATCGCGAGGCAGTTTTGCGAACGAGGATTGAAATCTGGCGCCATTTTTAAAAAAAAGTCAACTGATACTGTGCAGGGGATCTAACTGTTGTCTGTCCAGCGCTGTGATTCCCCTTGGTTTGAGTACTGATACTGTGCATGCATGTGTCAAGTTACTTTTCGATCATTGACAATCACACATGTCAGAAAAAAAGAAACAAAATCGCGTGGCAGATTGACCTTGTAATGGGGTTATTGAACGAATTCCTTTCATTGAAGAAGAAAGCTTTTGTTAAAATCGTGGGGTTCTATTATCATTTACTACAAGACTCAACGGTCAGCGAGAGGAAGACACGGCCCGAGCCACGGCTGAAGCAGACACCTTATTTTTCTGGGCCAAACGGGTATCGGGGATTGGAGGCATCTCTCAGTTAAATAACTGCACTGAACAAGTACATTTGGGCGTGCTCTTAACTAAGAAATATTGCATAAAGTACCTCTGCAAACGCTGAAGAATGGCCAACTGTTGGGGGACGAAAGACGTCGTTTTAGGAAGGGCAAGGGAAACAACTCCGTTCATCGGTGTTGGGCTAACCAATCAGTGATCATCAAGTTGATCTGAAAACACTCCGCTTCCGTGTCAACACACAGGCCCAGGGCATCGCCAAAACACAACATGAAGTAAATCTGGCGAAATGGGGACATCCTATTTTGATATTTTTTTCTGACTTTTGAATGAAAGATAATGCAGAAACAACCCTCAGTAAAAATGGGTGCCTGACTTGGTCACCCAGAATTTTACACACACCCATTTTGCATAAGGATGGTAAAGAAAGTAACCCATTTGAGTGGTTTGGTGTACGCACACACACAAACACACACACACACACACACACACACACACACACACACACACACACACACACACACACACACACACACACACACACACAATCTCAAACAGTAAACATGCCAAACGATTTTATTGCGATTACAAAACACAAACCAGATCCATGAACTCTTTGAGCAAGGTACCAGTTGGATGAGTGATCTTAGTCCTGCGCCAGTCCCTAAGCAATGTGCTCCGCTATAGCGGATCACCTTGCTTAGTGGCTGGCGCAGGAATAAGCTCACTCATGCAATGACGCAATGTCCTGGCTGATGCTTCACCAGAGCCCTGCATGAGGCAATGGTAGAATTTACCGGAGACTTAGGTACAACCTGTTCTTTTTTAGATACAAGACCTTCACGAATGTCTCTAATAATATACAGACCAGCACTCAACGCTGCACAAGTGGAGAAAAGAAGAAGTGTTCGAAAGAATTTTACAAATCTACAATCTACGGAATTCGGTCCTTAGTAAATGTAGCACCCGACAATAATATGAAACGCACATGCAGATAGTCACGATCCAAAATCTATAACAAAGTTTTCATAATCATGCAACAGTTATGTCAGTTTTGCATTTTTGAAGACTCTTCTTCGGATGACAGTGTAGAGTCAGAAATTCCGTCTGTTATAAGTTGATCAGACCTAAAAAAAAAAAAAACCCCACCAAAACAAAACAAAAATTAAAAAAAAACAAACCCCGCCCTCCCCCTCAAAAAAAAAAAAAAAAAAAAAAAAAAAAAAAAATCCCCGCAAAAAAACGTTAAAAGACTAAAACGGGAACTAACCGATGCGTAGACGCAAGAGTTAGCCCCCTTTTTCTTCCGAGATGACACCGCACGATTCATTTCAGAACACAGACACAAACGGCATCTTGTTTTTCGTCCAGGATGTCGACGCCAAAGCTTTTCAGCCAGAGTGAGAGGGTATTGTCCGTTAAAATCCGAAGAGAGATCCCAGGCCGCCGCCACCGGACATCATCATCGTGATGAGAGGGACGTACTGCTGGATGATGGGCATGATGTAGGACATGGGGTTGTTGTCTATGCCCATGCCGGTCTGGGGTCTTTTCTCTGGAAAATGACAATCACTCTGACCTTTACCAAATTACTGCCGTCAAACAGCGAACGCCACCCAACTGCTGCAAGAGGCATAGTTCCTCATGAGCCCCCGCATATGTGGGGCTCATGAGGATCTATGCCTCTTGCGGAAACCATTTTGCATCTGTGTTTTTTATTTATTTTTTATTTATTAATTTTTATAGACTGCTTGGGGTACTTGACGCTGAACGGACAATGCCCTGCGTCCACTTGCAGTGAAGGGGTTAAACCCCCTGTGTTTGCGGCCACCGGTATTGCTTACGATACCGGTGGCTGCATGCACTCGGGGGCTATGAACAAGACAGGGAATAGGAAGGCATAGTAATGCATTAATGAAATAATAATAAGTGAATAAATAGGGACACCATATGGATAAAATAAAGCGTAGTAACTTACCAATGGGCAGAATGTCCTGAGATCGTCTTTCACACTGTTTGTAGATGGCATCAAACGTGCATGGGAGGCTGTACTGACCTGTGAAACAAGGACGCGCATGAGGAAACGATACTAAAATGTCTACCTACTTGCAGTCACAAAAATTACTGAATCCAGCAAACGACAAGTTGTATTTGCATTCGATGGTGGAATTGGGGGTCAGTATTCATGACTAGCTGGATGAAGACAAAATTATGTTCAGTTTTGGCATGAATCATGAGACCTGTTAGATATTTGAGGGTTTTTCTCGCACATCTATCCCTTTCATTTACAAAAGTAACAGACATGCAAAAGGAACGGCTCGAGGTACAGAGGTATAAAAGGCAAGAGGTATAGATCCTCATGAGCCCCCGCGCTTTGGGGGAGGAGGGGCGTGGGGGGGAGGCGGGGGAAGGCGGGGGGAGGGGGGGGGGCGGGGGGGGGGGGGAGGCGGGGGGGGGGAGGGGGGGGGGCTCAGGAGAATCTATGCCTCTTGCTGAAATTACTCTGTCTCCATGTTTCTAAGGAAGATGAACAGCTTTGAAGTAGGATTTACTTTGATTTAAAAAAAACACCACGGTCTGCTATCACTGTCAGTGAAGGTTTTAAGATAAGAGATAAGATAAGATAGTTTATTGCCATATGTTTCCATGTACAAAAACAATAAAAACATTGAAATTTGTCTTGATGTCAGTTACTAAGACTAAAATAACACACACACACACACACACACACACACACACACACACACACACACACACACACACACACACACAGTAAACTGTAAAATATGATTTTCATGCTAAATACTAAGCAAATACCGGTATTAAACACAGCGAACGGGCACGCCTCACTGATTCAGTTAAGAGCTAATTCCGACAAGTACTCACTCGCCACTCACGCTCTCTTCAATCAGTCCGGCTAATCAGAGAGAGCACGAACAGCCAGAGAGAAGAAACTGTTGCGGAATCTGCTGGTCCTGGTACTGATGGAAATGTACATACTCCCTGATGGTAAAAGTTGAAAAAGCTCATTGCCAGGGTGGGTGGAATCACTGGAGATAAGACTTGCTCTATGTAAGAGACGCTGCTGGTACAGTGAGTCCAGGCTAGGAAGATCTCTGCCTATGATTTTTGAAGCGGTCTTGACCACCCTGCTCGGTCTGATTTTCTCTTTGGCCGTGATGGAACCATACCAAACCGTGATCGAAAAGGTGAGCACGCTCTCAGCCACAGCTCGGTAAAATTGCACCAACATGTGGGCACCGAGACCGAAACTTTTCGGACGTCGCAGGAAGAACAAGCGCTGCTGTGCTTTTCAAGAGTTGGACGATGAGGCGAGTGTTTTCCTCCCACTTAAGGTCACATGACAGGGTAGTGCCAAGAAACTTAAAGTTCTGGACTGTTTCAATGATTTCACTATTGATCACAAGAGGGGGAGGGGGAGGGGACTGTTTCTTTCTAAAGTCCACAATCATTTCTTTTGTTTTGCCATTTAGCTATGAAATATACAACAACTATACCATGCGGGCTGTTCAACATTTTAATGTTTTTTCATGTTTACCTAAAAACCGCAGAAAGACACACAGTTCTAGCTGTACTAAAGCCAGAAGGTCTACAATCAAAGACTAGCATATTTTTGTATCCGATAATGCTAGACGTGTACACTGACGAGCAAATGAAAGGCGACATCAATCATTGGAATAATCGGAAACCCTGCAGTATTTCCGACGATCCCAAGGATGTCGCTATCTCTTGCTCGTCAGTATAGTTTGCGCAAGCTGTACGAGAAAAAAACGTCTGTACTTACGTAGATAGCTGGTAAGAAGATCCCTGATCATAAGCCAACACCTGTTACTGATGGTGCTGACTGGCTGACTGTTGATGCACCGCACGAACGTGTCTGTAACACTAAAACATGTGCAACATTGATTCTGTAGCTCGTACCAAGTGCACCTATTGAGGCATTCCTATTGTACTGGCATAGTTGCTGCAGATTAGCGTTATCTCATTGTGCCCGAGATACGAAATACCCACATTTTAGAGTTGTCCTCTGAGGGCTGCATTACAATTCAGGAGACAGATCGACCATGATCTATAGGCGCCAAGCTATTGTGTCACCATCCTTAAACTATCATGGTCGAGCCATATCTTATTGTGGTGTGTCGCGGGCAGAGTGAGTTAAGCGAACAATACATAATAATACAAATAATAATATAGCGCTTTTCTATAGCGTCCTTCCCCACTTACGCACTCGGGACGCTTTACAAATAATTAGAAACACACACAATAAACTACAAATCACAGCAAAAACAGTTCAAGCATACTAACCACAGTATTTCACACAACAAATACATTCTGTTTACAGTAACACCATCCAAAAATCACATGATGGGAAGCAAAGGAAAATTAACACTGATATGCCAAATTAAAAAGATACGTTTTTTAGGTTGGCTTTGAAGACTGAGAGTGTCGGGGATTGACGTACATGGGGAGGTAGAGAGTTCCACACATGAGGGACCTGGTACTGAAAAGACCGACCACCTGCTGTCTTCAAGTACATAAACAAAGATAGTGTGATATCTTACATTGTCTTCTTTCAGTCCCTTTACACTTTTTCTCATTGGCCTGGCTCTATTCGACTTGTTTCCCTGGTCGCCCGTTCTCAAGGCAACGGGAGTCGTTTTGACACATTTTACCAGACTCATTACATGTTACGATGACAACGTTACTCGCTGACGAAAGCGTTCTCCCCCAAATACGTCGTCGGTCATTCACATTTCTCAATGCAAACATAATCTAATCTTCATTTAGTCAAACCTCTCAACAAAAGGATGCCAATAAATAAACAATTTAGAGGGCTACGCAACAACAACAAAAAATATACTGTATATATGTAGGTGTTCTGTGATACCATTATGTATTGGTTTCATACAAAAGTAACTGAATAATTGATAATAGATAATATCAACGACAAGCGAAGGCCCTATGCTGAACGTACTGAAGAAACAAACGGCGAGGAAAGAAAAAGCTAAATAAATAAAATTGGAGGCTGTTGTGCAACAAAATAACTATATGCACGCATTGTGATCGGCCTATATGACCAATTTCATACACAAGAATGACTGAAAATGTGTTGAATTATAAAATACCGTAGAGAGAAATTCCAGGCGAATGCAGTTCGAGCGAGATTGTTGACTGATAGTCTGACGTATTCAGAATTGCGTCTCCTGAGTCTCTATGTCACGTGTACAGTTTGGGTTCAAGGGTATACTTCACTCTTATACTTATTTTTACCGTTGAAGACAAAATCATTGTATTACGAGTTAGGCTTCGCCAGTGATTCTTGTCGCCTCGAGGGTCCGATCAGGAGGGCCGATGTCGGAGGCAAGACTCTCGGGCTAAAACCATCTACTATTGCCTCCTAGATTGACCCCTCTCCCC
This sequence comes from Semisulcospira habei, assembly GCA_036245525.1. Classification (NCBI taxonomy): domain Eukaryota; kingdom Metazoa; phylum Mollusca; class Gastropoda; family Semisulcospiridae; genus Semisulcospira; species Semisulcospira habei. The sequence continues at coordinate 48,240,286 of BTPG01000008.1, forward strand.
CACCCCTTCCCCCCCCCCCCCTCCGACCGGACCTTCGTGACGACAAAAACCACTCGCAAAGCCTAACTCGTTTTACAACCAATAATATTTACTGAAGAGCAAAAGAAATGTGATAACATCCGAATCATCGGAAACAATAGCGTGTTGCTTATGGTTCCGATGATGTCGCATTTATTTTTTATTCACTATACAGGCCTATTTGGTTCTGTTCTGGTAGGTCTGAATAAATGCGTGGTGTTAGAGGTTTTGCAGGGAGGTTAAAAATTTATAAAGACATACAGATTAACCCATTACATCTTGCGGCTTATATTAGAAAACCCGCTTATAATCCATTGAAGGCTACATTACAGATAAGGAAATAGATCAAACATTTTAGTTGAAGGGATGTGTCAGAATAGCTTGGAACCTCAGGCGCCAAGCTATTCTGGCACCACCCTTGAACTATCATAGTCAAATGCATTTCTAGCAATATGTGTATCAGGGTGAAAAGGGTTAAATTACGCCTGCTCTCCCGTTATGCAGAATAAAACCACAAGGCCTCAGACCGACCGATAAAATGCCCTCTAATCACCCGGGCTCAGTTTGACCAATATAATGCGAGTTTTAACGAGCATTATTTCGGTCGAACTACTAAATTCGGTGCTCAAACATGCCTCAAGTGGCATATCTTTTGATCTATCTATACCCATCAAATATAAAATGATTTAATCCCTTCTCTACCATTAGACGGAGATTGTTCTGAAATCATTGTAAATTAAGACAAAAGCACTCAGACCCACTGTGATTTCAGATAAACGAAAAAGCTTTAGGTATGACTACTTTACGTTTCCTATGGTCCCAGCCCCTCACTAGACACAATGCCTACCCAGCACAAACTCTACTAACATTCGTTATTACCGTTTAAAGTAAGTATGCATTCATATTTTTTTGTGTTTTGACAAAATTGTCTCTCTTGTCTGCCTCCTTAAAACCAAGCGCGTGTTTAGAGGTTTTACAAACAGCTACAGATTTAGAAAGGCCATCCATTTTTGCGCCAAAAAGTCAAACTGAGACTGACCTGCGCTCGTGGGTTTTGATTTGACACCAAACACGCACTTGGTTTTAACGATGCAGGCAAGAGAGACTGACTATTTTGTCCAACCACAAAAATACGGATGTATGCTTACTTTTTTAAAGCGGCAATAACGAGTGTCAGAAGAACTTGGCGGGGTAGGTATTGTGTCTATTAAAAGGCTCGGACCCTAGGGAACTTAAGAAGTCATTCCTAAAGCTTTGTCATAGATTTGAAATTACAGTGCGTCTCAGTGCTTTCACCTTAAACGTCAAAGATCACCAGCCGCTAAACGAACTTTGACAAGATGGTCTCAGCAAGAGGCAACTGCAGGGGGCTCATGAGGATCTATACTTCTTGCAGCTGAGAGAATTTGCAATGTGTCACAGAGTGACTATTATGTATAATTACAAGATGGTCAGTGTTAATAATGCTGGTTAGGGTTAATATGTTGGGTCAAAGGCCAGGTACGAGATATTGACCGAGCCGGAATGATAATCGTGAACAAGGCTTGACCCAGGGAGTAAGGCCTAGTGTGGGAAATCAGTTAAGTAAGATATCAGTATATGTCCAGGTGTCCAAGGAAGGTTCTAGAGTTAAACACGTGTATAGATGGACAAGTTGTAGAAATGACGTAGATCATTGTATGTTTGTCGCCATGGTGGTCACTCTCTAAAAATAGTAAACTACGTAAGAAATCCATACGGTGATTGGCTATGATGGCCATGGCCGTAGTTTGAGACAGTATTTAACCCATGTGGTTTATGCTCTAAAAAAATAAGGAAGAGAAAGAGAGAAATAGAAGAGGGACGAGAACGGAACAGACGAGAGATAGATTTGTGATGTTAGGACTGTTCTCCCTCCCGGCACCAGCTTTGGTGCTTGGATGGGCCGTGTGACCATGTCAGTATATGTCCAGGTGTCCAAGAAAGGTTCTAGAGTTAAACACGTGTATAGATGGACAAGTTGTAGAAATGACGTAGATCATTGTATGTTTGTCGCGATGGTGGTCACTCTCTAAAAATAGTAAACTACGTAAGGAATCCATACGGTGATTGTCTATGATGGCCATGGCCGTAGCATTTAGACAGTATTTAACCCATGAGGTTTATGCTCTAAAAAGAGGAGGGAAAGAGAGAAATAGAAGAGGGAGAAAGAAAGGAAGAGAAGTTAGAACTGTTCTCCCTCCCGGCACCAGCTTTGGTGCTGGGATGGGCCGTGTGACCACCATGGGTCGTCGTATCCTGTATGCCCGTCAGAGGTGAGCAAATCATTTATTATTAATCATTGTAACATTATATATACGTAGTAAATCCAAAAGAGCCTTTGATTATGTCTGTTATGCCGCTTGCATGCGAGAGTGGTATGATTGATGTCATGTTTCTCGTGTGCACTTGCTCAGTGGTTATTGTGATTGTTTGTGTCCTCGACCGGTGTACCTCTTTGCAGCCAGCGAGTAAAACTCCCCTTATATCGGTCTATATCTGTTCATGAGTCACATGCATAGATAGTTAGGATAAAACGATCCCCAAGGAACGGTCGGGTGATGAATGTATTTCGTCAGTGAACTGGTTAATCTGAGGCACGCATTGAACACTTTACCTGTCGGTTATCCTCTTGCGACACGTCTCAAATGAGTTAAATTCTTCATAAAATAAATGGAAGGTATTTATTTTTTACCCGCAGTCAAAGACCTCAGCTCTGCACATGGGTTGACTGGCGAGGTAGGGGAAGTACTGGCGGTGTGCGAGACCAAAAGACATGGCACAGCTGTTGAACAGTGTTCTTCTCTCGTAGTCGGAACAGAACGGCTGCACAGGAGGCCCCATCATGCCGCCGGTCTGCCAGGAAACAACACCGACATCGTCATTATCATCATCGTCGTCGTCGTCACCACCACCACCATCATCATCATCATCAATTCAATTTCAAGTCAATATAAACGTTATTCATACTGCTAGGGGAAATTAAAGTCGTCCGACAGGCTCAATGACTTAGATATACACAAATATATACATTAAAATATACACACAATAATAATGAACAATCCCAGGTAAAATCTAATGTCATTATTTAAAATAGTACATCATCATCATCGTCGTCGTCGTCATCATCATCGTAATCGTCAAAATGGTCGTCGTCCTGTGCATCATTCTCGTCATAAGCATCATCATCATTCTGCTGTAGTTAACCTTTTACTGCCAAAAGAGGCAGATTGTGTTTCTGAAATTATTGTAAATTCAACGTCAAAGATTCCCCACTGTCAATGGAACGTGGATACAGAGTAGTTTCAGCAAGAGGCGCAGATCCTCATAGAGTCCCCGCAACTGCAGGGGCTTATGAGGATCTATACCTCTTGCATTTGGGTGGTGTTCAGTTTTTCTCGACAGTGAAGGGGTTAAGGGCTGTTTGTTTATTATCAGTTTAGAGGGTCTTTGTTGCGTACTTCGTTTTCGCAAATACCTTTGCTGATACCAAAATGAAAAGCCGGACCAAATAGATGGCTGCACGTAAGTCGCAGAGAAGAACCCAACGGAGAAAAAAAAAAAAAAAAACAAATCACGCTTAAAAATGGCAGTTACAACACACATGTTATTATTATTTCGGATGTTAACTTGTTTCTATGTCTATTCTGAAAAAAAAAATTATCTGAGATCAGATAAGGTGCCAATTGTGTACTTGTTCCCATGCCGCTTTTGAAACATCCATAAAACGTGTCTCTTTGGAAATATTTATAAATTGTGTTGTAACTATCATTTCTAAGCGTGTTTCTCTCCACTGACGATGCCGCTCGGCAGAAAAGACGCGCAGTTAGCTTCCCAATGCGCAAAAGCCCATCGGGCTGACTCGGCCGACGTTGGTCCCGCGCACGGCCGTGCGCGGGACCAACGGCGGCCGACGTCGACCCGACGACCCTTTGCGCATTTTGTTGGCGCCAAGCTTATCTGCAGCTTCCCTTAAATTATCATGGTCGATCCATCCCCCGCTGCAGTGTGTCGGGGCTAAGTGGGTTAAGCTCTATCCTTGAACTATCGCCATGCATGAGTGAATTACCGGTGTCGGGAGAGATCCGCTCTGTAGAAAGGGACCTGTATTGCTTAAGAGAGAGCCCCCTACCGCTGTGCTGCCAGTGCTGCCAGACCCTACAGAGTTACCGGTTCCACCTGCGTTAAAGCCGGCAAGAATCTGTTCCAGAGTCTGGAGATTACCTGAAACAAAAAAATAATATGTCATAAGCAGTTATAATGTATGAGATACGTTTGTGAAGGTTAATGTAGTCAATAGAAAAACCCCATGAAACTGAATGCATATATGAACCCTTTTAGCCCCAACACCCTACAGCAGGAGATTGATTAACCATGATAATTCAAGGGTAGTGTCAGATTAGTTTGGCGCCGTCAGGCGCCAAGCTAATCTGGCACTACCCTTGAATTATCGTGGTCAGTCCACCTTCTGCAACTGGTACATAGTCGTTAAGTAACATTTTCAAAATTTGGGAAATGCACCCGTGGGGTTGAAAGGGTTAAAACATTCGAGACGTGCCGGATCCGGATACGCGGCTTCATGCCGCGTATACGGATGTGGCAGGCCTCGAGTGAGTTAACGAACAAACAAACAAACAAACAAACAAACAAACAAACAAACAAACAAACAAACAAACAAACAAACAAACAAACAAACAAACAAACAAACGGACGAACAAACAAACAAACAAATGAACGAACCAACAAAAAAAAAAAAGATCAAGATGAACAAGAATAAAACAAGACTTTTTTTGTCGAGTATCAAACGAACAATGCAAGATTGTTTGTTATTGTATGTTGTATCAGGAAAAGAAATTAAAATAAATAAATAAATAAATAAATAAATATTAAATTGAAGACAAAGATATATCAGGTGCAAATATATGTTTTTTTTTTTAAAACGGCGATGCAAAAAGAACGCAGGAACATCCGATTTACGTGTTTATGTTTGTAAAATAAAAAAAGAAAAAAAAAGGCGAGAAAAAGAAGAAGCGTAAACCGAATTTAAAACGTATAGATATCTTACCTGGAGAGACTAAACAGGTGACACAGACAAAGGTGAAAAAGCTTTTAAAAGCCATCTTCACACTTTCTTTCTAAGACCCTCTGCAGTCCTCCCCAAATCCTCTCTGCTCCTGGCCCGGTTAATGCATTCCACGTTTTTTGTGTGTGCGAAGTCGCTTTTAATAGTTAGTGCCCTCTTATGTCATTAGCCTAACCCCTTCACCTCCGCGGAAATTTAAACACGATCTATCTGCAAGAGGTATACATCCTCATGAGCCCCAGGGAATGCGGGGGCTGATGAGGATCTATGCCTCTTGTTGACATCGCTTTGCATCCATGTTTCTAGGATGGATAGGAGACCTTTGGCGTTGAATTAACCAAGATTCCAAAACACGGTCTGCCTCCGGCAGCAGTAACAGTGTTGATGCGTCATGTTCCTAGATTATGCTGGTGTGTGATGTTGGACCTTACGGCCTAAATGCAGCAAGATCCAAAATCACAGACCAGCGTATATTATAAAAAAGAAGGTCGGGGTTTGGGGATGTTGGGAGAGGGGGGTATGGAGAGGGGGGCTGGGGGCTCCGTAAATTAATAGCTACTGCCTTTTTTCAATACCTCCTACTCACCCATTCCCTACCCACCGACCTCATCCCCCATCCCTCTACCCCGTCAATTTTTTTTTTCTTACATATACGCATGTTGGTGTGTGCGTGTTTTAGTCAAGATGGTTTGGGGACTAATAAAGTTCTCATTGGTACAGGCAAGCAATGTGGAGTGTGGGAAGGAGATGGGCTGGAAGATGGGGGCTGGGGCATACCGTCTGCTGCGGTGCCAGGGGCGGTTCTGAGAGGGGGGGGGAGGGAGGCCCGAGGGGTTCCGGAACCACGCCGCCCCCCCCCACCCTACCCCCCCCAAAAAAAAAAAAAATAAAAAATAAAAAAAAATTCTTTAAAATGCTTTAACAAAGTCACTGTTTGGGGGTGTTTGGTTTCCCCCCTCCACCCCCCCCCCCCCCATCCCTGCACCCCCCGTTGTTTGATATTTTGCCTTGCTGACCTATTACCCTGGTTTGAATATGACTGATGAAGTTAGACTACCGTGACACATAGTCTTTGTGACAACGACAATGTGTGCTTGTTGGTCACAAAAATAATCACCCTGTGACGTACCGCAACGCCTTTACGAGTCATGTCCTGCGTGTTACAACAGATCCTGTTTTGAGCAGCAAAACTTCTTTGCAAGAAAAACAAGATGAGGATTTCATCCCAAAGTCTACCGAATTGTTTGAAGCTCACATGAGTTTATCTTTTAGAAACATTCAGAATTGTTCATATTTTTAGGCTTATTATGCTGATCCATTCCCCTCCTCTCTAAGCCAACCTCTGACCAACACACACGTCGGCGCAAACAAATAAAGACGGACACACGGCGCTTCCCGCCATTAGTACGGTCTGTGGGCTAGTGTAGCGACAGGGATCCATCTCCTTCTACTCTAACCCACCCTCTGATCCACACACACACTGGCACACAGAAATAAAGACGGGCACACGGCGAGTCCCACCATTCGTAAGCTGTGTGATTTGGCGTAGCATAACTATTCTGAAGAAGAATAATAGCACGAGCAGCGAAATGACGTCACTTCAAGCTTCACGTCATGACATCATTAGACCCACGACGCCGTGTTTATAGTGACGACTCGATGTTATACGTCAATCATCGCAGTACTAACATTTGACGTATTAGAAGATCAGACTTTGCAATTTTCGTGCTGATTTTCACACCTAGGGCTTACAGGTCACAATTTGACCTAATCCTACCCCAGAGCGGAGCACACCGCAGGCTTATGCAAACACTATTTATGAAAAATCAAGCGGGTATTAATGAGAAGATAATTTTTTCGTAATTGAAAAATTAAAGTTATGTTAGCTGTTTTACAAATGACTCCGAAAGAGTGGTACCAATAATTGTCTCATTTTCACACAGAGAGCATACAGGTCACAATTGACGTAATCGTACACGACAGCCGCGACAAACTGTAGGCTTATGTAAATATTATGCGATGATTAATGGAGAAGATTGTTTTTTTTCCGTAAAAAGAGAAAATATATTTTCTGGTTAACGAACTCATTCAATATCTCGATTTTATCTAGCTATATGCAAACTATCTAGTAAAAATAAGAAAAATTACGGACACCAGTGTGGATCAACCGGTTTTTGTGAAACGGCCATTTTCTCGCCAATGAGCATCTTAATAAAAAAAAATATAACAAATTCTTCGAGATTATTCTTTTAGGGACAATAACATACAGTTTCAAGCTTGTCCGTCCTCAAACGCGGGCTCTAGTCGCTGTCACACACAGACACACACACACACACACACACACACACACACACACACACACACACACACACACACACACACACACACACACACACACACACACACACACACACACACACACACACACACACAAATGTGCGCGGGCCCACTGCGGCCGACTTCGACCCAACAGTCTTTTGCGTACGTGGCTTTAAGATTTAAAAGATTTTGAATCAGTCAAGCGCTAAATATTGTGATGCCGTTTCAAATTTTACAATGCAAAATTTCAGTTAGGCGCTCTCTGGTGGAACATTGGTGCCAGTGGCATCTATGTCGTTCGGCTGTACTGCCTCATGTAAGAAACATAATAATTACGAGCGTATTTGTGACAAAAAAAGAACATTAAACATAATTATTATGTTGAATTTTACTCATGCTGTCAGGAATGCATGTTTCTTTTAATGGCCATCGTAAAGAATCGCGTCTGTGAAAGCACTGCCCCGTAAACCGCGTCCGTCCAAGGAACATAGATATAAATCGGCCTAGAAAGAGGCATAGATCATCATGAGCCCCCGCGGGGGCTCGAGGATCTATGCCTCTTTCTGGACGAAGACGGGGTAGCAGGTGTTGCAGACAAACTGCAGTTGCCGACAATAAGGGACATGACATAATTGTTTTGGAATTTGTTTGGTATTTTGCATTTGCGTGTTTTTCCCTGTGTCCCGTCCGTGAATGGATTCATTTTACAGTTGTGCATTTTTTTTTTGGTAAACATTGGGCTTTGTGACAATGTGACAATTGTCCCAAAACTCGCCTGGACACTCCTTGGAGTCTCACTACGTGCTTGGTATACACACTTTGTGATTGTCTTGACGTCCGTGGATTTCCCACGCGCTTTGTGACAATCGACGATTTCCGGAAATCAGAGGTAGGTCCAAAATTACACGTGTTTCGACAAAAGCAGTGGATTAAAAGCCCACTGTTTTCGTCTAAACACGTGCAATTTTGACCTACCTCTGCTTTCCGAACGTCTATTGTTTTATTGCCGACACGTTCGTTTAAGGTGTGAGTGAAGGAAAATAGGACATAAGACCGCATGTATTGGCCATTTTCTAATTGTGTGTGCCGGTCTGTGGTTTTGGACCTTACGGCGAAAGACGTAAGGTCCAAAATCACAGACCAGCACACGTTACCGTCTTAACATACCGTCACTCTTCACACGTTGCGCTAAAATATATGAGCAAACGCCAACAAAACGCCTTTAAATTGTTGGCACGTAAAGAACTTAATTCATTTAAACGTTGTGGTGAATTATTAAGTGAAAAGTTGGATGCCATGTGTAATACATTATGTTATTTTACAAGCAAAAACTGTCATTTGAGGTGCGTTATTAACTGCTGTTTTCTCAAGTGAGCCATCTCGGCCGGGTGTAAGTCACCTCCTTCGCAACATGAGGCACGCCTCCAACGCTAATAAGATTTCACTTGCCGCGTAAAGGAGTGTTTCCATGTAGCTACGCGACAGTGGGGCGGTAGGCGACACAGCAGCAAAAGTAGCGAAACACTGCTATTTGTGTTTCTATATACTACTACTACTACTACTTATTATTATTATTATTATTATTATTATTATTATTATTATTATTATTATTATTATTATTATTATTATTATTATTATTATTATTATTATTATTATTATTATTATTATTATTATTATTATTATTATATAATTTTATACAGTGCAAATTCCCTTGCAGTGCAGGCTCTAAGCGCTGTATATAGCGGTGCGACAGGCGTCATCACGCCCCTATTTAAGTTGTTTAGAATTGTTACCATTTGTTGTCGCATGCTGAAAGCCAAGCACCTTCACAGGGAAATCGCAGCGGAGTCGCCTTTGAATCGCTTCATGAGGGGATAAGATTTTGTCGCGTCGAGCATATAGAAACATCCCTTCTTTCTTTCTATGTTCTCGGTTCGTGTCGCTGTAGTGACTGCTTTTTCATCACTGTCGCGCCGCTATACGGAAACAGCCCCTTAATCCGTATGCGGAACGTCTCAAATGAGTTGAAACTTTCGAACGTTGTACTTGCGTACATTTATGAATAATTAATCAGATGAAGGATCGAATAGATTTAACATGGCACATTGGTATCTATACTGCACACCTAACAAATTAACCCCTTCACTACCAGAAGACGCAGACTCTGCTTCTAATGTTCATTAATTAAACGCCAAAGTGATTCAAAGTGATGTCAGCAACTGTGAGGGCTCATGAGGATCTATGTCTCTTGCGGCTGGGTCATTTCTTTTTCTCGGCAGCGAACAGGTTTGTTTAACTCATTCTACCCCATCACCGAAATCCCCAAATTTTGCCGTTGTCCTCTGAAGACTGCATTGCAGTGCAGGACACAGATCGACCATAATAGTTCAAGGGTGATGCCAGAATAGCTTGGCGCCCATGGGCGCCAAGCTATTCTGGCATCACCCTTGAACTATCATGGTCGATCAATATCTTGCTGTGGGGTGTCTGGGGTAGAATGAGTTAAAAGGGTGCAACTCAGATGAATAGGCCGGTTGCGAGTTCCCAAGCTGCGCGAGAACGCTTGCTAGATTACGCGACTTTGAGCCACGAAATATGGGCAACTCGGCTAGCTCAGACGTTTAGCCGATACTGTTTTAACTGTGAATCACAAGTAATATGCGGCAGATTTAAGCTGAAGTTGTGCGATTTTTTTCTGGTCATACAGCTCTTACAAAACAACTTTTGTGTGTATGTAGAAATAATGCTGAGGAAAACGATCTCTCAACGTACATTAAAACTGCATAGCGCTAATGCCAGTCACTGTGGTTTCGGAAAATGGTCTACCGTGTAGTTTCAATAGCTAGTATAACTAAACTTCGTTTTACCATCAGTAGATGCATCTTATTATGTAAACTCTGCTAATACTGGGCGATTGCACGGAAGTAAATTGTTTCTGTTCTTTTTTTCTGCTCGCACTGCCGATCTGCCATATTATATTACTCGCGACCTCGGTATTTATTACAATAGAACGTTGGACCCTCCATTTACGGTTCATGAATTGAGTAACAGGGCGTAACTTGCTTGAGTTTAAACTGTATTATTTTATGCTCTTACATACCATCGAAAAAACGCCAGAACTCTAGTTTAAAAAAAAACAAAAACTTTGGTACTCTATTTTTGCCTTATTTTCTTTACGTAAGGATGATTAATTTCGAAAAGGGGCACAATTACTCACTCTTTTTAACACATTCTACCCCAGGACCGAAATCCCCCAATTTTGAAGTTGGTCTCTGTATTACAATTCTATAGACAGATCGAGCATGATAGTTCAAGGGTGGTACCAGAATAGCTTGGCGCCTATAGGCGCCAAGCTATTTTGGCACGACCCTTGAACTATCATGGTTGATCGATGTCTTGCTATTGTGTTACCGCAAACAGTGCCGGCGGCTGCATGCACAATTATGATACTTTGGTACCTATATATCAAGATGAGTCATGCAGTAAAAGGGCGTAACGAGAAGGGCAGGAATAAGTCAGCGTTCGTCATTTAAAGAGTCGTGTCAGGAAGGTGTACCTTCGGTTTAGTCGCAGCCTGCAAGCAACGCAATGCTTTCGCGCTGACGGCTAGGATTCAAATGGCCTATCTGGACTGCGCGCGCGTTCATATGGACCGGCCGTTGGTTTAACCCATTTAGCCCCGACTCACAACAGCAGGAGATGGATCAACCATGATAATTCAAGGGTGGTTCCAGGTTAGCTTGGCGCCATCAGGCGCCAAGATAATCTGGCACCACCCTTGAATTATTATGATCGCTCCATGTCCGGGAACTTTAACATAGTTGTTAAGTGACACGTCTAAAGTTGAAGAAATACGGCGTTGGGGTTAAATGCGGGGTTATGGGAGTCTTAGGACACAGTAACTTCCAGGACGCAATTTATATGGGACCTACCCAGTGCACAAAAGCCTGTCCTCGACGCCGACGATGGCCGCAGTTGGTCCGCGCACGGCCGTGCGCGGGCCAATTGCGGCCGCAGTCGGCCCGAAGATCTTTTCTATTTGGGTAGATATAGGGTATGACCCACTTTATGACGCACTTTAAGAATTATTTGCTTGAGAACATGGCCCGCGATAAATTATCGCTTTTACCTGACGAAAGGATGTAACAGAAGCTAAAAACCGAGATACAAGCAGCACTAAAGATAGCTTTAACCCCACCAGCCGCCAGCGATCACGAAGTACGCGTCTGAAACGACTGCATACTGACCTACATTCGCGTTCAGATGTAAATGGGAAGAGAAATAGGCATGAAGAAGATAGTACTAACAAAAGACATAATCCTCACGACTGCTGGGGCTCATAATTATGGGTTTTGTTCTCTTGTCAACTGAGTAGCGTCCGACTTGTCCCGACAGTTAAGGGGTTAAAGTCCCTTGCATAATAAAATCTTTCCCTTATGACCTTTCCAGGTGCGAGTGGCATAGGTTCTCATGAGCTTCGGTAGCCGCGGGAGTCTATGAAAATGTATGCCTTTTGCTGAGTGGCGTTAGTTCCATTACAATTGTTGTTGTTGTAATAGAAGAAGTGTCTGAATCCCGATAGCGCCATGTATCACGAGTACCACGTGTCCATATAACTGACTACGACCTTTCAGTAGAACTACGTGTCAGTAGCATTACTGCTTGGTAGCACTAAGTTCGATCGCACTCCGGCCGTTACACCTGCCATCTAGCGAGACGTAGTGATAGCGACACGTCGTGCTTTCGATCGTAGTGTTATCGATCCGTAGTGCCTGTGATCGTAGCGCTATGGACACGTAGTGCAAGCGACCTCAGTGCTATCAACACGTAGTTCTCATTATACGTAGTGCTAGCGATACGCATAAAAAGAAGACAACAAATGGGTTACCTATATAATGCTATAGAACTAAATTCTCTCTAAAAACACGAAGCGTGGCACAATTGCGTCGAGACAAGATGATGAACTTCCCGCAACCAGAAACATGTTGCCTACAGCGTTTATGTTGTTTTCGTGCCACGTGAGCATTTCTGGGCCCGCAAACTGCTGTACATGAGCCGCCTGTGGCTCATGTCGGTCCGAAGATGACTGCTTGATATTAGTTTATTGTGTCCTGTAAATGTGCCCGCTGACCTGTTTCCTTTCGGTTTCTCCTCAGTTATGAAACGTGTGTGTTGGCATTAACAATTTAACTGCCGAGGAAAATTCCACCCAACTGCAAGAGGCATAGATCCTCATGGGCCCCCGCTGTTGCGGGGACCCATGAGGATCTATGCCTCTTGCTGAAACCACTTTGTCAGTATCCACGTTCTTTTGACGGCCGGGGTTCTTTGACGCTGAATTTACGATTTCAAAAATGGATTCTGCGTCCTCTGGCAATACAAAGGCTAATGAACAAATCTTTGACACAAACACATCTTCTTTTTGCTTCAGTGTATTCAGTATTCGTCGTCGATTGTGATGATATCAAATAGCGTAGATCAAGAAACAAATAAGACACAACTGAAAACTTTACATATTGTACATGACTTGTTTACTATGCACCAAATTCAGACACGATCACCAGTTCCGTTGTCTCACCGACAGCAACACTCCGTTTCTACAGACTACGAGGCAAAAGCTTGTTGCAGAGCGTTTCCAAACAAGTTTCCTAACCCCCCTTGCTCCATCGCCGCGAGCAGTAAAATAGGCGCGAGAGGATTCGCGGCAGGCGCTACAGGGATTCCGTAAGCGGGAGTCGGGCGGCTGACAACCATGTTTTGAGAGCGCGTTCGATCCTGCTGCATTCTGTCGGCTGAAAATAAAACCACACAGTAATTGTTTCTTAGATTCAAGCATTTTTGTCTTGAAAGGAATTGTGTGCTGGTCTGTGATTTTGGATCTTACGGCTTCAGCTGTTGAAAGCATGTTTCCGCGAGAGTCTTGACTGAACACGTACACAAAGGTATGGTGTGCATAAATCTGCTTACAAAAAAACAAACAAACACCCCCCATCAATCTACATCTTGTTATAGGCGACCTGTCTTTCATCCATTCATTCATACATGCATGCATGCATCCGTCCGTCCGTTAGTCCGTCAGTCCGTCCGTCCATCCATCCATCCATCCGTCTTTGCGTCCGTCCGTCCGTTCGTCCATCCATCCAACCATCCATCTTTCCGTCCGTACGTCCGTCAGTCCGTCCGTCAAACAATTCAGTCACATTCGTCAATACATTAGAATGGCCTACAAAGTACCGAGGTCTAAGACAGTTCAATGATAGATTATGGAACCATCTCTTACTTGTTGTAGTGAATTGGAGTTAAATGTTCATCTGCATGTTTTTCTCTTCATAGCACTGACGTGAACTTACACCCCCTCCCCCCTCCCTCCCCCCCCCCCCACCTCCGCACCCCCCTCCCCCCCACAAAAAAATAAAATAAATAATAATCAACCCAGATAACAAACAACAACAAAACCGACCAACAATCAAACCAACAAACAAAAACCAAACCAAACCAAACCAAACCAAACCACTATGTTAAAAGCAAACAAACAAACAAACAAACAAACAAACAAACAAACAAACAACGAAAAACAAAACTCCCTAGCAAATTAAAAAAAACCAACAACAAACAAACAAAAAACAGTAACTCACAAACAAACAAACAAACAAACAAACAAACAAACAAAGGAACAAACAACCAAACAAACAAACAAAGGAACAAACAAGGGGCGTAATTCGTGCACGAACGAAAGAACAAACGAACAAAAAACAAACAAACAAACCAACTAACGAACTAACGAACAAACGAACGAACGTACAAACAAACAAACATACAAACAAACAAACATACTAGAGTGTCTATACAGATTTAAGTCCCGTGCTTGTCAGCGTCCTCGAGCTCATGATTGAGGAGACACAAACTCCGTCTAGCCGACAGATTACATGACAAGATGACAAGCGCATGTCTAATAATAAAACACACGCTTTTTAAGTCACAGAATTTGACACACGCACCATGGGGTGAGTAGAAGTGCACGAGTTATGCCCCTTGACAGTAGCTCCGAGCCTCTATTAACTCGTACAGGTTTCCTCAACATGCACGAACGTTTGCGTCACATAAACGTGGGGGGGGGGGGGGGGGGGGGGGGGGGGACATTTACGGCAATTTATCTTCTTACCCCAGGACATGACATCACGAGCCCCTGATGCGCGGCAGGCCTGGTACAGGTCTTCAAACTGGCACGGGATGTCGGAACTCTCTGTAATGCACAAAACGTGGTAACCTGACAGAAGAAGTCTGAAATGTCACATTATACTCTTCCCGATTAGTAGATATTTAACCCCTTCACTGCCGATAAAAAACGTGAACGCGATCTAACTGCAAGAGGCATAGATCGTCATGTGCCCCCGCGACTGCGGGGGCTCATGAGGATCTATGCCTCTTGTTGGGATCACTTTGTGTCCATGTTCTTTGGACAGGTGTGGCTTTTGGTCGTTCATTGAACACAGATTTCAGAATACGCACATAAAGAGCTGCATTGTCTCACGTAAGAACATACTTTTAACTTTTTCTATTATTATTATTTAGCTGCTTTCCACGGTAAGAGCTGAAACAACCAAAGTGCCCTTTTTACTTGTTATATTGCAACAGGTGCTTTTTTAAAAAAAATGTAATTTAATTTCTAGTAATTTTTGTGTGTGGTTTATTTATTGTAACTAGCTTGGCTTGTGAAGAAAAATTGAGAGAAACCTCCAATGAGTATTACAATTTTAGATGTGGCATACCATAGTTGTCACAAGGGGAATCGCTTCCGCGTGGCAATTATTGGGAAAAGAAACTCCCCAAACAAAACGTTTCACTCCCTAGAGACGAACTGCATCCGGATGCGTGGCTAACGCCGAGGATCAGGATGCAGTTCGTCTCGAATGAGCTAAATGGTCTAACTGAGCAGCAACATGTTTGCCACTTTGCGTTTAGTTTTGCCCGTCAATAGATACACACTGAGCCGTAAGGTCAAAGTCCCACAGTCATCGATTCGGTTCGATCATTATAAAGGGAAAGGACTTCCAGCTCTCGCTGATTTTGTCCTGGGAGGAGTGGGTGGGAGGGGTGATTATTTATTGTCTGTCGTTGATGTCCATGCATCATTCACTCCTTCAGTCTATTATGTCCAGCCGCGTCTCAGAATGCAGCGCCTCGGGAAAGGGCAGGCCTTTCCCTCCGTTCTGTGTTGTTCCTCTCCCCGTGCGGGTCACCGTCCAAGGTCTTTGCCTCACCTCTTATGTCGCTAGGTTTGAGGTAGGGTTGATTTTACTAACCCCCCCCCCCTCCCCCCTATATGTGTTTCTGTGTTTTGTTTTTTTTTCCCGAGGGGTGGGGGTGGGGGGGGGGGGGGTAGGGGGTGTTGTCCCCTTTGTTACCCAGGGAGTGCATTGACGAAGGATGCTATACCTCCCTGGGAGTCCCTACTGGGTGTTCCGGTGGTCTAGATGTGCTGGATTTGGGGATGCCTATTTAGTAGTTTCACGGTTTCCGTGAGTGTGCTATGCCATGCGTCCAGGGAGGGGGGGGGGGGTAGGGGGGGATTGATCAGAGTCTCCAGCGTTATGGGGGATTGGAGGGTGTTCGTTATCTGTGCTCTAGTGTCGTCTGTAGTGGGGCAGTCCAGGAGGACGTGTTCAGTCGTGAGTGTGTGTCCGCAGGTGCGCATAGTTGTGTTTGAGTGGACTAGGTATCGTTCCCCTCCTAATCTGATTCTTGCTAGCCTAGCTTGGTCTGTTCTTTTGCCTAGGAATATGGTAGGTTTGCCGTCGAGCGTTCTTGCGAGCTCTTTGCGCCTGCCACATTTTTGGTGGTTAAATTCTTGTTCCCATTGTTTTTGAAATGCTGGTTTGAGTGCATTCATCCTTTCCGTTGCTGAGAGTGGTAGGTTGAAGTAGGTCGATTCTTGGTCGAATCCTTTCTTCGCTATCTTGTCTGCTCTTTCGTTTCTGTGGATCCCTATATGGGATGGGATCCAGATAATTTTGACTACCTGGTCTTGGTCTCTTAGTTCTGTCAATCTGAGTCTTATGAGATATGACACGTCCTCTCTTGTTGAGTCTATATTTTGGATGGCCTGGATGGCTGACAGAGAGTCCGTCGCTATGAGGATGGTCTTTACCTGCGTTAGGTCCGCTTTAATAACTTTGATGGCCCCTAGGATCTTCTAGAGACCACATTATATATCATTAGACAGATAGACCGTGATAGTTTAAAGTTGGTGCAAAAATAGTGTGATACGCCAAGTTATTATATCAAGCTATTCTGTCTTAGGTGCCAAGCTATTTTGTCACCACCGTTGATCTGCCATGGTCAACTGACATCTTCTCGTACTTCTGTAGCATGCTTAACCCATTGCATCTTGAGGCTGATTTTTTTTGTAATGAATTTACTTATTGTCCTATGAAGGCTACACTACAGATTAGGAGACGGATCAACCATTTTAGTTAAATGGTGGTGCCAGAATAGCTTGGCGCCTCAGGCGCCAAGCTATTCTGGCACCACCCTTGAAATATCATAGTCAAACTTATTTCAAGCAATAGTGTATCAGAATGAAAAGGGTTAAATATGCAGTAACAGAGAAACCTGTATCAGACGACCAAAGTGGCCGTAAAGCAGTGACCACATTAGATGGGTGTATGGCCACCTTACACAGTCGTGCAGTAGTAAGAAGATCACGGGACCGAAAGTGGATGGTCCCTTTAGACACGTGGCCCCGTATACAGATCAATGGTCGCCTAGACAGGTCTAACTGTACTACTTTTGGCTACGCACGCAGCATCTCGGTCAGAGTATTTTTCAGGCTGGCCCAGCACACTGTGCTCAAGGTGTAGGTGGGTTGAGAGTTGATGCAACGAGTCATCTCACCAAAAGCCCTGAAAACAAAACAACCTCACAATAATTGATGACAGTAATTGAGATTACATAGCAGTTGGCCTATTAGGGCCTTAGTTTAACCCCTTTGCTGCCCGGGAGATATGAACACCACACACCTGCAAGGCAAAAATCAGACCCAAGAAAGTGACTGCCAAGCGTGTAATCTAGTAGCGAAAGGTCTGGGGGACACACGACGGCCGCAGTGGGTCCGCGCACAGCCGTGCGCGGACCCACTGCAGCCGTAGTGGGCCCGAGGACCTTTTGCTTACTAGAAAGGTGCAAAGAAAATCAAAGGAAAAAAAACACGCTTAGAAAGGACTAGAACAACACAATTTATTTTCATTGTCTTGTATTCGCTGTGTCAATGCGTGTTTCTTTCTTTCTTGAGATGTGGTTTGAAAGGGACAAATAATCATGGACACCCCCCCCCCCCCCCACGCACTAGCTTTAGGACACATAATGTTTTTTTGCTTCGTGCTGATCCTATTTAGGCCTGTCTGAATGTTCCCGGCACGGACGATGCTATCTGGTGTTGCATTCCTCATGCTTTCTATGATATGATTTGCGTCCACTGTTAGCGAAAGGGTTAACCCTTTGCGTGTCGGTAGCGGTTTTAATCGCGATGATTCCTGCAGGAATCATCGCGACTAAGACCGCTGCCGACACCAAACGTTTTAAGGGTTTTATTGTGGACGAAATGGCTGACTGGCAGGGGCTGTAACTGAGGACAGTGTAGGCTACGATGGGCAAAAGTGTGGTTTTCTGCACGTGATGGCCGTACTGCCAGTTTTTGTGTGACACGCGTGCTGGCCTGTGAGTTTGCACTTATAGTTTAAGGATAGTGAGAAGATTTTTAAAATTGTAATGTTCAATGGATATTACTTACGCCTGTAGGACAGTCGGGAATAGCGAGTTTGCAGTGGTTGCCTCGCAATATTGTCTGTACGTACTGCTTTGCATTCCTTTGGACTACATCAGCGAGGCCGAGAGGGGGATCTTGACGACTGGGCATCCCAGGATCTCCATAGACTTCGCCCAGGCTTGCGCCCTGGAGAGGTCACTCCATCCAGCAAGCGCATATACTCCATTGTCTTCCGAGACAGGATGCCAAAACAATTGTCTGTACGGCTCTCAGTAGAGACGGTACACGCTTAGCTTCCGGTTCGCTTTATTCAGCGGCCAATATGGTGACTATAGAACATTTCACACTAAACATTGAGTGCATCTGTGCGCTATCTGTGCCTGTTTTTGTAAACGTTGTAACCCCTTCCCTGCCACTGTGCGTACATTTTTGTTTCTGAAATTATTGTTCATTCAACGACCAAAAGCCAAAACATTTCAAGAAACATGGATAACAATTTGGGACTCAGTAAGAGGCACATCCTCATGAGCCCCGCAGTCGCGCGGGCTCATGAGGATCTATGTCTCATACACGTGGATCGTGTTCACATTTCTCGGCAAGGATGGGGTTAAATATATAGGTCTGCCTCTCTAAAGATTACGAGCTCCAGTACACCGCGGTATCGGATGTAACGCGCACAGTTCTCTTGCTCCGTCATCATTTCCCGGTGAGCAAAAGGTCCTCGGGTCGACGTCAGCGTTAGCTGGCCCTTGCACCGTGCGCGGGCCAGCTAAGGCGTCACGTTGACCGGCGGATCTTTTGCTTTCCAAGTAGCTTTTTGTAAAGAGACTGCATGGCAATAACGCCATCTCGAATTACGCTGGCTGATTATATCTCCAGGATGATTCGCGATATTCGGCGGCTTACATTGTTCTTTATAATTTGTCAAGGCTTACCTGCAATCGAGGACTTCAGCTCTGCAGAGCGGCGCCTGACGGATGAGGAATTTTAAGTCCCGCCACTGCTGTTGCCCGAACCTTCCAAAACAGTTGTCAGTCAGGCGCTGTCTCTCCGCTACGGTGCATCTACCCTGCCGGTCCTCGTTCAACGTTCCCACTGGCGACAGCTGACTCCAGCCTGAAAGAACGGATGGGTTACATCGTCTTAGCCATATGGCTGTCGGTAGCGGTTTTTGTCGCGATGATTTCTGCAGGAATCATCGTGACATAAAGCCGCACCGACCGCCAAAGGATTTAAACAATTTTATACATCTTGAGGCTGACTACAAACAGCAACAAAAAAAGCAGCTTACTGTCATATGAAGTCTACATTACAGATTAGAAGATAGACCAACCATTTTAGTTCAAGGGTGGTGCCAAAATAGCTTGGCGCCTCAGGCGCCAAGATATATTGGCACCACCCATGAAGTATAAGTCAAATTAATTTCCAGCGGTAGTGTGTCAGGATGAAAAGGGTTCACTAGGGCAGTCGCTGCAGCGTGTGGACGCAGGAGTAGTCGCCCTTGCCTCAGTTGCTTGCGCGGGCTTACCTTCTGCGCGAGCCACCTAGCAAGGTACTCCGATCCGCTATAGCTAAGAGGATTGCTTAGGATAAAACTCATTTATGATGATGGTCATATACGTATTACTCTGAGCACTAAAATCTGTATTCGCAAATTTTTGAGAGTTGTCTTAGGCCAATTCCGGTTCAGTATAAGGAGAGATATCGACCGTGATAGTTCAATAGTGATGCCAGAATAGCTGTCAAACTTTTCTGGCAAAGGTACTGAACTATCATGATCGATTTGTCTGCTGTTGCACTGTGTCAAGGATGATTAGGTGAGCGGGATGGATTTGATTATTGCAAGGGCAGTCGGGGATGCACTGGTGTCAAACTTAACTCATTCGCGGCCAGCCGCATCCGGGAATGCGCGGCATAAGCCGCGCATCCAGATCAGTGCTGCTGGCCGCGAATGAGTTAATTAGTATGCGGTTTTTTTGCAAAAGCCAATAGGTCTAATTTTGCGAAAAGCGAGATTTTCATTGTGTAACAATGAAAATCTGGCTTTTCTAAAAAAAATGGACACACTGACTTTAGCTGAATCGCGACGGACGTCTCCAGTCCCAAGCGGAAGAATATCCTTGTACTCTCTCGCTGTGCTTGGAGTCTAATTCTGTGTTCTGAATTGAGCTAGATACGGTAGCGCGCACGCGGTGACACAGCGGATTTGCATTTTAGTCAAAGGCGCTACCGCATCTAGCTCAATTCTGTGTTCTGAATTGAGCTAGATGCGATAGCGCGCACGCGGTGGCGCAGCGGATTTGCATTTAGTCAAAGCTCCATCGTCAGGCCCCTATGTCTAATTTGTAACGGTCAAGGACCCGCTGGTTGTCTCCTTCGAATCGAAAGAGAATCGAGGGAGACAACCACTGCCGTGGGCCAGAGATTCAATCCTGATGCTTCGTTTCCACAATTTGTAATATAGTGTGCAATACGGCTTATGAGAGATGGACTCACTAATAAAAATAAGCACTTGTAGTCCGGCAATTGTTGTTTAACCCATTCAGCCCTGACGCACTACAGCAGGAGATGGGTCGACCATAATACTTCAAGAGTAATGCCAGATTAGTTTGGCGCCTGTCGGCGCCAAGCTAATCTGGCACTGCCCTTGAGTTATCATGGTCGATCCATCTCCTGCAACTGGTGCATAGTCGTCATATGACGCCTCCAAAATTTGGGAAATTCGACCGTCGGGCTGAATGAGTTAAATGTTGTATCATGAAAGGAAATTGTGTTGTACTTCTCCTTCCTAAGCGTTTTTGTCACTTTGCTGGAAATTTCATTGTATTTTACACGCTTGGCAGTCACCATTTTGTCTGAATTCTGTAAAAGATGTGTGATGATGTGTCCGAAGAACGTTTGCTTACAAGCTGGATTTCTTTTTCACAAACGTGTAATTTTGCAAAAATAATAAAACCAACTGGCATAACATTCATACATGTAAAGCATGACGTCGATTCAATATAAGAAAAGGACTCACCTGTCTTTATGAATGCAAATAAGCAACACAAACAGACAAGAAACAGCTTCATATTCTCGAATGTTGTTGCAAATCCAACTGTTCAAAACTTGGCGATAAAAGGACGGAAATTTGACCGACTGGACTTAGGTGCAACTTTGACTGGTTCCTTCACAGATACACAGGTTAATATACACCAGCGAGGCTGAATTCCTTCACTGGGACCTTACGTACATTTTCTCTCTGAAATCTTTGCTCGTTTAACTCATTCTACCCCAACACCGAAATCCCCAAATGTTGCCGTTGTCCTCTGAAGAATGCATTGCAATGCAGGACACAGATCGACCATGATAGTTCAAGGGTGATGCCAGAATAGCTTGGCGCCCATAGGCGCCAAGCTATTCTGGCATCACCCTTGAACTAACATGGACGATCTTTATCTTGCTGTGGTGTGTCTGGGGTAGAATGAGTTAACGACCAAAAGCCAAGACCGTCCAAGAAGCATGTATACAAATTGGTCTCAGCATGAGGCACAGATCCTCGTGAGCCCCCGCAGTCGCTTGGGCTTATGAAGATCTATGTCTCTTGCTATTGGATTGTGTGCACTTTTTCTTGGTAGTGAAGGTGTTAACCCCATCCCTGCCAGAACAGTGTCTCCATACCCAACTGCAAGAGGCATAGATCCTCATGAGCTCCAGCAGATGCGTGGGGCTTATGGTGACTTATGCGTCTTGTGACCCCACTTTGTTTCGGCTGCGGTTCCTTGGCGTTGAATTAACGCAGATTGTAGAAATATGCGACTGCTGGCAGCGAAGTGGTTAACATCACGTAATATTGTGATGCTATCCTAAACTATCTCTTCATCTTCCAGTGTCAAGAACAGATGGGTTGGCGCCTGGACAGTCGACAACCCATTTAGCCCCGACGCACTACAGCAGGAGATGGATCGACCATGATAATTCAAGGGTAGTGCTAGATTAGCTTGGCGCCTGATGGCGCCAAGCTAATCTGGCACTACCCTTGAATTATCATGGTCAATCCATCTCCTGTAGCTGACGCCTCCGAAATTATCATGGTCGATCCATCTCCTGCAGCTGACACCTCCGAAATTTGACAAATGCGGACATGGGGTTAAATGGATTAACTCTTGAAGGTTCAAAGGTGTCTGTTCCTTTCACTCCAAATGGGTTATGGAGAAAATAGATTACATGATTACCCAAAAAATAAACAAAAGAATCAATTAACAAAAGAAATATAGAGAAACAAAGAAATGCGGCATTAACTGTCCATTGCGTTTGCTTTCTATGTTTTATGATGAAGAGAATGCTAGACCAACGGATTATCGATCTTGTTCAGGAAGGAACGAACAATTTCAGAAAGTATGCTGAGGTCTCTCTGCAGCCGATGTCGTTCTTCAGAGTATTTGCGTTTATTGTGCGATCCATGTAAATTTGGAGTTGAAAGGGCTAGAATGTCTAGTTACCTTTAAAGGAATGTCTAGTTACGCTCGAAGGAATGTCTAGTTACGCTTGAAAGCAAAGGAATTGTCCAGATTGTGCTTAAACGGGACTTAATCAGTATTATATACAATTGTCCAGTTATGTGAATGTCATTCTCAGTGTCATATCCATTGCCTCATCACATTTAGCATACTTAATCACCAGGCAAACTGCTCCAACTTGACGTCTTCCATATCCCCATTAAACCATGTAGAGCTAGAACGCTCAGAGCGTCACCAACGAGCACCCTGCGTCTGTTGAGAGTTTATCATCAATCAATACATTCTAATTAATACTTTAATAATTTAGTGGCTTCTGCCATTGAAGATAAGTAGCGGCTAATCTCTATGTTTGTTTGTTTGTCTATTTTGACAAAGGGTATTTACCCGAAATATTAATAAATTGTGTTGTACCCGTCTTTTCTAAGCGTGTTTCTTTCTCCGTTGGGTACTTCTTTAATTAATACTTTGAACGGAGGCTTAGAAATGATACAGTTTCGAGAATAAGTGGATTAACCCCTTCACTGGCAGTGGGCGCAGATTCCGTCCCTGAAATCTTGGTTAATCCAATGTCAAAGTGCCTAACTCAGCCGTCCACAGAACATGGACACAAAGAGGTGTCAGCAAGAGGCATAGATCCTCATGAGCCCCTCAACTGCGGGGGCTCATGAGGATCTATGTCTCTTGCAGGTGGATCGCATATACACTTTTCTCGTCAGTGAAGGGGTTAAAGGTAACGCAAGAAAAGCTCTGCGCTAGGCCATTCTGGCACAACCCTTGAAATATTATGTTCGATCTGTCTGTCCCTTGAATTGTGTCACTTCCGCAAAGACAACTCCCAAAATGTGGAAATATTAACGTTAAGGTTAAGTGATAACGTGCAGTCCACGCCGGCCATCGTCCAACTCCACATGCCATCATGGTAATCTTGTCAACCAATATTATATGAACATCAGATGCAGTATAGTACACATTTCCGCTGTTTGGGTTGCAAGCTATTTCACTCGTGTCAGCGCAATAATCATGTCCACTATGTCGTTTGCCAGTCTTCTGAAATAAATGTCGTGGTGACACGGTCCCGCAGCGTGTGTCCCTCTTCCATCTTCAAGATGCTCAGTTGCTCATGAACCACTGTGAGTTCAGTACCCTCCATCTGAAAGAGGCAATAAATTATTTAGTCCACTTGTAACCTCAGTGGCTCATGCGAATCTCTGCCTCTTGCTAGCATGGAACGGCCCCTGGAGTCAGTTGCATGAGTGAGCTTAGTTTTGCGCAAGCCACTAAACAAGGTTAGTGGCTTGCACAGAGCTAAGTTCACTCATGTGAATGAGGCCTGTTGCATACCATTTATCAAAATCATCTGTGTATGAGTCTCGACCGGACAGGCCAGTCACTTTACATTAGTTCTGGCTTATAGTGTCGGTTTAGTGTATTGCATGTCGAGCAGACTGTTGGACTGACATGTTGATGTAATACTACAGCCATACTGACATTCGACTGAAAACAAAACCTTATTCACACTGGTTACCTCCCTCGATCCGCTACTCACGTGCACTGTGAGTAGCACTATAACTGGTTTAGGACTATCCGATATTTCCTGCAACTTGACACTAGTGACCAAGACAAGAGAAGAAATGATAACCTTGTTTTTTGCGTCAACAAACCAAGGGAAAAAACTAAACTCAAATCAAGCAGACGAGAGGTGATTACTTCCCTTACGTCCCTTGTTTTGCCTTTTGCTACCAAGTTGGCAAATAAAATCATGTATTGCAAACGATCTTCTTCCTATATCGACTTAGTAAGCTAAGTCCGTCCTAAGTCCGTGGACGGAAGTTGACAATAATTAAGCCTGCACGCGCGTAATCACGCATACGGCATGCACGCATACACGGTACACACACTCGCACGCACGCACGCACGCACGCGCAAACACACACACACACACACACAAACAAACACACACACACACACGCATACACGCACACACACACTGACAGCCCACTTGTTCACACACACGCTGACCGCTTACTTCTTCGCGTACAAAACACACCAGAACGGCAAATCTAATAAAAGTTCAAAGGAGTATAATTATGTGACATTTGTGTACAAAATGACAAAGGATTTAAATATACAACATAACTTTCAAAAAGCACCATTTTAAAATGGAAATAATATGAAAAGATAACAGATACACGATCTGTTTACTTTTCAAAACAAACAAACAAACAAACAAACAAACAAACTGTAAAACACACACACAGAAAAAAACCAACAAATAAAGGAAACATATTTAGAAGCAAACAGATACACGATCTGTTCGCCTTTCAAATTAGTTCACCATTAATGTCATTTTTGAATAATTAATAAGATTGACTATGCAATAATGATGATAGTAAGTAATCAAGTAACAAGAAATTCAGTGAACCTTAAGAAAACAATACTGACTGCAGTCGAACCTGCTATATAGTGGTCACCCGTCAGAAGCCTGCAGCCACCCAAGAAGTTTATCTCCACTTCCTTTATACGATTTAAACCCCTTCACCGCTGAGAAAAAGTGAACTTGATTCAACTGCAAGAGGTATAGATCCTCATGAGCCCCCGCAACTGCGGGGGCTCATGACGATCTATGCCTCTTGATGAGACCAATTTGTATCCAAGTTTGTTTTGACGGATGGGGCTTTTAAGAGTTGAATTAAAAAAGACTGCAGAAGCGCAGCCTTCGTCCACTGGCAGTGAAGAGGTTAACCCTTTAGCGCATGCAGCCACCGAAATTTCGCCTTTTGGTGGCTGCGTGCACAAGAGGGTTAATCCTACTCGTGTCCTTTATTTTAACAGATTAACCCTTAAGACACAGGCAAGGGACATGGATTGGTCAGAAATTTCAAATCTAGTGCCAAATTGGCTGTGCTCTTAGGAAGGAGATAATCTGGCACTGCCGTTGGCCTACCGTGGCCGATTCAACCATCACAGTAAACAGTATTCACGGTCGCCTGTCAAAATTACAAGGATTGAATGAGTTAATCAAGGAGGGCGTGAGATGATAACGTGTGTATAACTGTGTCATTGTTTGAATTAACTCACTCCAGACAGGCCGCGCACGGATACACGGCTGAAAGTCGCGTATCCGTATACGGCACGTCTCGAATGAGTTAAATGATATCATACAGTACAGAACACGTATCGACTGTAATGTAGCGCAAAATAGGTAGACTTAAAATCTATATATTTTTTGTATTTGTAATAGTTTCATTGTTTGACTTAACCTATTCGAGACGTGCCGCATACGGATACGCAACTTTCAGCCGCAAATCCTTATGCGGCACGTCACGTCACGAATGGGTTAAATGATATTATACATTCCAGAACATGTATCGACTGTAACATAGCACAGAATCAGTAGGCGTAAAACACAACAAGCTTTTTGTTTATGCACCGAGCAAATTTTGTGCTCCTTGCTGCAGTGCGAACCCCATCCTGTTGAATAGCATGCCGACTGGCCCCATCCCTCCGTTCATCAGGTTAAACATGTACAGATCAGCAAGAGTGTTCCCAAAACTGTTCGAATTTGACATCTGTGTTTGGTACATATATGGGTTCCCTTGTTGGTACATGTACGGGTTCTGGTTCATATAAGGGTTCATTTGTTGGTTCATGTACGGGTTCATTTGTTGGTTTATGTACGGGTTCATTTGCTGATTCATGTTCGGGTTCATCTGTTGGTTCGGGAACATGTTCTGGTTCATTTGTTGGTTCGTGTACTGGTTTTGATTCATATTTTGGTTCATATACTGGTTTGGATTCATATTTTGGTTCATATACTGGTTTTGATTCATATTTTGGTTCATATACTGGTTTTGAGTCGTGTACTGGTTGTTATTTGGGTACGTGGGTTGATTCATTGGCTGATTCATGGGCGGGTTCATTGGCTGATTCATGGGCGGGTTCATTGGCAAAACCATGGGCGGGTTCATTGGTTGATTCACGGGTGGGCTCGTTTGTGGATTTGCAGGTGGATTCACGTTGCCGCTCATTACTGGGCCTGAATCCACAGCGCTCTTTGGCCTTTGTGCTGGAACATAAAAGGATATATGTCAATATACACGGCATAAATTCTGTTTGAGGTGTTTATTGGCATGCCGATTACAGCAATCTTGATTGATTTGAGAGATGGATGATTTATAATTGTCAAAATTTAAAAAAAAGCAATCAGCAGTCTTGAATAAACTTAAACATAGCTGATTTATAATAATGTCAATACAAGGAAGACCAACCGACCGAGCGACAAAGCAACCAACAAACAGGTGAACCAGTCAGTCAGCCAGCCGACCGACCAACCATCCAACCAGCCAGTCAGCCGACCGAGCTACCGACCAAGCAACAAGCAACAAAGCAGCCAGTCAGCCAGCCGACCGACCGACCAACCAACCAAGCACCCAACCCAACAAGCAAGCAGCCAAACAAAAAAAACAAAACGTAGGTGACCCTCGGTCCACGCCTGTTTGTCTGTTTTATCATTACTGTTTGGGCGGAGGGGGTGGGGAGGGGGGCAAAGTAGCAAAATGTCTTCGGGCCCACGACGGCCGCAGTGGGTCCGCGCACAGTTGTGCGCGGGCCCACTGCAGCCGTCGTAGGCCCGATGACCTTTGCTTACTGGGGGGGGGGGGAGGGGCGGGGGGGGGGGGGGGGGGCGGGGCGGGGCGGGTCCCTTTGTTCCACTTATACAAGATGTGGACGATCTGAGTGTCATATGTAAGAGTCCCCGGGATTGTTCATTAACCTTTTGCACCGCCGATGCCTAGGAATTTCTCTGATACCCCGTTTGTCCCCACTGCGAGACACGCGGAATACGAATGAGGCTAGCAAAAGGCATTGATCCTCAGATCATGAGCCCCCGCAGTTGCGGGCGCTCATGAGGATCAGCGCCTCTTGCACATATGCGTGTTGCTGGTTGTGTCCCGGCAATGAAGGGGTTAAACTGGCAAATGAAGGGAGATGAGAAGAGAGGTTTTCCGGAAATCAGAAGTAGGCCAAAAACTGCACGTGTTTGACGAAACCAGCGGATTAAAAGCCCGGACGAATGTCACAGTGGGTAACCTAACATTCGATACATCCTCGCAATATAAACTTAAGAACATAGTGGTAACATTAGCCAGCAATGGACATATGTATAGATTCGTATCAACCACGCACATACGAGGCATATGAGCATGCTTGTCTCTTGCAGCCGTTCTGCGTTTCATCCGGTGGTTTTTTTTTTTATTATTTAAATTTTTTTTTTAATATTTTTTTCTTGTGCAGGCTGCTCCCACAGGGGGCAGATGGGTACGTGGCTAAGTGATGGAGCGATCGACTCTCGTCCGAAAGGTCCCGGGTTCGAATCCAGCTGGGGTCAAAATTTGTTCAGACTCACGTGCGGTGGTCGGCCGTCTTTGAAATCACCTTCGTGGTGGACAAAAGACGCTAAGCCTCTAACGTTTAACATTTTTAACGTTCCCACAGGGCTACCCACAGTGAATATGCGATAGCATGTTTGTCCGAACTTCAATCCGCAGTTCGCGTCAAGCGCGTGCAGTTTTTGACCTACTTGCGACTTGCGAACAACCCCTTCTATTACCAGTAGGCACGATTGCCGCTGAGGTAGCGGAACATGCACTGTATATGTCATCGTAAGTGCAGGGTATTTTGTAGACCCCTGAAACACAAGAAAAGACATATCAAATACAGGACATCGTTCATTCATTAGAGAATTTGCGCACGCAAATAATTACTTTCTGAAACTTTTGTTCATTCAACGACCAAAAGCCGCCTCCGTCCAAAGGGATATGGATACAAATATCAACAAGAGGTATAGATCCTCATGAGCCCCCGCTGTCGCGGGGGCTCATGAGGATCTATACCTCTTGCAGTCGGATAGGATTCACTTTTTCCAGGCAGTAAAAGGGTTAATTCATTCGAGACGTGCCGCATAAGGATGCGCGGCAAAGCCTCAGATACGTATGCGGCACGTCTCGAATGAGTTAAAGCAGGCTTCTCTAGGCAGGAAAATTTAATAGCTCGCAATATCTCCTGTATAAATGATCTTGGTATGCCTTACAGAAAGAACCTTTACTTCCTGAATACTTTTGCTTTAAATAAATTTGACTATGATCGTTCAAGGGTGGTGTCAGAATAGCTTGGCGCCTTAAGCGCCAAGCTATTCTGGCACCACCCTTGAACTAAAATGGTTGATCTATCTCCCAGTCTGTAATGAAGCCTCCATAGGACAATAAGAATCAGCCTCAGGATGTAATGGGTTAACAAGAGAACACACACTTCATTTTTGTTTAATCGTGAACTTTGAATGTGGCAAAATCAACCAGCCAACCAACCAAGCATCCAGGCAACCAAGCCGCCAAGCAACCAACCAACCACCGAACGACCAACCAAACAAACCAATCCACAGACACCACCCCCTCCCTTGTTAACGTCCCCGCCTCGGTCGCCCTTATACCCAAATCTCAGTACTTGTATGTAGCAGATTCTTGTAAAGGTAGCATCCATCTCAGCTGCGGGTTATGTCAAGACGAAATTTGCCTCACAAACAAAGTGGTACAAGCTGGTACAGTGACAGTTACACAATGTGCATATACGTGTGTGTGTTTGTGTGTGTGTCTATGTATGGAGAGGGGGGTGGGATGTAGGTGGTTTGGGGGAGGGGAGGGGAGGTGGGAGGGCGAAAGTGGGATTGAGGCGTGCAGCGTACAAAATTGAGTGTTCACATAAATCCTATTACTGCGGGAAAAAAAAACACCCTGGACACGATCTGACTGCGAGACACTGATCCATATGGGCCCCCGCAGTTGCGGGGGCCCATGAAGATCTATGCCTCTTGCTGACACCACTTTGTACCTATTTCCCTTGGAAGGCTGGGGCTCCTTAACGTTGTATTAACTCTCTGCGCGTCGGTTGCGGTTTTAGTCGCGATGATTCCGACAGGAATCATCGCGACAAAAACCGCTACCGACACGCAAAGGGTTAAGAAAGATTTCAGGTCAAAGAATGCAACCACCGGCAGTGAAAGGGTGAACCCTTTCACTGACAGTGGTCGCATTTGTTTCTTATCATATAATAAACATGCGTTATTATAAACATACATACAACACTCACGAAATATTTGCCCCATGACTTGCGAGACGAGCGGCCAGCATTGGTTGTTGACGACAGACACGGGTATGGCGTTGATACAGCGGATCAGCTCATCCACGGAACTGGAACAATCAGTGAAGGAATAAATAGATGAATAAAGGATCGGAGGAAGGAAGTTAAAAGGAAGAGTGAATAGATGGTCAGGTCCAACCGCAAGCGGCGCTATCCTTTTGCTCTGATTGGCTGGACTCGTGACTCGTCGTTTGGTTGGTTGGTTAGTTGGTTGGCTGGTTAGTTCGGGGCACCGGAGCTATAATGGACGTCGGTAACGGGCGGGTTATGGGGGACAGCGCCAGCTACTGCTTAAGGTGTACAACGTGAACACTGATCACTTCTGGGCCCAGTGCTTAGTCGTGCGCAGCCACTAAACAAGGTGCTGCTTAGTGGCTGGCGCAGGACTAAGCTCGCTCAAGCAACTGAACCCAGGCGCACTGCAACTGTGTCACTTTGATTTGCCAGGGCCTTTCAACGGACATACTATACAGAGCAAGCCAGTCCTTCTGCTTGGGCAAGTGAAGCGTAGGGAATCATCGCGATACATGGCCGACGGTTAAATTGAATGAATAATTAATTGGCCTCTGTCGGTCTGAATCGACCATAGATATTGCATCCTAGTTGTTCTGATCTGATTGCCTGCTCAGCTGGATTTGAAGCAGCAACTTTTGTGACTGTCGAGGCCAATACGGGAGTGGCAGTCCCTGCTGCAAAGATCACAAATATACGTGGTCGCTGGTCTGATGGAGTTGTTGCACTCCTTTCCGCGTGCCCGCTTGTCTGCTGCTGCTTTCGACATCTTCTCTTCCCCTGACTTGAGGTGATGGTGGAGGATACTTCTCCACTTTGCACAGTCATCCGCAAGGCGTTCCCAGGACCCAGTGTCAATGTCCAGTGCTCTCATGTCCCTCTTGCAGACATCTACAAATCGTAGCTTGGGGCGACATATGTTTCTTCTCCCAGCTGTCAGTTCTCCGTAGAGGATGTCTTTTGGGATGCGGCCATCTTCCATGCGGTGAACGTGGCCGAGCCAACGCAGTCTGCTTTGTCTGAGTAGGGTGTACATGCTGGAAAGGCCAGCGCGGGACAGGACTTCGGTGTTGGTCACTCTATCTTGCCAAGATATGCCCAGGATACGGCGGATGCTTCTCAGGTGGAAGGTGTTGAGTGTTCTCTCCTGTCTAGCGTATGTGGTCCATGTCTAACTGACGAATAGCAGTGTGCTGATGACGCAGGTGTCGTACACAGCCATCTTTGTTTTCACAGTCAGCTTGGGATTTGTCCACACTAGTTGTGAGGCGTGCAAGAGTTGCAGTAGCCTTCCCGATCCTCTTGTCGATTTCGATGTCTAGAGAGAGGTTATCGGTGAGGGTGGACCCAAGGTACGTGAACCTGTGGGCGACGTCGAGCTCGTATTATGTCAATGGTGATGAATGGCGGTGTTTCTGTGTCCTGTCCCAGGCAGGATGAATGTTGAAGAAAGGAAGAAACAACAGATGAAGTGGATGAAGAAATAAAAGAAGGGAAGGAAGAATTATGGAATGAATGGATGAATGAAGGATGTATACAAGAAGCAAGAACACACCCAGAAGTGGATGAATAAATGAATAGAGGAAAGTGAGAGGGAAGGATCATTTAAGGAATAAATGGATGAATACATTATGAACTATCTAAAAAGGAAAAGAAGAATAGATGCATAAATAAATGGATACATGAAGAAAGGAGGAAAAAAGGAACAATTAAGGAATACGTGGATGAATAAAAATGAAGGTTGCAAACACGAAGAAAGAATATAAACTTAAGTGAATGGAATAAAGAAGTATGAGAGGAAGGAAGAATTAACGAATAAGTAGATAAACAAAGGAGGAAAGAAGTGAAAAAGAAGAAGTAAGATATGCGTTATGGATGAAAGAAGAAAGAGGGCGGAACAGAAAGACAGGAATGACAGAAGCGATAGCTGTGCCCATCACAAAATACCACGGCGAATGAAATACTTCCCATGACAACAGGAAAATTGGGATGATTGATGTACACTGTCCACAAAAAACACTATTAAGGGAACAATCATTAATAATGAAAAAGGAAACATTATCATGACCGTCATTAAATTTTTTTTTTTGACAGAAATGTTCCGTATCTTGACTTCATTGGTGCATGGAGCACACTAAAAACACCCAAGTGCAGGAGACATAGATCCCCATGAGCCCCCGCAGATGCGGGGGCTCATGGTGATCCATGTCCCTTGCTAACAATATTTATATCCATTTGTGCGATGTATGCAAGGGTGGGTGCAGATAAATCATCAGTGGCTGACAGTGAGGTGTTTACGTAAGAAGTGTACGCAGCTTAACTCATTCAACTTCGACACGCCACAGCAAGACATGGATCGAACGTGACAGTTCAAGGGTGGTGCCAGAATAGCTTGGCGCCCATGCGCCAAGCTATTCTGGCACAACCTTTGAACTATCACGCTCGATCTGTTTCTAGAAGTGTCATACAGTCTTCAGGGGGCAACTTCCAAATTTGCGGATTTCGGTCCTGGAGCAGAATGTGTTAAAACGGCTTAACCCTATGGTGTGTGCAGCCACCAAAACCTTTTAACCTTACTATGCATGCCACCAAAACGGTCAACTGTTTCTTATGCGTCTGCGTAGGCAAGAAGGTCATCGCCATCCTTGCCACTGGATACGTATTTTGTTTAAGAAATCTCCGCTTATTCAAAGTCCAAAAGCCACAACCGTCCATGAGACATGGATACAAAGTTTCCTCAGCAGGAGGCATAGATACTCATGAGCCCCCGCAGTCGCGAGGGCTCATGCGGATCTATACCTCTTGCAATTGGACTGGTTTTCACTTTTTTTCGGCAGGGAAGCGGTTAATATGAACCATGCTTCACTAACTCACGATACTATCACTCAGTGTCTACAACAATCTGCAACGTAACCTTTGGTGGGTTTTGTCCGGGGTTTAAATTACAACCAAAACAAGATTCATGTCCGCCATTGTTCATGTCAGTAATGCGTAGTAATGTCTCTGGTCACCGTTTATTAGTGGCTCGGCTGCAAGCCATTAAGTTAAACAGAAACATAGACCAAGGTTTTAGCCAATCAGAGCACTCTCAAAGCTGATAATTATTCATCCGCCAGGTTGTGTGCAAAGTTGCGGTGGTGATTGGACGAGTTTTCATAACTGAAATAAGGCGGTTGGTGTGGAGGTAGGGGGTGACTGCACAGTTCTCTCCCTTGCTAGTTCTTTTCTTACCTTATCCTGCCTTTTTCATAGCATTATACAAGTGATTTTAGAATTAAGAACTCGAGGAACAATCCAGGCTGAAATTTTTCTGTTTGCCCATTTGCACTTTCCCGAGTGCTTAACCCTTTGGCTGTCGGTAACGGTTTTTGTCGCAGGAATCATCGCGACAAAAACCGCTACCAACAGCCAACTGGTTAATACTCTCCAAATTCCTGCAGGAATCACCTGGACAAAACGCGCTACCAGCAGTTAAAGAGTTACACTTTTACTTGATACTTTACGTTTCCGACGCATTTTGTCTTCAAATTTCACTATGCATGTAAAGGAAAGGTCATCAGGGCGATTTCAGCCCAGGGACTCTTTGTTGCTTTGATTTTTGTCATCAGTCATCGAGAAAGTAAAGACGCCATGCTCAAATCAGGTAATTAGCATACCTGTAGAAGTAGAACAAAGTTCTTCGTACAGTTGTCTGTATTTCAAAATCATAGATAACGGCATGGCAATGATAAATACATAAAATTAATTAACGTGATTAATGTTGGGTTATAGCACAATATAAATGCTATTATTATTATTATTATTATTATTATTATTATTATTATTATTATTATTATTATTATTATTATTATTATTATTATTATTATTATTTTATAGTAGTAGTAGATGTAGTAGTAGTAATAGTAGTAGTAGTAGTAGTAGTAGTAGTAGAAGTAGAAGCGTGTCCAGAACAATGCCGCCCGCCTCGTCCTCAGAAAGAAAAAATCCGTCCACATAACTCCCCTGCTCAAACTCCTTCACTGGCTTCCCATCCCCCATTGCATCCAATACAAGATTCTGTCTCTCTGCTACAAATCCCTGAACAACTGCGCTCCTGCCTATCTCTCAAACTTACTTCACCCCTACACTCCTCCCCGCTCCCTCCGCTCCGCCTCCGACCCTCTCCGCCTCCACATCCCCCGCACCAAACTCAGCACTTTCGGCCCCCGCTCCTTCTCAGTGTACGGTCCATCCACCTGGAACACTCTCCCACTCTCTCTCCGTCAGAAACACTCTCTCTCCTCCTTCCAGTCTGCCCTAAAAACTCACCTCTTTCAACAGTTCTAGAACCATACCACCACACTCCCCACCCCAAGCTGACTGTCGTAATGTATTTCACTATTTGTGGTACGTGAGTTGTTGTCTAAAGCGTGCGCATGCGTGCGCGAGTTGTGAGTGCGCGCTTAGAGTTATAATTATTATAAGATAAGCGCATTATAAATACCGTAATTATTATTAGTATTTATTAGTAGTGTACGGAACTCAATGGTTTGATGAGGATTACTTTAAATCCTAGAATTGTGACTTCTGAAAAAATCGTTGTCAATCCGTTATGGTACACCCTTCCTCACCTCTTTCCTCTCCCCCTGCCCTTAGATGTAATTGTTAACCCTTTGCGTATCGGTAGCGGGTTTTGTCGCAATAATTCCTATGAAATGAAATGAAATGAAACTTTGAAATCAAATGAAATGAAACTTTATTTCTCAACGGATGAAGTAATTAGCACATGTGCCATTTTTCATACTTGCCGTTGCTACTCTACAAAAACAGGGCAATAATTGTAATACTAATAGTACCAAATTACACAAAGGGAAGATTAAGAGACATTAAACATGAAGAGACATTAAATAAAATTCATTCATTCATTCGGTCATACATTAAAAAAAATTAAATTAAATTAAAAAAACAAAAATACACGCAACGCGCGCAAACACATACACACGCACGCACGCACACACAGACGCGCTAATGATAACCTATATACTAAGTAAATCATTCGAATCATAGTGAAAATTCACTTAAGACAGCAAAAGTTATTTAGATTATAATAGAAACATGAATTATGTAATTAGGCGATTATTATTAATATGGACAAACCATACGGCAGCATGCACTGATTACGATAAGCACATGTTCAAAGGGTTAACGAGATAAGAAGCAAACAAACTGCTACATTTTTCCACTAGGTGATTTTAAAAACAGCATTGCATTCAGTACACAAACGAATATTTTGTCGAACTCACTGGCAACTGAAGACCTCAGCCCTGCATGTGGGCGAGTTGCTGGCGAGGAAGCTGTGCTGTCGCTGGTATTGGGTCAGGAAGCTCTTCATGCATCGATCGTGGACAGCCAGCCTTTCATTAAGGGGGCACACGCCATTTGTGGCCAAACCTCCTACTTCCTGGGTCAGGCCTGCAATATTTGAAGACAGTGATCAGAAGTAGGTCAAAATTGTTTTGACAGAAAAAAAAGTGGATTAAAACCCCGGACAAACACTTTTTTCTCTCTCGCAGAAACACATTCAGTTTTGACCTACTAAGGATTTCCGGATATCGTCCACTGCTAATGCAGACTTGCAAAGATAACAATAAGGTAATTGAATACTGCAGTGCGACTATTATAACGTGTACCAGATCTGTCGGCTGCGTCGACACTATCGATCATGACATTCTTTTAAGACGACTGCAGTGTACTTTTGACATAAATGACACAGCCTTACGATGGTTAGCCTCCTATTTGATAGTCCGCTCTCAGTGTGTGACTGTTGGAGGTGCAAAGTCCAAACCACTCCCCCCGCGTTGCGGTGTGCCCCAGGGTTCTGTCTTGGGACCTGTACTGTTTTCAATGTATACTCAACCCCTGTCATCTGTCGTGAGTCGGCATAGTTGTGGTTTCCACAAATATGCCGACGACACACAGCTGCTCAGGGACTCCAAGCCATGTGATGTCCCAGTTGTAATTAAGGAAGTCGAACTCTGTATATCATCTGTTAAAAAATGGATGTTAATGAACAAGCTCTCATGCTGAATGATTGCAAAACTGAGTGAATGTGTGTCGCGTAATATAACACTCTTTCCCAGGTCACCTGCATCAGCTTGACTGTTGGTGAAGCTAGCATATCTTTCAAACGCTGTGTTCGTGACCTTGGTGTTCCTTTGGACTCTACTTTGTCTATGCATGACCATATCACATCCATATGTAGAGCAGCCTATTTCCAGCTGAAGAAAATCAGCTCTGTAAGATCTTTCCTGACTCAGTCTGTCACCACTCAGCTTGTGTCTTCACTGATTTTGAGCCGCATTGACTATTGCAATTGTTTGTTTGCTGGCCTGCCATCTGAAGAACTGTCTCGACTTCAGAGAATATCAAAGAGTGCAGCTCGCGTCGTTTTTCAGAAATAAAAAAAAAAAATCATGTGTCATCCTTGTTGTACCAACTTCACTGGCTTCCCATCAAAGCTAGGATTGAGTACAAGGTAGCTACTTTCGCCTTCCGTCATTTCGATGGTACACTGTCTCCATACCTTTCTAGTATGTTAAACTACTTATCAAGCTTCCCGCACCTTACGTTCCAGCAGTAAAAGAACTTTTGAAAGTACATAAAATAAATGCAAACGCTTTTGGTCAAAGGTCCTTTTGTTTCCAGGCCCCAGTCATTTGGAATTCGCTTCCGAAGCCCATTCGTGATGCTCCGACAGTAATTTCTTTCACGAGTCAGCTTAAAACACATCTTTTTCCAGCCTCACTACCCTGTCTTACCAAATTCCAGTCTCTTTTCTGTTTCACAATAACATCATGATGATCCTGTGCCAGTCCTTGTTGCAATGGTTGTTTGTGCTTTGAGTGTGTTTATGTGCTGTTAATTTTAGAATTTGTATTGTAATAAATTATTTGTATTTTGTGTTGTTGCTGTCTATTGATTTGTGTTTAGGTTTTAACTTTGATTTGCATTGTACAGCGCTTAGAGCCTGCACTGCAGGGAGTTTGCGCTTTATAATAATAATAATAATAATAATAATAATAATAATAATAATTATTATTATTATTATTATTATTATTATTATTATTATTATTATTATTATTATTATTACCAGCAGGCAAGATGTTGTGAAATTCTAATTGCTAACCTTTTCGCCACAGAGTAAAGTGAATATGATTCAAAAGCAAGAGACTTATAATTATCCTCATGAGCACCCACAGTTGATGAGGCTCATGAGGATCTATGCCTATTGCTGACAATACTTCGCACTCAAGTGCCTTGGAAGCCTGGAGCTCTTTTCTGTTGAACTAACCAACATTTCAGACACTCACTCTACGACCAATGGCAGTGAAAGAGTTAAGTTCATACTAGCCAAAGGTATATGTCGGCAATAGAAAATGAGTTAACTCATTCAGCCCTGACGCACTACAGTAGGAAATGGGTCGACCATGATTATTCAAGGGTAGTGCCAGATTAGCTTGGCGCCTGTCGGCGCCAAGCTAATCTGGCACTACCCTTGAATTATCATGATTCATCTCCTGCAACAAGTGCATAGTCGCTAGATGACGCCTCCAAAATTTGGGAAATACGTGCGTCGGGCTGAATGAGTTAAGCATTAACTGTTTATTTCTTGACCCGTATTTTCAAGATGTAAATGACAAAGTTGACAATCAAAATAATGAAAGAAAGCTTACCTTTGCTGATAGACGTAAGGACAAGGGCGAAACACAAGGCCCACATGATCTTCGTTGTTGTTTGCTCTTTTTTTCTTCTTCAAGAAATAAAGTATGTTGCTGATTTACTCTAAACGAAGTCAACGTGCTTGTAGCACACCCCTAAAACACAAGTTATGTTCAACTTTCCACGCCTAAAAACAAATCCGAACGAAGTAGGCTTTAAGAACGTGCTCTTGGGCTTATATGGCCACGAATCTGAATGTGTTGTGTTGGGTTTCTCCACCAGGTAATTTGTGTCCTTTCGTATTTATCCGGATGTCATGCCACACCTTGTTTCTTTTATGTACCGTGGAGCCACTTTGGGAAGTAATGTAAAAAAAAAAGGAAAGTATTTGTCCAGATGACATACACATACATCGTTCTTGGCTCTTTTAACACTCTTCACTGCTTAAAAAAATTGAATAGGATTTAACTGCAAGAGGCATAGAGGCTGCCGCGGGGGCTCATGATGATCTATGCCTCTTGCTGACACTACTCTGTATCTATGTTTTTTCTGGACTGTCTGTGTTTTTGTTTTAATTAAACAAATTTTAGAACGAAAATTTTCTTCTGCTGGCAGTGACCGTGAAATCCATAGGTAAAACACTCACAATTGAAAACATAAAAATTCAAGGCGCCAAAGCGCCAAGCTAATCAGGCACTACCCTTGATCTATCCTGGTTGATCTATACAAAGCTAATTTGCTTTGAAAGTGCCCTGCTCACCTCCCTTCCTCCGACAATGTAATTTATTTGCTCTTTTCTGGTCACCTGACATCCAGCAAACGAATTCACGGACTTCTTGTGACATTGAGAAATGAGTGCATCGCGAATTTCCTTAATTGAAACAATTCCTTGTTATTTTTTTTTAAGCATTTCCTTATTTAACGTTTCCTTTTCTTGACATTACTACGTATGTTTGTCATAGTTGTAATCCATCATTGTCATTATTTTTGCTATAAACATCATCATCATGATCATCATCAGCAGTAGCAGCAGCAGCAGTATTAGCTACTTCATCGTCATTATCTTCACCATGATTCTTCAAATTTACATTGTGTTAGAAACTATCCCCCCACCATAACATGCATGTGCGGCTTCAAAGCCAATCAGCCAACAACCACCTAAACAACCAGCCAACCAACCAACCAACCAACCAGCCAGCCAGCCAACCAACCAACCAACCAGCCAGACAGACAGGCAGCCAACCAGCCAGCCAACCAACCATCCAAACAACCAACCAATAAAGAAGCAAACAAACACATCAAACCGCCAATGTGTTTATTTCAAACCTTCATTTCAAATGCATGAGAAAAACGTAAGAAACACATGGCGTCCTGCTTCGAGCTCAACGCCATTGTACAACATATTACAGTAATGTATACAATATAAACACATAACTATGACAAACCTGTTTTTACTTTCTACAGAATCGACAATGTCTTTTTAGATGGCACCTGATTCACAAAGCATCTGTCTGCACAGTCATTTTTTTTTTCGATGCAAAAGGCTATTGGGCCGAGGTCGGCCACAGTGGGCCCGCGCACAGTCGTGCGCTGCCCACTGCGATCGACTTCGACCAGATGAAATTTGTGCACTGGGGCAGGCTCCGTACACCTCCATTCCCAGAATGAAAAAAAAGCGGGGCTGTGCATAGAGGTGAAAGACACGTAATGTAAATAGTACTTAGACAATATGGGTCGAGGTGGTTACAGAGAACTTTTCACCCGAGAGTATTATTTTTGGGACGTGAGCTATGTCAAGCATTTCGCTCGCTCAACAAAACAAAACACACACACAAAAAAGAAAAAACGCTGGTGAAAATTATAACCTATGACAACCCTATTGCCTATGCAGTGCATTTTTCTACTTAGTATCTTTGATTTAACTACTTCCCTGCCACTGTACGTACATTTGTGTTGCTGAAATCTGTGTTAAATTCAACGACCAAAAACCAAAAACCGTTCCAGAAACATGGATGCAAATTGGTCTCGGCAAGGCATAGATCCTTACGGGGGCTCTATGTCTCTTGCAGTTGAATCATGTTCACTTTTCCTCGGCAGTGAAGCGGTTAAAAGCAACTGTCAACTTTGCCTCGGCCATTTGCGTCGGAAACGGACACCTCAAGACGTAACCCATTCAGCCCTGACGCACTACGGCAGGAGATGGGTCGACCATGATAATTCAAGGGTAGTGCCAGATTAGCTTGGCGCCTATCGGCGCCAAGTTAATCTTGCACTGCCCTTGAATTACCATGGTTGATCCATCTCCTGCAACAGGTGCATAGCCGTTAGATGACGCCTCCAAAATTTGGGAAATAGGTGCGCCGGGCTGAATGAGTTAATTCCGAGTTTAATTCTGGGGCAAGAAAAATAGGACCCTTAAATGAATCCTTCACATAACTGTTCCTAACAACAGGCAGACAAGAACAAGGCACAGGTGACAAGATTAATGCTATCACGTATTACTGCGCGGAGGTTATTAGGGTATGATAGCTAAGTGTAGAAAACTCGTCGCACGGTAAATCGCACATTTTTTCTCCACCTTTGATTATGCCACGCGAGTAGTATAAAAAGTTTTCTTTTACGAACAAACAGTTTGTCTTCATTCAGTCTCTTTACACTTTCTCATTTTCCTGGCTCTATTCGATTTTATTCCCTGGTCACCCGTTCTCAAGGCAACGGGAGTTCCCTTGTCATATCTTACCAAGATCACATGTGATAAGTAGACTCCCTTATTACATGTTACGATGACAACGTTTCTCGCTGAGCAAACCAAATAAATCTTTGGCCAATCACATTTTCCGGTACAAACATACCCTAATCTTCATTCAATCAAACCTCTAAACAAAAATATGCCAATAAATAAATAGTTTAGGGGGCTACACAACACAAAAAGTATATGTAGGTGTTATGTGATATCGCTGACTCCAGTTTCATACAAAACATAACTGAATAATTGGATACGTCAGATAATCAACGACAGGAAAATTCAACTGAAGCGAACGCCCTATCACGTACTGACCGTCTTCGAAACGACGAAGAAACCAAAAGTTGGATAAATAAATATCGAGGGGGTTACGCAACAAAATAACTATATGCACGCGTTGTGTTCTGCCTATGTTACCAATGTTTGTACACAAAAGAATGTCTGAAAATGTGTTAAATTAAAAAATACCCGAGGGAGAAATTTCATGCGAAACCAGTTCGAGGTTGTTGACCGACAGTCTGAAGTATTGAGATTTACGTCCCCTGAATCTCTTCGTCACACGAACAGTTTGGAGTCCTTTCAAGGGTATACTTCACGCTTATACATTTTACAGTTTTAAAGTTTTACGATATTAAAGCCCTCAACTCTTACCTCCGACATTGACACCCCCCCCCCCCCCTCCTGACCGGACCATCGAGGCGACAAGACCCACTGGCAAAGCCTAGCTCGTAATACAGCTAACAATGTACGACTGATACGACTGATTTTTACTTTTGACATATTGACAAAACGTTTTCCTTTGGACGCAGCTGAAGCCGTCACGCAAATCTAGAAGATAAATACTGGGCTTTGATTCATGACAGACCTCTTACTGACACAGGGCACGGAGTTCGAGGGTAGTGCGTTAACCTTTTTGCTGCCAGTGTCTATAAATGATATCTCTATGTCTAACATCATCGCAAAATCACTGTCGGATGGCATCGTCTGTCGCTGAGGCCTACGGATATAAATGATACCAGCAAGAGGCATAGATCCTCATCAGCCCTCGCAAATGTGGGTGAGCATGATAATCTATGCCTCTTGCATTTGGGTGTTTTTCGTGTTCCTGTGGTAAATGGATTTATAAATGCGAAGTAAGCCTCGTAAACATCGTGCATCACTCGAGACAACTGGCCAAGGTAGCTCCGTCAGAAATACGATGGTCATAATATTATTAGGAGTCGAAATATAGACAAAACCAAAGTTATTATACGTGTACGCTGGTCTGTGATTGTGGACCTTACGGGTACAGCCGTAAGGTCCACAATCACAGACCAGCGTACATTTCTTCTTTGTCTCAGTACTGCCAAAATCAGACACCAACACACACGTTTATTCAATCTACTAAAATTTACAAACCAACACAAGCTTGTAAAGCGATCTGCTCCATGGCCGGCTAAGATGGCTTAAAGTGTCCGATACAACGGGTTGTCAATGTTGTCTTGCCTCAACTAAGACATTCAGTCTCCCCTTCTTTTTACAATCCATGTGACTAGGCACACGTACCACTGCCGTGTGAGCGTAACGGAAGGAACGTAACTCCCCTGCGTACAAAGGAGAAGAAGAGCAGAAAGTTGTTTGTTATTTTTCATTTCACGACATTAAAACTTCACAATTTAAGTTAGCCCTTTTGTCCAGCAGTATTGTAAGACACACTAAAACATTTATGAAAGAGATATTGCGAACTGTTAACCCTTCACTGCCTGAAGTAGAGCGCTTTAAATTGAAACTGCTAAAACTACCAGCATTCACCGTGCAAAAAAATATTTAATTATAAAAATAAAATAAATAAATAAAAACATAAATAAATAAATAAAATTTTAAAAAACTGAAACTGCCAAAAATACGACATCACACATTTACTAACAAAACACCCCCCTCCCCCCCCCCCCTCCCCACCCCTCCCCCCAAAAAAAGCGAATGTTTGAAGAAAAAAAGACTGCTGCTGCGGCAAGGGAGTTAAACACACAAAACAGTTTGAGAAGTCTGGATATGTTGGATAGACATTTCCCAGTACGTAAAGGTCCTCGGACCCACGAGGGCCCCAGTGGGCCCGCGCAAAGTTGAGCGCGGGCCTACTTGCGGCCGTCGTAGGGGCGAAGACGTTTTGTTACTTTGGTTGGGACGGACTCGCCCCTTCACCATGCATAGCAGTCAGTGAGAGCAAATGATGATGAAGATTTTTCAGTCTTCATCTCTACCGACTGCTGAGGAATTATCATGGCCAAAGCGTACACCTTGCAATCCAAGTTCAAAGAGTGTTGTGATTTATGCATGTGAAGCCGCTGTAGCAGGAACGTCTTCGGGGCCACGACGGCCGCAGTGGGCCCGCGCACAGCCGTGCGCGGGCCCACTGCGGCCCTTGCGGCCCCGAGGTCCTTTGCTTAATGGGAACGGTCTTGTTATTTTACTGCTTCCTGGCCTCTCTGTTCCAATCGCTTTTTGTGTGTTGGAATCTTGTATTAAAGGGATTAACTTCATCACTGCCAGTATAATCACGAAATGTGATTATGAAATGTTATTATAAAACCAATTCCAATGTATACCATCCGACCACGGAACAAAAGGGTAGTTTTTCACTTTTTTTTCTCAGCAGAGGAAATGTTTTAAACAAATATTGGCCTAGTGCCAAGAAAATCTGAACACTACTCAACTGCAAGCGGCATAAATCCTCATGAGCCCCCGCAGTTGCGGGGGCTCATGAGGATCTATGCCTCTTGTTGACACCACTTTGCATCCTGTTCCTGGGACATCTAGGGTTTCTTGGTGTTGATTTAACGAAGACGGCAGAAACACAGTCTGCGTCAGGTGGCACTGAACAGGTTAAAAGAGTTTTTTTTTTTTTACTGCAAGATTAGACGTAAATTGTTATGACGTCAAATGAGTTAACCCCTTTTGACTAC
Source organism: Semisulcospira habei (assembly GCA_036245525.1). NCBI lineage: Eukaryota > Metazoa > Mollusca > Gastropoda > Semisulcospiridae > Semisulcospira > Semisulcospira habei. Next base: position 48,283,577 of record BTPG01000008.1, read on the forward strand.
AGCCACAGGTACTGCAAACAGTACAGGCAAGCAAACTTTTGTTCTCATCAGTGAAAGGGTCAACTTTTCCCCCAGCAATGAAGGGGTTAAATTAAAACAAACCCCGTGCATTTCTTGCATCATCATCATCATGGGGAAGGGTTGGACCCGATATTGGCCTTACTGGCGTTGGATACCGTGTTCTGACGAATATTTCTGTTGCCGTAGTTAGTATTCGATTGAATCCTGGAATCCACTTCTTTTAAAACCCTCTACGCTACCATGAACACACTCCTAGGCACTTCTAAAGACTCTCCTCTCCCTAACACACACAGCAAAGAAGAACTCCCGTCCGCTTTTTCCACCTATTTTTCCGACAAAATCCAAACTCTGCGCAACACACTCGACACTCTGCCTTCTCCGCCTTGCCTTCCTGACCCCCCCTTTTCCGGCACTCCCCTCTCGTCCTTCCGCCCCGTCTCTCAGGATGAAGTCCTCAAGACCATAAAGTGCATGCCTTTCAAAACCTGCGAACTAGACCCCCCTCCCAGCTTCTCTCTACCGGGACGGCCTTCCAAAACTTCTGCCCTTCATTACTGACATCATCAACACATCTCTAGAGAATGGCTCCGTCCCCGATATCTTCAAGTCCGCCATCGTCCGTCCTCTCCTCAAAAAAACACAACCTCGACCCAAACGATCTCAAGAACTATCGCCCAGTCTCCAATCTCTCTTTCCTGTCCAAGCTTCTTGAGAAGGCTGTTCTCAACCAGCTCAACCTCCACCTCGCCGACAACAACCTCCTCAGTCCCTTCCTACATATCCTAAACGACCTACTCCTCTCCACCGACTCGGGCAACATCTCCCTTCTTACGCTACTCGATCTCTCTGCCACCTTCGACACTATCGACCACTCTATTCTCCTCCACCGCCTTCACCACTCCTTCGGCATCACTGACTCTGCTCACTCCTGGTTCCTCTCCTACCTCTCCGACAGACAGTAGTCCGTCACCATCGACGGCGTCTCCTCCAGCCCAGTCAAGTTCTCCTGCGGAGTTCCACAGGGTCCGTCCTGGGCCCGGTCCTTTTCACACTCTACACCTCTCCCCTGTCCATTATCATCCAGTCTCATCACATACACAACCACCTCTACGCTGACGACTCACAACTACTAGACAAAGACAAACTCGACAACACTCAGTCCCTACTGACTCGCACGGCTGACTGCTACGAAGACGTGAAAAACTGGATGTCAGCAAACAAGCTTAAACTGAACGACGACAAAACGGAAGCCATGCTGGTAGGCACTCGCCAGAAACTTTCCTAGCTCACTCCCTCGCTCCACCTTTAACTCGACAGCACCCCCATCTCCCTCTCTGACTCGGCCAAGAACCTCGGCGTTATCCTCGATTCCTCTCTTTCCATGACCAGCTTCGTCTCCGCCACGGCCCAGGCATGCTATTTCCACCTCCGTCGCATCCGTCAGATCAGAAAATACATCACCATCGAAGCTGCCACCAAATTTGCTGTCTTTCTCATCTTATCTCGCATCGACTATTGCAACTTTCTCCTTTTCGGCATCCCTCACTCCACCACTTTCACTCTCCAGCGCGTCCAGAACAATGCTGCCCGCCTCGGACAGAAGGACAAAATCCGACCATATCACTCCCCTGCTCAAACTCCTTCACTGGCTCCCCATCCCCCAACGCATCCAATATAAGATTCTCTCTGCTACAAATCCCTGAACAACTACGCTCCTACCTATCTCTCCAACTTACTTCACCCCTACACTCCTTCCCGCTCCCTCCGCTCCTCTTCCGACCCTCTCCGCCTCCACATCCCCCGCACCAAACAGCACTTTCGGCCCCCGCTCCTTCTCCGTCTACGGACCATCCACCTGGAACACTCTCCTACTCTCTCTCCGTCAGAAACACTCTCTCTCTCTCCTCCTTCCAGTCCACCCTCAAAACTCACCTCTTTCAACAGTTCTAGCACTATATCACCACACTCCCCACCCCAATCTGACTGTCGTAATGTATTTGTGGTACGTGAGTCATTGTCTAAAGCGTGCGCATGCGTGCGCGCTTAGAGTTATAATTATTATAAGATAAACGCATTATAAATACCGTAATTATTATTATTATTATTTGAATGTTTCTGTTTTAGTTCGTATTTGACTGCATATTTATGTCACTGTTTGCGTTTCTTCAGACAGGTCCGTTGGCGTTCGTATTCGATTGAGTATTCCTGTTAACGTTTGTGTTGGAAAAACGTGAAAAGTTTAGGGTTTAACGTCATTTTGTCCACACAAAGGTTATTTCAAAGACGGGGCACTGAAATAGGCTCTGAACAAATTTTGTCCCCAGCTGGATTCGAATCCGGGACCTTTAGGTCGATAGTCGACGTCTACCACCGAGCCACCCAGCTCGCCAAGTTCGTGTTGGAAGGCATATTGGCGTTAGTGTTAGTGTTCTGTCGGACATTCCCGTTGTAGTTCGCGTTCATTTGCGCATTCCTGTTGTAGTTTGCGTTAAAGTTGGTGTTCTGTCGGATATATCTCGTCGGCCGTCTGTCTGCTAAAGAAAATAGAAAAAGAAACAAACAAACAAAAAAAGTAACAGAGTGTACAAGTACATACACAAATCAAAGTTAACTCATTCGAGACGGGTCGTATCCGGATACGCAGCTGTAGGCGCGTATCCAGATGCGACCATCCTCGAATGAGTTAAGCCATTCTTTTACGCCGAGGAAAATGGTACAGAAATCTAACAAAAGAACTTGTCTCACAATTTCCCCCAAACACTCCATCTCTCCCCTCACCCCCACTCCCCTTTGCCTTTGCTTGGGGGATTTGTTTTAATTGTAACCCCATTGCCTCGATCTCTTATCTGTTTGTCTGTCTGTGAGAGAGAGAGAGAGAGAGAGAGAGAGAGAGAGAGAGAGAGAGAGAGAGAGAGAGAGAGAGAGAGAGAGAGAGAGAGAGAGAGAGAGAGAGGTGGGGGGAGGGTGCGGGGGGTAGCGGTGTACATACCCACAGACAGCAGTTCACGGGACTCGTCCTTGCATTTTCTGTAGATGTCATCGTAACCGCACGGTATCTGGTAGTTATCTGTAACATCAGTAACACAAGGTTAACCCCTTCTCTGCCTTTGAGGCCACGAATTTCGCGTCTGAAACCACTGCGCGCTGACCGATATTCGCGTGAAGGACACAATATAACTGGGACCTAAAACACGCATTAACACACATGTGAATAACAAGAGACATAAATCCTCATGTGCGACTGCGGGGGCTCATGAGGGTTTATATCTCTTGCAGCTGGGTAGCGTTCGGCTTGCCCCGGCAGTTAAACTCTCATTGATGCGTCCTTTTTTGCTGTTTTTAGTAGCAGTCAAAAGGTTAAGATGCTTGTCAGCAAAGATCAGTTGCGCCACACTCTTCAGGAAATCTATAGAGACCCCCCCCCCCCCCCCCCCCCCCCCGCACTTCTTCTATTATTTTGCAGCGTTCGAATTCGGCGAAGCAACCACGACATCCATGTGCAGACGTCAACATTTACAGATTATCTCCCTTACGGTATCAGGGCAGTATGTGAGGTTATACTTTAAATGTTATTTCTCATTTAATTTTAACAAAATGTAGCAGGAGAACAACATTATTGGACTCATTTAAATTGTTGACTTTGCACTGGTATTCGCTTTTCCCCCTTTCTTCAATGCCTGTAGAAGTTGTCCCTAACTCTGAAGTAAACCAGATATTGCACAGACTTTAGATATTCCGTGGATTCATCCAATCAATCTCCCTGAAATCTCGATCGCAAGGAGTTGCCTTGCATTTATCTACAGTTTGAGGTAAATATCTCGTGATCCCTTTGCTGCTAGTGATCAAGAATTTTGCGTCTGAAAACACTCGACACTGACGTAAATGTGATCCATATAAGCATACATATCACAGGACTAACAAGAGACATAAACCCTCATGAGCCCACGCGACAACGTGGGCTCATGAAGATGTATGTCTCTTGCAGCTGCCTAGCGTTCGCTTTGCCCCGGCAGTTAAGGGGTTAACGATGCCGAATGCACTTTACACGCGTTGTAAAGGCTAGCCTGACATCACACTGGCTGCCTCCTTCGATTCGCTTAGTTAGCACAGGGAATAAGGGCTGGAAGACAATCAGTGATGGAGCCAAGCTAATCTGGCACTACCCTTGAATTATCATGCTCGATTAAAATAGTGCGTCGGGGCTAAAGTTAATGGGTTTAAGATACCACGTGTGACTTACGCCATATCTGCGTGATAACTCTAGGGATTGCGGTCCAGCACAGGTTGCTGATGAAAGTCACAGGCTGGGAGTTGATACACTGCATCAGTAAGTCCACAACTCTGTAAACACATATATATATATGTATGCAAACCAAGGGGATATATATATATATATGTCAGGCTAGCCTTTACAACGCGTAAACACATTCATACATGTATAGTAAACTCTGCCTCAGTGGCGTAGGAAACGAGAAGGGTTGGGGTGGGAGGCACGGGGGGCAGGGGGGGGACGGGGGGGGGGGGCAGGGGGGGACCGGAGTGGACCCAGCCTCCCCCCCCCCACAATTGGGGGGAGGGGGGGAGGCGGAGTATTCCCTGGCCCCCAATATTTTTGAGAAAGAATACATGTTGGAGGAAAGATATTGTTAGACGAAGAAAAGAGAGGAAAATTATAGATTATATTCTTATTCGCTGACGATGCGGCAGTTTTGACCCATACTCATCAGGAACTGCAGTCACTGATGGACCGATTCTCTCAGGCTTGCAAGGTCTTTGGACTGACTATCAGTCTAAAGAAGACGAACGTCCTGGGACAGGACACAGAGACACCGCCAGTCATCATCATTGAAAACTACGAGCTCGACGTTGTCCACCAGTTCACGTACCTTGGGTCCACCCTCACCGATAACTTCTCTCTGGACATCGAGATCAACAAGAGGATCGGGAAGGCTGCTGCAACTCTTGCACGCCTCACAACTCGAGTGTGAACAAATCCCAAGCTGAATGTGAAAACAAGATGGCTGTGTACAACGCCTGCGTCATCAGCACACTGCTATTCGGCAGTGAGACATGGACCACATGTGCTGGACAGAAGAGATGACTCAACACCTTCCACACGAGAAGCATCCGCCGTATCCTGGGTTTCAAAGTGTACCTTAGTATGTCCTGAGATGTTTAAGCCATGTTCCCCGAAAATCCTTAGGAACACACCAGAGATATAGCCGATGGCGCAAGGGTACCCCCATTCACGCTCTTCGCGGATGCTAAAAGGAGGTCGCGAAACTTTTTCCTGTAAAGAAGTCAGAATTCATTCCAGAAGCCCAAATCATTACAATATTATGTTAAGGCACACCTTCTGCATCCTCTGCAAAGAAAAAGAATGAAAACATATTGAATCTCTGGCTCACAGTGAAGGTATTTGTGCACCCAGTAAACGGTCATTCCTCTAAATCGCAAAAAAAGACAAAAATAATGTGTCAGATGCCTTCAGACATTTTCTATAGCACTGGCAGGCAATTTTCAGGCTTACAGCATCACAACAGGATGTCACAATTATTATAAATTTGACTAGGTGATGCTGTGATCACTGTGAGTGCCACAGTGGTTGATATTGTATCCCTACCCCAAGTTGTAAAAATACACAAAATTAATTAGAAAAAATTACTAAAGTTGTTCCATTTCATTTTGAACTCTCTTTAGCTATTAAGTTTCAATAATGTAAGCATAAAGTGCAAGAAAATAAGGAAAGTCGGCATACTTTAAGGTACATTTGAGATGAATGATAGCTTTTTCCCATTTAAAATTGCCGAATTGGAAAAAGTACGTTGTTTCCGATACCCTCAGAATTTTTTTTTTATACAACTGATAGGTCTCTTTTAGGTTTTATTGGATAGGATAGAGTACCACAGTTACTCCCAACCTGATTTTATGATACTGTGATGCATTTAAGGGCGACAGTGGCTAAATTTGCCGCCCTACCCCCATTTTACCAGTAAGCAAAGGAACGCAAAATGATCATAACAATTGCTTATGTCATACTCCTCTGTTTAAATATTTTTGTTGCCAGTTTTCTTAACAAAGTATGCATATTGAACCTAAAAATTTGTGATCATTTCATTAATTTCAATGTAACCCATCAATTTAATTGTAATTCTTTTTAGTTAAGGCATGTTTAACAGGGGCTGCCGCTGAAGCTTCTACGGTCTGCACATTCAGCAGTCTTGTCAAACTCGGGGAAGGTGTACCTCAGGGAGATGTTGTGTCTGATGCTGTTTTTGGTCTACATTAATGACATCACTACAGCAGTACCAAGGTTCGTCTCGAACATCCTCCATGCGGATAACTTTGCAGTGTGGAGCGCAGCAGAACATAAAGAAATAGCATCCTGCAGAATCCAGGATGCTGCCAATAGAGTCAGCAGCTGGACTGAAAGATGGCCACTCAAACTTAGCTAGACCATCTCTTTCAATAAGGTGGAAGAGGTCACCTTGAAACTGGAGACTTTCAAGTACCAAAGACAGACAGGCCAAGTTTACTGGCAACAAAGAAACATGGCTTAGACATCTCGGGACATACTAAGGTACACGTTGAAACCCATCTTATTGAGTACTGGGGAGGGGGAGGGGGGGGGGGATGCACGGTAGACCGGGCTAGCTCATGGAGTAAAAGGAGTGCACCAACTCCATCAGACCAGCGACCAGGTACATTTGTGATCTGTGCAGCAGGGACTGTCACTCCCTCATTGGCCTCTACAGTCACAAAAGATGCTGCTTCAAATCCAGCTGAGCAGGTAATCAGATCAGAACAACTAGTATGCATTATATATGGTCCTTTCAGCCCATTATTATTATTATTTGAAGAACATAATATTTATAGAGACCAAAATATCAGAAGAGGTCCGGGGATCAGGTGAACAAAGGGATGTACTACACGACTCTATCTGTTGAGCAAAAGGTCCTCGGGCGGACATCAGCGGGCCAGCCAAGGCTGATGTCGGCCAGAGGACCTTTTGCTCACCAGGGAACTTTATGCCCACAACGTAGACCTAAGCACTTACTGACAGCTGAAGACTTCAGTTCTGCAGACGGGCGCGTTGCTCCTGAGAAAATCAAAATGTCGGTAGTACTGCATGCCGAAGCTTCTCAAGCAGCGGTTGAACAGCGTTTGGCTCTCCATCTGACTGCACGTGCCTTGATATAACGTCCCACTTTGTGACGGCATTCCAGTCGATGACGTCATTCCAGCCGAGGAAGTCGCACCAGTGGATACCGTCGAGCTCCTTTGTGCTGACGGCTGTGAGAAAAACCCACTGACGATAGTGGGTTGATGATCGCTAGATGACGAGCCGCCCTGTGACTTCATACTGACGGAAGCAGACGACTGACGCTGTGACGTCGAACTACTTTGAGCTGATGGCTGTGATCCGCCAAATAATACCATGCCACTTCCCAGAGCGGGCCCTTGATTGTCGGATGATGTACTACTCAGTGACGCTGTACCACCATTTGCAGACGTCGAGGACGTCGCATAAGCAGGAGTTGAGTGTCGAGTCGCGCTGCTTTGAGCTGACTGCTGCATTCTAAGTAATAAAACAGCGCTGCCCCAAACGGGTTGACCCAAAACTGTACATAAAGCAGAGATGACATGGAATTCCAACAAGGATGCTATGATAGATTATGCCATGGTCGAAATGGCAAAATATTCTTTGTTTGGAAATCAGAAATAGGGTTTGCACGTATTTAAAGGAAAACAGTGTATTAAAGCCCGGGCAAACATGTTATATCGCATGTCCAGGTTTTTAATCCATTGTTTGAGCACACTTTTATACTGCTGATTTAATAATAATAATAATAATAATAATAATAATAATAATAATAATAATAATAATAATAATCACGATATACTACTACTACTACTACTACTACTACTACTACTACTACTACTACTACTACTACTACTACTACTACTACATGTACTACTAATTATAATTTTATAATGAGTACTACTACTACTGCTCCTTGGTTTAATCACAGGGGGATAAAACCGAAGTTATGGCAGTTATGTGAATAATTAATAATAATAATAATAATAATAATAATAATGAATATTTATATAGCGCTTAATCTTAATCAAAAGTTCTAAGCGCTTTACAATCTGTACACAAAAATAAAAATACAATGACATATTATACACATAACAAACGAAACACAATACCCGAACACACCACTTTTACAATGAACTAAACAACAATGCATACATAATAATTTATGTTCTAATTAACATTCAGTCTAAACAAGAAGGATTACAGCTAAGGCATCAAACACTGGCAGTTATTCAAAGTAAAGCTTGAGTTTTCAACGACCTCTTGAAGTCAGAGACAGACTCACTGTTTCTGACCTCAAGAGGAAGTGTATTCCATAACACTGTGGCTTGATAAACAAAAGTGCGTTGACCAAATGTTTTAGTTTGGACACAAGGTACACACAACTTCCGTTTATCAGAAGAGGAGCGGAGTTCACAAGAGGGTGTATACACGCGCAGCAAAGAGGACAAGTATTCTGGGCTGGTGCCTGAAAGACAGTTAAAACAGATTGACAGAACTTTGTATTGAATACGTGAGGACACAGGTAGCCAGTGAAGGGACTATGGGTGTGACATGCTCAGTCTTACAGACTCTCACAACAAGCCGGGCTGCATTGTTCTGAATCTTTTGGAGGCGATCAATGAGATACTGAGGGCAGCCAGAAAGCAAAGAGTTACAATAATCTAGCTTGGACAGCACAAATGCACAAACTAGTGTTTTAGTGGCATCCACGGTGAGCAGGTGACGAACTGAACTAATGCGACAAAGTTCCAGATAAGCTGATCTACACACTGCACTGACATGTTGTGACATAGATAACCCGCTGTCAAGTGTAACACCCAGGTTTCTCACACTCGCAGAGAAGCCAATGAGTGTTCCATCCACAGACAATGATGACGGTAAAAACAGGGACGAAGATAATATTGGATTAGCTACCAACATTTCTTCAGTTTTGCCATCATTTAACATCAGTTTGTTGGTGGTCATCCATGATTTGACATGGTCAATGCACTGGCTTATGCTTTGGACGGCATTCACAGCTCGCTCGACAGTATCAATTCTGTACATCTGCGTATCATCTGCAAATGCATGATGGGAAATGGAGCGACTACTAATCAGGTCGGACAGGGGCTGAACATACAGTAAGAACAATACAGGTCCTAGGATCGAGCCCTGGAGTACACCAAACCGAAGAGGTGATGGCTCAGAACGACAGCCGTCAACACAAACATTCTGGGATCGTTCAGTCAGGTATGAACTAAACCATGCCAAGACTGTGCCTTCAATGCCAAATACAAATTGAAGACGGCACAGCAAAATTTCATGTCAATAGTGTCGAACGCACTGGACAGGCCCAGCAAAACAAGGACTGTGATCTTACGCTCGTCGAAAGCACAAAGCAGATCTTTGAATAGCTTCAGCAAAGCTGTTTCAGTGCTACGATGGGGACGATAATTATGCAGAATGGAATACACTGAACAGACTATTAGAGTTGACATGCTTTAAAGTTTGGGCAAGGACAATTTTCTCAAGAATCTTTGATAGAAATGTAAGATTGGAAACTGGGCGATAGTTTTTCAGTACATTGGGTCCAAAGATGGTTTCTTCAATAGGGGTTTCACAAGTGCAGTCTTGAAGCTTTCATGAAAAATATCAGTGGAGAGAGAGTTGTTCATGACTTGTGTAATGGCAGGCAACACTTCATCCAGGCACTCATACAAAAAGGGAGTGGGGATGGGGTCTAACTCACACGTTTTGGGGGCAGTGCTTGTAATCACTTTTCTGACCTCATCCTTTAGCACAGGCTCGAAGGCTGAGAGAGTTTCTCCACTGAAGCATTTTTCAGTAAACAAAACTGAAGTGGGCTTGAGATCCAAAGAATCACGACTTTAGCGGACCTTATCAACGAAGTAATCGGCAAAAAGCTGAGGCAGCTGGCACGGGGGAAATGTAGTGGGAAGAGGTGATGGAGTCTTCTTCACCATAAGCTTATTGGTCACATTATACAACTCTTTGCTTGTTGTGCAAACACTTATCTTCCTGTTGTAAAACGAAGATTTTGCTCCATGAACAATTTCATTCATGTGCTTCTTAGAACATGTGTATATCTGCTTGTGAACAGTCAACCTAGTGGAGCACCACATTCTCTCAGATTGGCGCCGCCTCTGCTTAGCTGAACGCAGCTCTTTGCTCACAAGCCTATACCAGGGGCTGATTCTATGAGCTGACTTTTTACGCTTTGAAGATTGTGCATGATTGTCTAAGACAGTGCGTAAATATGAATCAAACTCCTCGTCACTAGGACTAGGATGGTGTGACAGCGACTGAACGAGGTCAGCCTTGAAAGCTAGTCTGTCAATGGCACGAACATTGCGCACTGTGGTAAGCATCGGCACTAGGGGTGGGGCATGGCCCTCAAATGACTGACCACATAGTAATGATCTGAACATATTGCATCAGAAACCTGTGCTGAGCACAAGATATCATCGTCACATCTATGAAGGATCCAGTCAATAGTGTGCCCATGTCTATGAGTTGGTTTGTCGACAACTTGTGAGAGACAGAACGTGTGTAAAATGTCCATGAGTGCAGAGGTGGTGTGGTGCTTCTGATTATCAAAGTGGACGTTAAAGCCACCAAGGACTATCAGACTGCCAGCAAGAGAATTACAGTGATCGAGAAGATCATGAAACTGATCGACGAACATTGAATCAGTTAATTTGTTCTTGCGGTTTGGCGGGGGTCTGTAGAGGCACAGAAAATGAACAGTTTTTCTGATTTAAAGCTAGAGTAAACTGTACAAGCTCAAAAGACTCATGGGAGAAACTGAAAGACGTTGAGAATGATGCAAAAGGCTGCAGTGCTTCATGGAGGACGACAGCTGGGTTTGCATTATTCATATCGTACGGCGTAGTGTCTATAGAAAGACTAGCGTCATGACGCCGTGCACCAGAGGTCACATGTAGTGCCACGAAGTTGTACACGCCATCATCCCATTCTGGAAACTTCCAGACGAAAAGAGTTACTGCAGGTGTGTACATTGCAAGGACATAATTTTTTTTTTTATTATCCAACAATGAAAAAAATGCATAAAGGCACAAGCGACTTTACTTAAAGGCATAAGCCTGGGGTGGCAGTTGATGCCTGGCTGTCAACTGTAAACTTACAGCTGCCAGTGGTGCAGCCATACCTGATGGTCGACTGTGAGTTGTTTCGATTGTAAAGTTCCCTTTGGCTGTCGGGAGCGCCTTCTGTCGCGATGATTCCTTAAGGGTTAAAGAAAACGCTTTAAGGGAGACAAGGACAAACGTTTTGCTCAATGTTCTGCCCTTGATTTTTTTCTCTTCAGCAATCCTCTTTCCTCCTTAGTTGGTTATCCACTTTAGCCGTCGTTTTTAGGCACACCATGTGAACCATCCTAACTGATTTTTTTTTTTTTTTTTTTTTTAGTAAAACAGTACTGGATATCTAAACCATTCACTGACGAATTAAAGGATCAACAGCCAAATGCACGAGGCATGTACACTAGACCTTGGTCATAACAAGATCGGTTTTAACAAACTTTTCCCGACAACATTTCGTCTATACAAATTACTTCGCTAATAACACACTTCGGGAATAACAACGAAAACATTTGGGTCCCCAAGTGATGTGATATATCCTGAGTTTACTCTGCATCCAGCATAAAGACCCCGCAGTAGCGCGATAAAAGATCTACTGAGTGGAGTTATCCAACACGCAAAAGATCATCGGGCCTCTGTCGACCGCTGTCAGCCCGCGCACTTCTGTGCGCGTGCCGACTGCGGCCGACGTAGCGCCTTAGAGTCTTTGATTATTGGGTAGACCCTAGTGCGACTTATTCTTGACCATGTGTAGTCGATGGTCCACCGTGTATCGCAGTACGCAGTGACGTTATACCTTCGGTGACTGATGGCCATCGTGAATCTTTCCGTGGGCCTGTCCCTTCGTTTGACACCTTCACCTCCCAGTGGTCCCAGTGAGCAAGAGGTCATCGGACAGACGAACTGTTGTGTATTTGGCGATCAGGGGAGCCCACGTGAAAAAATACATCCAAACTCTTTACCCATTTTGAAAATTTTAGAGGTGTCGCTTAAGGCCAGTTCCAGGAGATGGGTCGACGTTGATGATTCAAAGGTAGTGCCGGATTATCTTGGCGCCTATGGCGCCAAGATTATATGGCACTACCTTTGAATTATCGTGCTCGATCTATGTTCTGCTGTAGTGCGTTGGGGCTAAATGGGTTAAGGTCCATTTATTTTGCCTCACGTCGTAGAACGATAGCCTACTAAATCCGTATGAATACTAGGTCTGTCCATTGCAGGTATATTGTAAAAGCCGGGATGTGAACACCTTTTGACCTGTCGCGGCCCGTCTGCAGAGTGTTCATGTTAGCGCCAGGATAAATGGACGCGAATTATGAGCCGTGTTGGTCCATACCTCACCGAAGTTAGCGCTGGACGTGAGGCAGAACACATGGCAGTGGGCTGGGCATGAACAAATAATGTCGTATATACCACGGACACGTGACTGTGAAGAAGTTGTGATCGGTCGCCGCTAACCTTACCGCCTGAAGCTCTTTCAACGGCTGCTATTCCCACATCTTTTATTTTTTATTTTTTGTCTGCTTGTTTGTAGACACAACCAGGATCACTAAGCAGGACGAGAGGATTGCGTGTGTGGCTGCATTTAACCCCTTCACCTCCAGTGCACACAGACTGCATTTATGATAGCATTGCAAATTCAACGTCAAAGATCCCCATCATTCAAAGGAACGTGGATACAAAGTGGTTTCAGCCAGAGCTATGGATCATCATGAGCCCCCGCAACTGCGGGGGCTTATGAGGATCTATTCCTCTTGCAGTAGGGTGGTGTTCAGTTTTCTCGGCAGTCAAGGGGTGAACTCGTTTACTGCCAACAGCCATTCATGGAATCGGCTATTAATCGTGGTACGCCAGTCGTTTCAACCGCACACTGGTCAGACTATACATCATCATCATCATCAGTCCCTTGCCCGAACTGGGCGTTGGGGGGACTGAAAGGCAGCAGCAACAGACAGTGCTCTCCACTGAGTTCTATTTTGGGCGGTGGCAAGCAAGTCTGGCATCTCGAGTTCGGTCCATTCCATTCGTTCCTGATCAGACTATACAGATGCACTCTTATGACAAGTCTTTACACTGAAACTGCACGTCTAGGCGACAGGCGTCAAATATAGATATTACAACGAAAATGGTAATCTTATGTCAGGCATAAAAACACCGTTATTAACCGTTCTGCCTGAGGGAGGCACATACAGAATTAAAGCATTTAACTCCAAGGCTGCATTCCCCACATTTTAGAGGTGCCACCTATCAACTATATACTAGTTGCATGAGTTGGATTGGCCATGATAATTCAAGGGAAGTGCCAGATTAGCTTGGCACTGCCCTTGGCCGATCCAACTCCTGGTGAAGGAGTTCGGGGCTAAATGTGTTCATGAAGCCAGCATGAGACAGATTCTCACGCTTCCCCCCCCCCCCCCCCACACCTCCCCCCTCCCACCCCTTCCTCCGCACAACTGCGGAGGCATTTGAGGTATCTATGCCTCTCGAAGAGTCTTACAGTGCTACTCGTGTTGTAAATGTCATGTCTTCGCTTCTAAACTTCTTTCTTTAGTAATACTAATAACAATAAAGAGGATTTTTTGTTGGGTTTTTCTTTGCGCTGTCTTACTCGCTTGGCAGTCACGTTCCTGATCTGACCTTCGTATTTGTTTGTTGGTGATTCTATTGCCATTTATCTGAAGATCGTTCCAAACTCACGTCCTGCCAGGAACATTTACCACTTCGACGCATTCAGCTTACGTCAAAACAGGTTTAGTTGAAAACAGTTTATTTTGCCGCTTAGTCGATAAGGTGTCGGGCTTACATTTTCAGCTCCAGTCTGAGGAGATCGATCGACTGTGATAGCTCAAGGGCAGTGCTTGATAAGCTTGGCGCCGCCATACAGGCGCTAGGTTAATCTGGCATTACCCACGAGCTAACGTTTTTGAAATAAATTATTTCTCCCACTCCAGCTACCGCCATGTGTACTAAAATACTTGCATCATCCCTTGATGCGACTCAGCGGAAACTGTTACTAGTTACCAGCGGTGAAAGGGTTAAGCCTTTCACTGTCGAGAAAAAAAATGGACTGAAAGAGGTATAGATTCTCATGAGCCCCCGCAATTGCGAGGCCTCATGAGGATCTATGCCTCTTGCTGAAGCCACTTTGTATCCATTGTTCATGGGGCGGCTGTAGCTCTTTAGCGATGAATTTACACATATATCTCAGTGACGTACAATGTACGTACACAGGCAGTGAAGGGGTTAATCCGGACCGGTTTTTGCATTTAGTTCAAATATAGGCTGAGCAGTTCCCCACACTTTCACTGTGAGCCCAGCGGTCGAACAAACACTACCTCAGTTAGCTGTTTCAAATTTGTGTTCAAACTCAGGAACGTTTGTTGCGAAAGACTAAAACAAACCAGTGCATGTGGTGTTAAGTTTATCTGATTTTACAACAAAGATAAAAATACCAAAACATATCAGATCTAGAGAGTGCGGCCCGAAAAAAACGGTATGTTTAGTCAGTTTGTTAGGAAACACTAGTGTTACATTGCTGATTCTTATTTTAAATTTCTGACCATGACACAATGTGATGCATGATAAACGGAAACATGAAGGCCGTCATCGGGGGTTGGGTTTGTGATTGCCAACCATATCCACAATTCTATCTCATTTTTTTCATACTGGATTTTCAGTGAGTGCCAGCACAAACCAGAAAACCAGCCAGATGACCATCTGAGGGAGAGAAGTAGGTTGATTTCGAAAGTCGGTGTGTGTGTGTGTGTGTGTGTGTGTGTGTGTGTGTGTGTGTGTGTGTGTGTGTGTGTGTGTGTGTGTGTGCGTGTGTGTTGTGTGTTGTGTGTTGAGGTGTGGTGGTGGTGGTGGTGGTGGTGTATGTGTGTGTGTGTGTGTGTGTGTGTGTGTTGTGTTGTGTTGTGTTGTGTTGTGTTGTGTGCTGTGTGCTGTGTGCTAGTCCTAAACCAATGCGCGAAAGGCCATGGGGCCGACGTCGGTCCCGTGGCCTTTTGCGCATTGGGAAGTTGTCAATGTCTGTTTATTTTGCCTTACATTAACCCCTCTACTGCGAGTGGACTCAGACTGTGTTTCTGAAAACCTTGTGAATGTAACGCCAAAGAGTCCCAGACGTCCAAGGAACATGGACACACAATTCTCCTCGCCATGTGCTATAGATTCTCATTAGTCCCCGCAACTGCAGGGGCTCATAAGGATTTATGTCTCTTGCAGTTTAATTGCGCTGAGGTTTTTTTTCTTGGCAGTGAATGAGTCAATGTACTGTAGTTTCTTTTGGCTCTACCGTCAAAAGGAATGCACATTTCTTTCGTTTCTTTCCTGTCGGTTTTTTTTTGTTTGTTTTTTTGTTTTTGTAACCCATTACATCTTGTGACTGAATTTTCAAACTTTGCTTATTGTCCTATGAAAGCTCTCTATTGCAGATTAGGAGATAATTCCACCATTTTAGTTCAAGGGTGGTTATCGAATAGCTTGGCGCCTCAGGCGCCAAGCAATTCGGGCACCACCCTTGAACTAATTTCTTTCAAGCAAAATTGTATCGGGATGAAAAGGGTTACATCTCTATGGAAACAGATGTCCTGTTATGCTTTACTTAGTTAATGTGATAATGCAGGCCAATATTTATGACATGTTGTTATTGTGTGACATTTATTTGTGATGTGGCTCATCTAACATGTAATGCTTTTATTTTAATCCCTCCACTGCCGAGATCCAATGAACACTACTCAGCTTTAGGAGACAAAGATACTCATAAGCCTCTCAGTCGCGGGGGTTTTATGAGCATCTATGCCTCTTCCTGACACCAACTGATATCCATGTCTCTTAGACGGCTAAGGATATTGGCACTGTGTTATCACAGATTTAAAAAAAACACAGCCGCGAACACTGGCAATGTTAATATGCCATGACTGGCAGCTGAAAGTCAGTCATCAGATTTGAGACCGAAAAAATGACTTTGATATTGAAATTGAGCCCAAAGGACATTTCACAATGTTTTAACCCCTTCCCTGCCTGGCGCCTGTTCGTTGTGTCTCAGTGGTACCATCGTTGATTCCTGTCTGCGTGAGGCATAATCATAATCATGCCGGACTGGCGCCAGCAAGAGGCATAGATCCTCATGAGCCCCCGCAACTGCGGGGGCTCATGAGGATCTATGTCTCTTGCAGTTGGTTTGTGTCCGCAGTGTTCCGGCAGTGAAGGGGTTACATCTGCGCCGACATATTTAAGTGATGTTTGACGTGGACACCCTATCTTTTGATTTTCAGACGATCCAGGGCAATGAGGAAAAAGAAAAGACGCCGTCGATGCAATGGCGAGACCACTGCAAATACATCGCGGTTCTGTTTGTGACGAAACATGGACATACGTAGTACGAGTAAATGTTAATCACTGATTGGGTGATACTGTCTAATGACCGAACACGCACAATGTGTCACACAAATGTAAATAAATAAAGTGTAAAATGTTTTGAGATTCTTGTAATTTGTACGTGTTGCTCTCTCTCTCTCTCTCTCTCTCTCTCTCTCTCTCTCTCTCTCTCTCTCTCTCTCTCTCTCTCTCTCTCTCTCTCTCTCTCTCTCTCTCTCTCTCTCTCTCTCTCCCTACCTCTCTCTCTCTCTCTCTCTCTCTCTCTCTCTCTCTCTCTCTCTCTCTCTCTCTCTCTCTCTCTCTCTCTCTCTCTCTCTCCTGAGGTTAAATGCGAACTCTTTGCTGACGATTCAACGCTGCATACATCTGACATACGTGACACGACGCTAAATTGTATCCTCCAGCAAAGTTTCAATGAAGTGTCAGATTGGTATACGCAAAATCGCATGCTAATCAGTACTTTTAAAACCAAAAGCATGTTGATAACAACCCGCCAAAAGCATCAGCTACATCCTGCCCCTCTGAAACTGTCACTTGGCAATAAACCTATCCAACAAGTGTCCAAGCACCGCCTACTGGGAGTTGTAATTGACGACCAGCTGAATTGGTCGCCGCATGTCGACAATTTGTACAAAACCTTGTCCAGGAATGTATTTCTGCTCTCTAAACTTAGACATATTCTTAGTACAAAGTGCTGTACATTGTTTTTTCACGCACACAGTAAAAGCCACTGTGACTATGCGTCCTCTTTGTGGGACGCATGCAGTGAACAACATTTTAAAAAACTAAACTCGCTGTATCGTCGTTCTATCTATCTATCTATCTATCTATCTATCTATCTATCTATCTATCTATCTATCTATCTATCTATCTATCTATCTATCTATCTATCTATCTATCTATCTATCTATCTATCTATCTATCTATCTATCTATATCCCGTAGTCTTGCCGACCGTTGGGGCACCACTGATGACTTTGCAACCAGCTCCCTCCATTCCTCTCTGTTCTCTGCCATTCTTAGCGTATCACCCAGCCTCAGTCCTGTCCACTCTGAGATATTGTCCTCCCATCTTTTCCTCTGTCTTCCTCTCCTTTGTCCTCTTTGCACAGTGCCTTGCAGGATTGTTTTGGCAAGCCCTGCTGAACGCGTGACATGCCCATACCACTTCAGTTTGCGTTTTTTCACAATAACTAATAGGTCTTCATAGGGCCCGATGGCTTGCCTGATACTGCTTCCCACTTCCTCGTTCGTGATGTGATCTCTGTATGAAATGCCAAGCAGCCTTCGAAAACATCTCATTTCAGTGGCTTGTATCCTCTTTTCAAGGTCTGCTGTGAGGGTCCATGACTCGCAGGCATACAAGAACACTGAGATGACTAAGGAGCGCATCAGTCTGATCTTGGAGCAGAGCGTGATGTTTCTGTCCTTCCATATGGTCTTCAATCTTTTCAGTGCTGTTGTTGTCTGCGCAGTACTGGACAGTATTTCTGGTTTTGATCCCTCATCTGTCACAATGGCTCCTAAGTATTTGAATTATTAACTGTTTCTATTTTTTTGCTTCCAATCACGACGTCAGTGCCAATGTCACTGGTGTTATTTGGTCATTCAGTTAAGTTAATTATTCCTAACCCTACTTCCACGGACGAGAAAATAAAATCCCTTGGCCTGCTTACCCTGAAGGAACAACTCAAATTTAACAAATGCGTCCTCATGCACAAAATATTACATTATCAAGCCCCCGAATATCTGAACATGATATTTAACTTCAGCCCTATAGGCATCAGCTACACACGAGGAATGACTTGCTTCATTTACCCCGCCGCGGATAGATATCTACAAGTCATACCTTCTATTTTCAGGTAGTTCTGTCTAGAAATCATTGCCATTAAACATTAAATCACTTGCAGGTAACACCCATTTTAACCCATTAAACGTGCTTTGCACACTCACTTCCAATCAGCCTGACTTCACAGTTTGCCATATAAAATAATACTGCTGTTAACACGTAAACGTCAAGTATTTTCTCTTTCTCCATCCATTTGCTAACTGATAATCTATTGTCTTGTCGGTGTCACTATTGATGCTGCTGATTCTATAACACTGTCTTAGATGAGTTTATTATTAATGCTATGCACACGTTTCTTTCTCTTGCTTTTTACATCGATGGCAGTTACAAATTCTCCATTGCCATTTTTTTCTCCTTTTGGTGATTCACCTATTGTGGGTTTTTTCCCCGTAATTTTGCTTCTTCTTCTTCTTCTTCTTCTTATTTGCATGCTATGTTTCTTTTCCTTTTATGTTCTGCTTTGTTTACTGGAGAGCTTGTAAGACAGCATTGAGTTGCCTAATGGCTTAATCCTGAATAAAAAAAGAAGATTCATCATCATCATCATCATCATCTCTCTCTCTCTCTCTCTCTCTCTCTCTCTCTCTCTCTCTCTCTCTCTCTCTCTCTCTCTCTCTCTCTCTCTCTCTCTCTCTCTCTCTCTCGCCCGTCTTTATTTCTTTACTGATTTAAATGACGTGTGTATGGCTCCCCATCTCACTCTCTGTTCCCGTGTGTGTGTGTGTGTGTGTGTGTGTGTGTGTGTGTGTGTGTGTGTGTGTGTGTGTGTGTGTGTGTGTGTGTGTGCGTGTGTATGTGTGGTGTGTGGTGTGTGTGTGTGTGTGTGTGGTGTGTGTGTGTGTGTGTGTGTGTGTGTGTTTGCGCGTGCCGGCGTTATTTGCTCAAAATTAGAAGAGCGCACTCACTATAGCATGGCTATTTCCACTGAGTGAGAGAAGGACAGATCATGGTAGTTCTAGGGTAATGCCAGCTAGATTGGCAAGCTCTGAAGCGCCCTTGAAATACCCGGCATGGTCAATCCGTCGACCTCTCGCTACTGGTGCTAAGTTTTCAAGTCATTCGATCTCGGACCAGTGAAGTGACTGCAGCGAAACTGACAGACTGCACTGTCATCCAGGCTTTCAAAGTTGGTCGTAGACTACGAGTATAAAAATTATATCAACAAGACTTACGTGGTAGTGGTGGTGGGGGTGGGGGTGTGGGGGGTGGGGAGGGGCAGGGGCTCATGAGAACTTGAATCAGTGCCACTTGCAGATGGAACTGTGACAAAGTTGGCTGAGTTGCTATGCTCTATGTTGTAAAATGACTACTGTCACCTTCACCGCTACGTCGTTGTCATTATTAAATAATCTCCTCTCTGGAAAGTACCCAGACATTACGCAATGAGTCAGCGCCACTCAGACTGCTTATGTCATGTATTTCGACGAAGTAATCGGGATTTCCTTATACAAATGCAGCTTAGGCCTTAATTTCGACGCAGGTGTCCTGTTATCGGGAATTCCCCATAGCACGTCAACAACACCATACTACAGCAACCCTTACTATCATTAAAACGACCGCCCTCGCCCCGCCCCCCCCCCCCCCATCACACACACCCCAAGAAGATAACGGGATGGGAGGGGGAGGGGGGGGGGGCGAAGGGGAGGGGAGTGAAGGCGAAGCGAAATAAGCTGGTCGGTTTAAAAACACGTTTATTTACTGTGCACATTTTTTAAAACTCTAATCTCAGGCTAAAACAACTTGTGACATTTGGGTAGCAACAACAAATCCAATTTCTACCACATGTACAAGAACGTCTGAAGTCTAACATCAAATGGTCGAAATAAATGTAGGTTGCTCAGTTATATATTTCATAATGTAGATGCATAAACGTCTGTAAGTCTGCTATTAGAGAACATCCGATCAGATAACCCTATATGATATTGTGAAACCTTCCCCGCTGTCTGCCTAGGGCATACGAATATAAATAAGGCCAGCAAGAGGCATAGATCCTCATGAGCCCCCGCGATAGCGGGGGCTCATGAGGATCTATGCCTCTTGCAGTAAAGTGATGTTTATACCTATATTGGCAGTGCAAGGGTTAACAGGCTGTATTTGATTGTTTATCAGTTGTCTCCGTCTGTGGTATAGTTAGTACAATATCGCTCGGAATAGCTCATTCACAATTGCCGTTGCCAACAAGTCTCCCCAGTGTTGCTTTTTCTTTTTGTATCGGCGCTGGTAACCTGGTTCCACGTATCCGTACACATAGCCAGGGCTTTGCTGAGCGTTGCTCAGCCTGTGTACGTTAAACTTGTTCGGACCCGCTTTCAGAAGCTCGTCCTCATCAGCCATCATATTGTCAGTCTCGGCGACCTTCATTACACAGCTGCCATATCTGTGGCCGTCGGTTGTCCGGTACTGGCTGTTACGTCGTATCGGGTCCAGCGTGGACCCTACGCGAATGCATTTTCCATTTGCAACGTCTCTCCGTAGTCTTTTCAGAGAAGTGTGTTGTAGCGGTCGTTTGCTCATCGTCAGTGGTTGTACCTGTTGAAAAGCAAGATAGGATTAACCCATTCAGCCCTGACGCACTACAGCAGGAGATGGGTCTACCATGATATTTCAAGGGTAGTGCCAGATTAGCTTGACGCCTGTCGGCGCCAACCTAATCTGGCACTGCGCTTGAATCAGTTATCATGGTCGATCCATCTCCTGCAACTGGTGCATAGTCTTTAGATGACGCCTCCAAAATTTGGGAAATACGTGCGCCGGGCTGAATGAGTTAAGCAATGTCAAAAAGGAAGGATGGCGGCGGACGGAGGGTGAGGGGTGATTATGATTCCAGCTGTTTGTTTCAAACAGTTTACCAGGCGATGAGAAGAGCGGAGGGAGTTGAGGGATGTTGTTGGGAAGAAATACTGAAAGGAACAGCTTTTACTACCTATTCCACTGCCCCAAAATATCAATAGATCAGGACACTGAGCAGGAAGTCAATAAAATTACGGTGTGTCAAATAAAACTAAAATAAAGTCGAATATTTCAGTTTAGACATGTCGGTCTAAACATTTTTGATTTTATTTGCATTACTTTATGTAGCATTTATCTTTTATATCGTTTCTCTTTTGTCTTTAGTTTTGACCCGGGGTGGGGGCCACGGAACAACTCAAGGAATCTATCCCTAAACCATCCCCAGTAAAAAAACAAAACAAACTCCTTTCTAGACGTGAATATATAAGGAATAGCATGATTGAATTAATCGCGTACTCCTTATAGTCCGTTTAGTAAAACAAATGCATCATTCTGAATGATGATGGTGATAATAATAATAATAATAATAATAATAATAATAATAATAATAATAATAATAATAATGTGACCGGGTACACCCGGCTCTCATAACCCATCTGATGTAACTTTGCTTTTTTTTGCATCATGGCTTTTAAGAATTTTACTTGTTTGCAAAAGTGGTGTGTATTATTATTCAGTGGTTTTCATTCAATGTAAGGTCTCGCAAGGTATTGCTTTCAGCGATGCCTGCGTTAGTCCGACCCCTCCGGCTTACTTCTAGACTGCTAGGTATTCAGCATCTGTTCAGGGGACGCAACCGCATCAGCCGCCTCGTGGCTTTGTTCTAGCGTCGGTGCCTACAATGGCAATAATTAGCTTGTGTTTGGTGCATGACATTCTAAGTCGAATATCTCTTCAATGCCGGCACCGATTGTTTTAAACCAAGATCCATAAGATTCAGCATGATAGTCACTTTCATTGTCCAATTCAGTTATTTCTCGTCCGATCGATTTTGGGTTAACCATTATTTTGGGATTTTGCACCTTTTACATCGACCAGGTCCTTGGAGGAAAGTCCTTTAAGAATTAATAATTAATTTTAGCCGTCCTTAATCGAATCAATGTTTGATACTACTGAAACTACAATCGCGGCTTTTGCGTTAGTAATGAACCGCAAGTTTCTAGGTCCAGTAGTATCAGAGCTATGGTCAGAAAACCGAGTGCAAACAAACACAAAATTCAGCATTCCCGCCTCAAAAGCATTCTGTAAGCAGACGAGTGATGCTTTCTTTGCGGGCCACACCTGCCGTATATATAAAGCCCCTTCTGTGGCACGCAATCGGTCAGTACCACTCAACCGTTACTTCGCATCAGACTACTCGTGCCGCTACGACGATACAACTAGGAAGAGCTACAATGTCGACTCCCTCTTAGCTCTGCGCTGTTTCTTCAGTTTCTTCAGTTTTCTACACCTCAATAAAGACATGTCACAGCGACCCCTGTCTTCGACGTTGTTGCCTCCCTCATTTCTTGCCTGATTTCCTCAACCCGGTTACAAGTGGCGTCGCCGACAGGATTTAAGAAGTGAGAACGTCGTACAAGAACTCAAGAAACAGCGCAGAGGCCACAATCACCATGGCAGATCAGCAGGAGGAGAGGCTTCAGCCGGTCATCGTGGCCAGCTTCAAGCCAGAAAAACTACCAAGATTCACCGGCGATGAGGGCTGCTTCGCCGCGGAGAACTTTGTGGGGGAAGGTCGCCGTAGAGTCCAGCACTGCAAGCTGCCCCCAGGTGCAGCCATTGAGTGGGTGTTACACTCGTTGGATGGGTGTGCCAGGAGGGAGGTGCTGGACCGCCCTTATCCCTTATACGGACCGTGACACGCCAGAGGCACCCCTTACTCTGGTCCAGAGTATTTTCGGCGACAAGCGGGACCGAGCTGCAGTCCTCCGGCAGTTTCACGGACGAATGCAGGGGGAGGGAGAAAACGTATATCAATAATTATGCGCATGCTCTCTCCGCCCTGGCCCAGAGCGCAAACAAACTACGTGACAGCAGCGTAGATGATCTCCATCTGCGCGACAAGTTCACAAGCGGCCTGTACCTGCCAGAATTAAGCAGGGACATGAGGCGCTACTTTGCTGCAAAACCTGCAGCCACCTTTCTGGAGGCCAAGGAAGAGGCGGTGCGGTGGATGCGGGAGGATGACAACACCCTCCGCGTAGACCACATCACTGCATCCCATGAGACAGCAGAAATGGAGGCCCTGCGACGACAGCTGGCGACGGTCACAGCACGGACTGAGGAGCTG
This sequence comes from Semisulcospira habei, assembly GCA_036245525.1. Taxonomy (NCBI): domain Eukaryota; kingdom Metazoa; phylum Mollusca; class Gastropoda; family Semisulcospiridae; genus Semisulcospira; species Semisulcospira habei. Next base: position 48,307,113 of record BTPG01000008.1, read on the forward strand.
CAGGCACAGCTGCAGCAACAACCCCAGTTTGCAGCAACAACCCCAGTTTACCAAGGAAAGATTTCGGGGCACACAGTACCAACCAGGCCCCCGGCACAACCAGCCCAAGTGCTTTTGGTGCCACCGACCCGGGCACAGACAGTCCGAGTGCAGGACACGCCAGCGCTACAGGGAAAACCTCCAACGTCTTGCATACCCTGCGCCGCCAGGCCATTTCCACGCATATCAGCAGCCACCGCCGTTTGGCGCAACATATTACCCACCATACCCCCCATAACCACCGACCAACTCCTGCCCCCTTCACCCAGTTCCCCTATCCCCCCCCCCCCTCCAACAAATACCCCAGACTGAGCCCCAGCACACCGGACAGCAACAGGGAAACTAGAGTCCCCCGTTGTCATGAGTCAGGCAACGGGGGAGGCCAGTTCTCTGGAGGGTCTAGTAGGTCACTGCCCGGTGGTAAATGTGGAGGTCGATGGAGCATCAACAAAAGCCCTCCTTGACACTGGAAGCCAGGTATCTACCATTACCTCCACATATAACCACCAGCGCCTCAAGGACAAAGCCCTAGACATCCTTAAAGGCAGCCAATGGACTGGAAGTCAAGTATATCGGCATCATTGTGGTGGACATTAAACTTTTCGGTGAAACCACCCCGGCGGTTCCGGTTTTGGTGACCAAGAATTCCACAGACTCATTCACCAATGCAGCAAAGTCCAGGGTTCCCTGCCTGCTCGGCATGAACGTGTTGGGAAAACTGTCAGGGACAAAACCTCATCTTCCACCTCTGCTCCAGGCTGTCATCCAAGAAACGAAGCTCGACAGTAGGAGCATGCGAGGCCTAGCTAGATCCAGCATCCCAGCTATGTCTGCGGTGACCATACGCATCACCTCGCGACAGCGCCCAGCCATGGAGCTACTGGCTCTCCCACTTGCGCAGCCCCTCCCTCAAGGTATCCTGTTGGTGCCAATGCTCGTCAGCAGCAAGCCAACTGAACGCTACGTACGCCTCGTCAACATGACCGAGGAGGACTGCATTTTGAAGCTCGGAATTCCAGTTGCAGAGTTACATTCTGCGACCGTAGTGGACGGGCAGAACAAACTTGAGATCCACACTGAGTGCAACCAACTGACTTTAGAAATTGCGCAAGTGGCCGCCAAGGTGACAGCTCCTGATTCAGTTACATGCCCAGACTTTGAAGGTGATGATGAAGACCGTGCTCAGCTTCAACAATTGTTGGACCGTTTTGCACATATATTCGCGAAAGATGACGCTGATCTTGGCTACACGGACATTGTACAGGCAGCACAGAATCCCAACGACGGATGAAACCCCAGTCGCACAGACCTACAGGAGCATTTCCCCAACGCAACTACAGGAGGTCAAAGAGCACCTACAAGGCCTTCTTGCTGCAGGGGTGATAACAGAAAGCTACAGTCCTTACGCTGCCCATGTGGTGCTTGTACGCAAGAAGGATGGACGACAGCACCTCTGCGTAGACTACCGCCGCCTCAACAGCAAAACAATCCGAGATGCCTTTCCCATACCGCGGATACAACAGTCTTTCGACACGCTGGTAAGATCCCAGTACTTCTCGACTGTTGACCTGGCCAGCGGCTATCATCAAATCGCTGTTCACCCCACCGACCAGCCGAAGACAGCATTCACGACACCTTTCGGGCTATTTGCATATACCCGACTGCCCTTCGGTCTGGCGTCGGCCCCTGCCACATTCCAGCGGTTAATGCAAGCAACGGTCTCAGACTTCCTTTTCCAGTTTCTGCTTGTGTACCTCGATGACCTGATCATCTACTCCAAGACTTTTGACGATCACTTGTTACATCTAAAAAAGCTGTTCAAGAGGGTGGAGGACACAGGACTGAAGCACAAGCTTGAAAAGTGCCAATTTCTTCGACGACAAGTGACATACCTTGGTCATACGATCTCTGCTAAAGGCGTCCGCTGCGATAAGGAAAAGGTAGAGGCAATGCAGAAGTGGCCAGCCCCAACGACCACAACTGAAGTGCGTCAGTTCCTCGGGTTCGCCAGTTACTACCGACGGTTCATCAGTGGCTTCGCAAAACTCGCCGGACCACTCCATGACTTGGTCACTCAAACAAACCAGGACTCCCATAAGAAGAAGAAAACTCTCTCCATTTCCCACTTCAAGATTCATTTGATGCTCTGAAGACAACACTGACTTCAGCCCCTACTCTTGGGTTTGCTGACTTCTCACAGCCATTCATCCTAGAGACTGATGCGAGTCATGATGGATTGGGTGCTATCCTGTCGCAGAAACAAGCTGGAAAGACACGAGTCATTGCTTTCGCTAGTCGGCGACTGCGACCTTCAGAGAAGAACCAGGTGTACTACAGCAGCACAAAATTGGAGTTTCTTGGCACGAAATGGTCGATTACGGAGAAGTTCAGGCACTACCTGATTGGGGCCAAATTCGTTGTCTATACGGGCAATAATCCTTTGACCCATCTCAAAACGGCAAATTTAGGGGCGCTTGAGCAACGTTGGGCCACACAGTAGGACCAGTTTGACTTTGAGGTAATCTACAGACCTGGGAAGACTAACCCAGCAGATCCACTTTCAAGAATGCCACTGGGTCACGAACCCTGAGAAACGGACTTGCAAGAACCAGTTACCACCCTTGTTTCACCTGAGGTCAAAGATGCCCGTGACACCTCCATCGCACAATTGACTGCCTGCAACCGCCTCGGTGTGGAACCACCCCATGACATCATCTCGCCTGTCGACTTGGTAGATCCACCAATCAAGACTACCAATGAACTCGAGATGCCAGCATCTGGTAGTGAGATCTTCCCTCGCTCTCGCTACAGCCCGGAGAAACTGCGTGAGCTCCAACTGCAGGACAAGGACATCGGACCAGTACTCGTAGCTATGCCTAGAAGACTGCCTCCGAGTAACGATCCGTCGCTGCGTACTCTTCTGAAACAGCACCCAAAGCTCACCGTGCAAGATGATGTGCTGTACCGCAAGGTGTCGGAACCCAACAACCCTTTACAGCTTGTCCTACCTGGCGTTCTTCGTCCCACAGTCATCAAAAGTCTTCACGACAACATGGGTCACCAAGGTTTTGAACGTATCATGGACTTGCTGCGAGCTCGGGTATACTGGCCGGGCATGTACCGAGACGTTGAGGACTACATCAAGTCATGTGAACGTTGCACCATGGGACTTCGGCAACATCTGAAGCTTCCATCAGGACACCTACTTGCCAGCCGCCTGCTTGAAGTACTTGCCATTGACTTTACCACATTCGACATGGCGAGCGACGGTTGGGAGAGTGTTTTGGTACTCACGGATATGTTCACAAAGTTTGCACAGGCCTTTCCCACGCGGAATCAAGAAGCGTCAACAGCCCCCAAGATTCTGGTGGAACAGTGGTTCCAGCGTTTCAGAGTCCCGGAGCGGATTCATAGTGACCAGGGTCGCAACTTCGAGTCGCAACTCATCGCCGAGCTGTGTCGGTGCTACAACATCAAGAAGTCACACACCACTGCATACCACCCCCAAGGGAATGGCCAGTGTGAGCGATTCAACCGTACCATTTTTGGGCTCCTTACGTCTCTGTCGAAGGAAAGGAAGAGCCGATGGCCAACTCATCTGCCAGAACTTATACAAGCATACAACACAACGCCGCATGCATCAACTGGTTTCAGCCCCTACTTCCTTTTGTTTGGGCAAGAACCCAGGTTGCCATTAGACGACCTTCTCGGGAGACCAATGACAATGAAAGCCATTGGACCAGCAGATTGGGTTAAACAACATGAGCACCGTTTACATCAGGCCCATGAACAGGCTTATGAACAGTTGCAACGAGCAACTGTGGAGAGAGCAAACAGAAACAGCAAAGGTGCCAGTGACCATGCTCTAAACATTGGGGACCTGGTCTACCTTAGGAACCGAGTCCTTGGCCGCAACAGGTTCCAAGACTTGTGGCTACCAAAACTGTACATTGTCACAAGACGACCATATGCAGACAGCCCAGTCTTTGGTGTGATGCCAGGATCAGGGGGACCAGAGACAGTGGTCCACCGCACAAACCTCCTGCCAGCCTCAAGCAGTTTCCTGCAGGAACTGGAAGAGAAACCATCGACCCCTTCAGCACAAGAAACAGAGCCGGGTGGTTTTGATTTGCTACTGGCATATGTACCACCAGGCCTCCTTAGCCCTCCTTCTGGGCCTAACATTCTGAACCCCGCACTGGTGGCCCCTCCAGTTCCATTGCAACCTGAGGTACCACCCATTGAAGCCGCAACACCTGCTCCGACCTTGGAGGATCAAGTGACAGCTCACCCAGCGCGTGTTATACATCCAAGTGTACCTCTCAGGCGGTCAACTCGGATTAGAGCCAGGACTGCTAGCGCACGAAAACCTACTTTTGGCCACCATTCCTAGGTACAAACCACACTGGGAATGGTCTGCCCAAAGCAAGTTAGGGTGCCCTGATTTGGCGTGTATTTGTTTTTATATCTATAGACAAATAGACATGAAAAGTAAGTGTGATACTGCCACCCACCGATTTCCAATTTGTGCCTAAATTTTCATTAAAGCATCTGGACTACCTAGGACTGTCCACGCTATGTAGTGTACGTAGTACAGTTGCAACTGGTCATTTGTGTAGTGCATTATAGCAGTTAGTAGAGAAGCTTAGTGGTTGATATTTAGTTCAAGAGTGACCTGATCTTCATATGATGGACTGTGGAAGCAAGAATTAAGCTATGAACTGTGGAATCCGTCTAATTATGAAATGAACTTGTGGACACGAACTGATTATGTTCATATTTATATCAAGCTGAATTATTATGGATGATGTTAACTCCCCAGTATGGACTCTGTTTGCTGGTGGTCATTTTTTTCTGTCTCTTCTATTGGGTTTTGTCTGGTCAGGTTTATATGTCTTAATTGCAATAATCCTGTCAGATTCTTGCAATGCCAGACAATGGAAGAGATCTATTATTTTTGGAAGTAGCCATTTGTCTATCATAATATGTTGACATAGGAGGGTAAAGGATTTTGTGTTGTTCATTAACCTCAGGTTAGTACGGCCTGATGTTTCTGTTTTGTTTTTTTTTCGCCAGCGCGAACGCTGGCACTTTTCAGTGGGCTGAGATGTGACCGGGTACACCCGGCTCTCATAACCCATCTGATGTAACTTTTTTTTTTTTTTTTTTTTTGTTTTGCATCATGACTTTTAAGAATTTTACTTGTTTGCAAAAGTGGTGTGTATTATTATTGAGTGGTTTTCCTTCAATGTAAGGTCTCGCAAGGTATTGCTTTCAGCGATGCCTGCGTTAGTCCGACCCCTCCGGCTTACTTCTAGAATGTTAGGTATTCAGCATCTGTTCAGGGGACGCAACCGCATCAGCCGCCTCGTGGCTTTGTTCTAGCGTCGGTGCCTACAATGGCAATAATTAGCTTGTGTTTGTTGCATGACATTCTAAGTCGAATATCTCTTCAATGCCGGCACCGATTGTTTTAAACCAAGATCCATAAGATTCAGCATGATAGTCACTTTCATTGTCGAATTTATTTCTAGTCCGATCGATTTTGGGTTAACCATTATTTGGGCATTTTGCACCTTTTACATCGACCAGGTCTTTGGAGGAAAGTCCTTTAAAAATTCATAATTAATTTTAGCCGTCCTTAATCGAATCAATGTTTGATACTACTGAAACTACAATCGCGGCCTTTTCGTTAGTAACGAACCGCAAGTTTCTAGGTCCAGTAGTATCAGAGCTATGGTCAGAAAACCGAGTGCAAACAAACACAAAATTCAGCATTCCCGCCTCAAAAGCACCGAGTTCTGTAAGCAGACGAGTGATGCTTTCTTTGCGGGCCACACCTGCCGTATATATAAAGCCCCTTCTATGGCACGCAATCGGTCAGTACCACTCATCTGTTACTTCGCGTCAGACTACTCGTGCCGCTACGACGATACAACTAGGAGGAGCTACAATGTCGACTCCCTCTTAGCTCTGCGCTGTTTCTTCAGTTTCTTCAGTTTCCTACACTTCAATAAAGACATGTCACAGCGACCCCTGTCTTCGACGTTGTTGCCTCCCTCATTTCTTGCCTGATTTCCTCTACCCGGTTATAATAATAATAATAATAATAATAATAATAATAATAATAATAATAATATAATAAAACAACAACAACAACAAATTTATGACAATCTTTGAAGACCATCTGGTCCATATCAACAACGAGTACAATTTACAACCGGAAAAGACAAGAAGGATGACAGGAAGGATGCTGTAAAGGCAATCAGGTAACATTACGGCCACGCACAAGAGCGTGAAACACTAAGTTTAGGATGGAATTGTACCGACAAGCAAAAGAAATGCGACATTTTGTACTTCTTTTGCACTTCTGCAAATGTCGCACTTCTTTGAGTGTTTCCGATGATTCCATTTCTTTTGCTCCTCAGTAAACATTTAACACTACATTTAGATTTATAAGTGACTCGAGCTGATCACACATACACTGATTATAACAATTGTTAGACGTATGTGTGCTGCAGGCTGTAGGGTCTGTAGGCTGTAGGGTCAAAATCACAGATCAATATAATCCTGATATGCCTTCTAAACAAGTTTTCTTATCTTTTCAATTGTGATGCATCTTCGTGACGTTGTAAACGTGAGCCTGTTCTGAATACTGACCACAGGACCAAAAAGTCTTGAAAGCATCATCATCAACAACAATATCAACAGCAACAACAACGCGCAACAACAACAACAACAACTTACCTTAATAAGTTCGCCCCAATCAGTCTGCACCAGGTGCGAAGGTCGTAGTGACTGATGAAGGAGACAACTCTTATCCAGACAGTCAACTCCAAAGCATAACTGCCACTCAGCTATTGGTAATGATGATGTTTGGGGTTTCCCTGTGTTATTTGTATTTATTTATTTCTCTGTGTGTGTGTGTGTGTGTGTGTGTGTGTGTGTGTGTGTGCGTGCGTGCGTGTGTGTGTATGTGTGTGTGTGTGTGTGTGTGTGTGCATGCACGAGTGCGTACTTGTGTGTGTGTGTGTGTGTGTGTGTGTGTGTGTGTGTGTGTGTGTGTGTGTGTGTGAGAGAGAGAGAGAGAGAGAGAGAGAGAGAGAGAGAGAGAGAGAGAGAGAGAGAGAGAGCTGACAATGCCACCACTACACTATGTATCACCATTATCGTCAGCAACAACATTGCCACATCAATCATTACTATTATTGAAAAGACCGCCCCTTCTTACGTGTTACATAGTTAATGGGATAATGTAGGACGATATTTGAGAAATTTTGTTATTGTATGACATTTATTTGGGATGTAGTTCATCAAACATTTCATGCTTTTATTTTAATCCCTCCACTGCCGAGATCCACTGAACACTACACTAAGAGACAAGGATACTCATAAGCCCCTCAGTCGAGGGGGTTTCGTGTGCATCTATGCCTCTTCTAACACCAACTGACAACCATGTCTCTTAGACGGCCTTAAGGATATTGGTACTGAGTTATCACAGATTTCAAAAACACAGCCTGCGCACCGGCACTGGCAATGTTAAATATGCCATGGCAGTCAGCTGAAAGTCAGTCATCAGATTTGAGACCGTAAAATCACTTTGATTTTGAAATTGAGCCCAAAGGACATTTTACAATGTTTTTAACTCCTTCCCTGCCTGGCGCCTGTTCGTTGTGTCTCAGTGGAACCATCGTTGATTCCTGTCTGCGTGAGGCATAAACATAACCATGTCGGACTGGGGCCAGCAAGGGGCATAGGTCCTCATGAGCCCCCGCAACTGCACGTGCGTGTTGCTCTCTCTCTCTCTCTCTCTCTCTCTCTCTCTCTCTCTCTCTCTCTCTCTCTCTCTCTCTCTCTCTCTCTCTCTCTCTCTCTCTCTCTCTCTCTCTCTCTCTCTCTCTCTCTCTCTCTCTCTCTGTGCTGTGTGAGTGTGTAATCTTCAGCGACTTTGGAACTTGTATCGGAATGTAACACAAGTGACCTGTGGGTGTAGCCGCTTGTTTTGTGCTGTTAACATATTGTTTTAATGTTGCTTTTAATGTTGTAGTTTAGCAAGGACAAACATGAAAAGAGGCCTGTGCGCCTATTGTTTCCATCCTTGAGAAATAAAGTATCATTCATTCATTAATTCATTCATTCATTTATTCATTCTCTCTCATTTCATTTGATTCCTCTCATCTGTCTTTATTTAAGTAACGTGTGTATGGCACCCTCTCTCCCTCTCTCTGTCTGTGTGTGTGTGTGTGTGTGTGTGTGTGTGTGTGTGTGTGTGTGTGTATGCCTTTTCGTGTGTGTTTACGTGTGTGTGTGTGTGTGTGTGTGTGTGTGTGTGTGTGTGTGTGTGTGTGTGTGTGTGCGTGCGTGCGTGTGTATATATGTGTGTGTGTGCGTGTGTATGTGTGTTGTCGCGCGCGCGTTACTTACTCAGAACTAGCAGAACGCACTCACTATAGCCTGGCTATTTTTCAGTCTGAGAACGACAGACCATGGTAGTTCTAGGGTAATGCCAGCTAGATTATCTTGTCGCCCTCCCAAGCGCCAAGCTTATATGACACTGCCCGTGAACTACCATGGTCAATCAGTCTCCAGCTACTGGTGCTTAGTTTTCATTCGATCTCGGACCAGAAAGTGACTGCAGCGAAACTGACACTGACTGAACTGTCATCCAGAGTTTCAAAGTTGGCCGTAGGCTACGAGTATTATCAACAAGACTTCCGTGGTAGTGGTGTTGGGGGGTGGTGGGTGGGAGGGGGTCGGGGGATTATGGGGTGTATGTGTGTAAATGGAACCGATTTGATTCAGCAAGAGGTATTGATTTTTTATGAGCCCCTGCAACTGCATTGGCTCATACTGAAGAATCCGCAATGCATCTTGCAGATGGAACGAACTGGCTGAGTTGTTATGCTCGGTGTTGAAATGACTGACACCTTGACCGCTACGTCCGTGTGATTTTTGTAACATAATTTCTTCAAGAAAAGTATATTATCTATATTTAGAAACTTGGAAAGTACCCAAAACAGTAGGCGATGAGTCAGCGCCACTCAGACTGCTTATGTCATGTATTTCGACGCAGTAATCTTGATTTTCTCAACAAATGCAGCTTAGGCCGTATTTTCGACGCATGGGTCCTGCTATTGGGAATTCACCATAGCACGTTTCTAGGTAGCCTACACAGCTAAAGAAACCCGAAAGCTGAAACGGTACATTTTCTGTGACCAGACAGGCACACTTGAAAAAAAAAAGTCTTGCTTGAGGACACTGCTGACGATCAGAGTAAAAATGTGATGTCGTAGCGGTGAATTTGTTAACACAATCAAGACGTGCTGCATTCGGATACGTGACGTTATGCCGGCTTTATGCCGCGTATCCGGATGTGAGACGTCGGAAATGAGTTTAAATGCTGCTGTTCTATAAAGTCGCTTGATGGCAAACCTGAACACACACACACACACACACACACACACACACACACACACACACACACACACACACACCCGTGAGCAGCTCAAGTATGCATAAAACAACCACAACAAACGCTAGTTTTAACAACTGTTTATTTGCTACTGATGTAAATGTGGCTATTTACCGCTACACAGTACCACATCCTCACGATTGCACTCACCGCCAATCCACAAGGCCCACTGAGACGACGGGCACCCTCTTTAGAATGAGTGTTCCCGATGTCTCAGTGGATTGTGTCAGCTTTCTAATTCATACACAGTCGCACATTTCATGCACTCGCTCATCTCCCTTTCCGGATATACATTCACAACTACTGCATTAATTAACCCTTTTGTTCACGCAGCCACCGGTGTACATTGGTTGTCTCCCTCGGTTCGCTGAGATGCCGGTAAGCACAGCGAATCGAGGGAGACAACCAGTGTAGGCCTACCAATGGTGCTCTTTAAGAGTACCGATAGCTAGCTGCATGCGTGCACAATGGAGGAAACTAAAATAAATAAAATGAGCGTTATGAGCTAATATAAACTGATGGTTTGGTTTCAGAGTTTTCCATCTCCTAGACAGACTGCTTGTCCAGGCTTACATGCTCTGTCTGCACGGGTTTAGTTTCGGAGTTGTCCATCTCCTAGACAGACTGCCTTTCAGGGCTTACATGCTCTGTCTACACGGGTTTCAAGTTTTCCTTCTGCGAGAGGTTTCGTTTATACAACCCTTTATGTGTCATTTTGTTGGTGACCAAAATTCCACGACCCTGCGTTTTGCATGTTCAATTTGAAGTGTACGTATTTATGAGTCTGGCCGTGGCAAAATTATATCAAGTTGTTCAATGCTTCTGCTTCTTTATGAAATATGTTGGAAAAGGTAGCTGCTAGCTGTCACTTGAAACTTCCATGTACACACCGTTTTCCAAAAGTGAAAAGTCAAAGATATGGTATCACAAAAGCTAAAGTACTTTCTACAAATGCCGCTTTGATGTTAGAACGGTTCTGCAGGATGGCTGGTATCGCACAGCATCACGGCCGCTGGACTACTATGATACCAGTGGTGAATCGATCCTTGTCTTTGGTGATCACACCTGGCGCGTTCTGCGGCCTGAAAGAACAGATACAACGGTGACTTATCCCCAGTGCGCACAAGGTCATCGAACCGACTTCGGCCGCCGTTGGCCCGCCCCGCACATCCGTGCGCGGGCCAACGGCGGCCGACGTTGGCCCGATCACCTTGTGAGCATTAGGGCCGACGCGATCCTGATACATGAGGCGTGGGTTCTCATAGCTCCGGCAGGTCGCGTGAGCTCGTGAGGATGTGCGCCTTTTACAGGCTCGGAGGGGCTCCATGTGCATCATCAGACTGAGTGAAATCACGGCTGACCCATTACCCCTAAGGCCGCAGTTCCCAAATTTTGGATATATTATAATTATATCTATATATGTACCAGTTACAGGAGATGAATCTAATATGATAATTTACGGGTAGTACCAGATTAATTTGGCCCCATCAGAAATAACCCCGACAAAACGCGCCAAAAAGGTAAAAAAAAAAAAAAAAGGAAAAAAAAAGAAAAAAGAAAGAAACCAACCAACCAAACAAACAAACAAAAAAGCAACAACACAAACAACAAATTAAACACACCAGCAATATCATACCTGTTGTGAAGCACTGAGGGCTCCGTCATGCCTGCGTGGTCTTTGGACAGGTTCGCTGCAGGGTCACTCAGCGTTTGATCCATAAAGAACGTCTGAAGAACATCAACATTTGTTATCAGTATTGCGGCAAGGCAAATTTCATTAACCCGTTCACTGCCGAGGAAAACTGAACACCACCCAACTGCAAGAGGTGTAGATGCTCATGAGCCTCCACTCTGGAACTACATGTATGATAGTAGATTTAGTTTTGGAGGAGTAATGTAGTCTTCTAATGGAAACTTTCGAGTTTATCCATCCATCCATCCATCAATTCAGCCAGCCACCCACCTACCCACCCACCCACCCACCCAGCCAGCCATCCTTCCAACCTTCATTCATTATCAATCAGCCGAAAGTCTCTGATCTTTTGAGCAGATTTGATACGTCAAAAGGCCGTTGAAAATGTACCTATCTTTGGCTTAAAATAGCAGTTTTTGTCGCGGAGAAATCGTTTCGTAATCATCACGACATAAACCCCAACCGACAGTCAAAAGCTTAAGTTTGTATACGGCCAGCATGAGAAATGCAAATAAAATGTCTTTTTGTTTGCGACAAACTGAAGTATACAAGCCTGTAGCGTGACTTCTCTTGCCAGATCGACATGACACTGAAGTAATATGATTTCTAGTTTAACTCATTCAGCCCGACGCACGTATTTCCCAAATTTTGGAGGCGTCATCTAAAGACTATGCACCTGTTGCAGGAGATGGATCGACCATGATAATTCAAGGGTAGTGCCAGATTAGCTTGTCACTACCCTTGAATTATCATGGTCGATCTATCTCCTGCTGTAATGCGTCAGGGCTGAATGGGTTAATCATGTCCAGACAAAAAAAAAACAGCATCCAGAGATCATTCTTGTAATCCCTGTGGACGCTGACTGTGTTTCTGATATCTTTGTTAATTTAACACCACAGAGCGTCAGCCGTCCAAGGAAAATAGCTACAAGAGGCATAGATCCTCATGAGCCCTCGCAACCGTGGAGGGTCATGAGAATCTGTCTCTTGAGCGATGATCTGTATTCACCTTGAAACTAAAGACCATGGATGCCAATTTGATTCCTACACAAACAATATTTTCATTTAAGCCAGGTTCAGCAATGAGGGTGACAGCGCGGGTGCAATACTCACGTGTGTAGACTGCATAGTTCAAGGGTGATGCCAGAATAGCTTGGCGGCCACGTTTCTGAGCGGCGATCACACCTGTAAAACGAAAACACAGTTTCCTGTAAGCCACGGTCCTGCATCGGCAGCAGACTGCGCGCACACATTGCAAAAGGTCAGCCCGAAGACCTTTTGCTATCAAGACCAACATCAAACTTCACAAAATCATTTAAATTTTCGTCATCCAAGGCATGGCCGCGATTTAAAGGCGAAGACAAATGACAGTAAGTCCATTGTTTGGTGAAAAGCCAGAATTTCATTGTATTAATTCATTCAGCCCGACGCACGTATTTCCCGAATTTTGGAGGCGTCATCTAACGACTATGCATCTGTTGCTGGAGATGGATCGACCATGATAATTCTAGGGCAGTGCCAGATTAGCTTGGCGCCGACAGGAGCCAAGCTAATCTGGCACTACCCTTGAATTATCATGGTCGACCCCGGCATCTCCTGCTGTGGTGCGTCAGGGCTGAATGGGTTAATATTACAATGTTTCGGTTCTCACAAAAATGGATATAATACTGTCCTTTTTGTCATAGATTTTCTGCCAATGATGTGTTACGATGTTTTGGTCGAATGTCAAAAGCCCACTTGCCGGAATGGATGCACAAGCTGACGGACAAAGCCACATTTGTGCATTCTCGTGTGAATCGATTTCATGTACATGTATCTGTGTAAAGATACTCAATGTAAATTCCATGCAAAAGAGCCCCAGCCGGGAACATGGTATCAAAGAGGTTTCAGCAAGACGCTTAGATCATCATGAGCCCACGCAGCTGCGGGGGTTCATGAGAATCTATGTCTCTTGAGGTTGGAATGTATTCACTTCACAGCAAGTAAAGGGGTTAAATTCATTTAGACACAGCGAATGTGCACGTACATATGCAGACCTAATTTAAAATCGAAGTCAGCAGCATGACTAGCCAGAATTTATCATTACTAACAAAGCTGTCAATTGGAGAATTGCGAATTCGTCTGTGACAGTGATATAAAGGCAATGGAATAAAAAGGTTTCTCAATAAGCTGAACATGTCTACTGTGTCTTTTATTTCGGTTCAAAAGGCTGGAGAAAAAAAAGCTGCTTTCGTTTTCTTTTTCGCAGAAGTGATCAGCAGAGGTGTGTGTGTGTGTGTGTGTGTGTGTGTGTGTGTGTGTGTGTGTGTGTGTTAGCGTGCGTGTGTGTGTATGTGTGTGTGTGTGTGCGTGCGTGTGTGTGCGTGTTTATGCGTGTGTGTGTGTGTGTGTGTGTGTGTGTGTGTGTGTGTGTGTGTGTGTGTGTGTGTGTGTGTGTGTGTGTGTGTGTGTGTGTGTGTGTGCACCTTGTGTCTCAAATTTGAACGCGCCGGCAAATAATGAGTGGTTTCGGTTTCGAATGCGGGTCGACACATAAGTCTGCATACTTAACAGCCAGCTGGAAGCGGTCCAAAGCCTTCCGCAGACTAAACCCTACTGACTTCCTCAGGCTGTGGGTCTAATGTCTACCAGCCAGCGGAATAGTATTACATGAGCCCCTGCAGTCGCACGGGAAGAGAGATTATACGCCTCTTACACATGTAGAACACCGGTTTAGATATGCTACTTGATACTTTTTCATACATTTCATAATGGCTTGTTACGTTAGTAGAATCGGAAAAAACCTGAAATTTCGAATTGGACACACACACACACACACACACACACACACACACACACACACTCGCCTCTCTCTCTCTCTCAAACTCACACACACACACACACCGGCACACACACACACACACACACACACACACACACGCGCGCGCGCGCGCGCGCGCGCGCGCGAGGCGCGGCTGATCAGTTAACTCGAAAGCGTGGAGGGGGGTCCAACTTTTTGTTTGGGGCCTTCAACTTGACACAACGGCCTCGCCGACGATAGACCTTGCTTCCAGTGGCCAAAAAATCAAACAGGAGGGGGGAGGGGGGAGGGGGCGTCCAAACGCCCCTAACATGGGCTTTGTTATATTGCCCCTGCACCCCCTCCCCCTCCCCGCCACACACACACACACACACACACACACACACACACACACACACACACACACACACACACACACACACGCACACACAAGTTTACACGTTTGTGGACCAGCACACTCACCTGAATTCAGTCGTATATTCTGGATACTGTGGAAACAGCATTGTGGGGTCAAGTGTTGAGCAGTCTCTCTGTGGACAATTTTAAAGCGAAATGAGAAAATCTCGGGGGAGGAGGAGAGGTAAGGGAACGCGAAAAGTCAGGAAACGATAGAGCAGGTGCGGGGAGGGTTGTGGTGGGGGGAAGGTGGGGGGGCTATGAGCAAAAAGATTTCATTGGAGGGACTCTGGAAAATCTTGTTACTGAACACGCCAGAAGGTACACTGACAAGACTTTAAACCTGCACACGCACATGCACACACATACACACACACACATGCACACATATACTGTACACGCACATTTGCGAACATATTGTGTGGAATAGTACACTCACTTAAATTCAGTTGTATTGATGCTGTGGAAACCTCTCTGTGGGATCTAGTTTTGGGCGATCAGTCTGTTGACAATCATAAAGCGAAATGAGAAAATCTCATCTCCATTATCATCGTCGTCGTCTTCATTGCCGTCATTGTCATAGGTATTATCATCATCATCGCCCATGCCGGGTCATGCAATAAATCAGTTTGCACAGTAAAACTACCGACTCAGTCTGACGGCAAGTAAATATTAAAAATCTCAGTACGCAAGCGGCCTTCGTGCCGACGTCAGTCAACGTTGGCTCGTCACGCAGCTGTGCGCGGCCACCTTTGACCGGTGTCGTTCCTGGACATTTTGCTGGGTACGGTTTATCAAGTTTCGAGTTCAACATTTGTGCCCTACGGCCAAATTCCCCTAGTTTTTATAGTTGTCCCGGCTCTGAAGACTGCATACTCAATAGAGGAGTCAGATCGACCATGATAGTTCAAGGGTGGTGGCAGAATAGCTTTGAGCCCTTAGGCGCCAAGCTATTCTGGCACCACCCTTGAACTGTCATGGTCTATCCATACATAGCTACGGCGTGTCAAGGTTAAATGTGTTAAGAAAGCAACCCACTTTCAAGGCTTACTCGATATACACTTTCACATCCAGATTCCCCGTCCACAAAAAGGTTCATTGCCTAAGCCCGCCGTAGTGGGCCCGAGCACAGACTAAATAAGCATAAAAGACACTGGAATACACGCAATATCAGCATTAATCAGCTGTTGTAAACACTTTCTGGACGGCGCTTGAATACTTCAAAGAAATGTTAGTAGCCCCCCCAAAAAAAAAAATAAAAATAAAAAAAAAAAAAAAATAAGAAAAGAGTTACATACCTGCACGCAGCCGGCTCCGCCAACTCCTAGATATATTCGGAAAAAGTTTGTGCGCAACTGCAAGTGCGGTTTATATAGCCCCAACGCCAGAGCGTGACGTCACCGCTATTCCAGATTGAATCCCTGCCAGGTCGAAATCTATTCATATTATGTATGGAACTCTCCAGTTCTATATCCTAGTGAGCAAAGGCCATCGGGCCGACATCGGCTGCCGTTGTCCCGCGCACGGACGTGCTTTGGCCAACGGTGGCCGACGTCGGCCCGATGAACTTTACGCATTGGGTTGAAGCCGTCGTACGCATCAAAACCGGCCGACATAAGGGCCCTGAATTCTAGGATCAACTGGAGTCAGTCTTGCCAAGCAAGACACACAAATTCACTTGAACCCCTGCAGCTGCAGGGGTTCATGTGAATCTATGTGTCTTGCACATGGACAGAGCCGGATGCATTAGTCTAGGCAAAACCGCCAACTATACTGCGAATGTGCACGTCCCATACTCATGCAATATGGCAAATAAGAACAATTTTTAGGTTGGTTGGTTAGTTCGGGGTTTAACGTCCACAGCACCGAAGTGATAATGGCCTGCCCTGACGGGCGGGTTATGGGGGACAGGGAAATCTCATTGCCTATGGAGTACGACCTGAACACTGATCAATTCAGGCGCATTGCAACTGTGCTACTTTGATATACCAGGACCTTTCAACGGATATGCTATGGAACAAGCCCATCTTTTTTCCCTGGATTGCGAGTCCAGCTACCCGTCCCGGGACGGGGACTCGAACCCACGACCCGGCAATTCCCTTCGCTCTCTTGCTCCGACGCTTAACCGCCTTAGCTATTTCGGACTCTTCCAATTTTTAGTGCAGTTTCCGTTCAGTTTTGTGTGACCGTTATAAAAGGGGAGATACACGCACTTTTAAGGTACATAATGATTGGTGCCAATCGATAATTTATGGAATAAAAATGTGTTTTGCCAGAATTGGACGACAAAGTGAGCTTAGGTAAATTACACACACGTTTTGTCCGTGTGTACATCGGTCTGTCCGTTAGGGGCAGTTATCATGGTCACACCGTTTTTGGGACAATGGTAAACGTTGATGCAGGTGTTTTCTCTGATATTGCTTCAAACACATACTTTAAAGTTGGTATAATGATAGTGGATGGGAAAACCTGCTTAAACATACCAAATGGAATGACCTCTAGAAAAGGCGAAGGTCGAGAGAGGTCAATTACAATATGACACATAAACATATACTTTATACAAACGTGTCTGAATTTTGATTATTATGGCAAATAGTTAGGTCTAGATATGTAGTAAGCTGAATGAATACATTACCTTTTTTGTGTACACGTTTACATTACTTTTGTCATAGGTTTAATGTCATAAAAGGTCAGCAAATGTGGTAAATGACATTTGGTCGACAAGCAACTTTCACTGATGAACATTTCAACACTCTACAGACATTATTGCTGGCATTACTATTACATGAATCAACTTATGGAAAACTTTTATTGCCCTCTCTTATCACTCAGGGCGTGAAGAGGGTATATTGGATTAATGTGTCTGAGTGTTTGGGATTACATATTCTTCCTTTTATTTTCTTGTCAAGGCAATCTTTTGTGAAAGCATTCTGATTCACCCGAAACTTCAACTGACGATAGTCTTTGTTCAACTAGTGTGTCAGTTGAACAGATAAAGTTGCTATCAGAAGCTCGTCCTCATCAGCCATTATGTTGTCAGTCTCGGTGACCTTCATTACACAGCTGTCATATCTGTGGCCGTCAGTTGTCCGGTACTGGCTGTTACGTCGTATCGGGTCCAGCGTGGACCCTACGCGAATGCATTTTCCATTTGCAACGTCTCTCCGTAGTCTTTTCAGAGAAGTGTGTTGAAGCGGTCGTTTGCTCATCGTCAATGGTTGTACCTGTTGAAAAGCAAGATATAATTAACCCATTCAGCTCTGACGCACTACAGCAGGAGATGGGTCGACCATGATAATTCAAGGGTAGTGCCAGATTAGATTTGCGCCGATCCATCTCCTGCAACTGGTGCATAGTCGTTAGATGACGCCTCCAAAATTTGAGAAATACGTGAGCCGGGCTGAATGAGGTAAGCAATGTCAAAGAGGAAGGATGGCGGCGGCGGACGGAGGGTGAGGGGTGATTAAGATTCCAGCTGTTTGTTTACCAGGCGATGAGAAGAGAGGGAGTTGATGGATGTTGTTGGGAAGAAATACTGAAAGGAACAGCTTTTACTACCTATTCCACTGGCCAAAAGTATAAAATGATCAGGACACTGAGCAGGAAGTGAATAAAATTACGGTGTGTCAAATAAAACTAAAATAAAGTCGAACATGTCAGTTTAGACTATAATGTCGGTCTAAACATTTTTGATTTATTTGCATTACTTTATGTAGCATTTTTCTTTTATATCGTTTCTCTTTTGTCTTTAGTTTTGACCAGGCGTAGGGGTAAGGGGTAAGGGTGGAGGCAACGGAACAACTCAAGGAATCCATCCCTAAACAATCCCCAGAAAAAAATGCTTTCTAGACGAGACATAATTGAATTAATCGCGTACTCTTTGTAGTCCGTTTAGTAAAACAAATGCATCATTCTGAATGATGATGGTGATAATAATAATAATAATAATAATAATAATAATAATAATAATAATAATAATAATAATAATAATAATAATAATAATAATAATAACAATAACAATAAATTTATGACAATCTTTGAAGACCATCTGGTCCATATCAACAACAAGTACAATTTACAACCGGAAAAGACAGGAAGGATGCTGTAAAGGCAATCAGGTAACATTACGGTCACGCACAAGAGCGTGAAACACTAAGTTTAGGATGGAATTGTACCGACAAGCAAAAGAAATGAGACATTTTGTACTTCTTGTGCACTTCTGCAAATGTCGCACTTCTTTGAGTGTTTCCGATGATTCCATTTCTTTTGCTCGTCAGTAAACATTTAACACATACAGATCTGTAAGTGACACGAGCTGATCACACATACACTATTTTTTTAACAATTGTTAGACGTATGTGTGCAGCAAGCTTTAGGGTCAAAATCACAGACTCATATAATCCTGAGCAATAAGGACGTGTTGCAGTATGATTTGGATCACTTGCAAGAGTGGTCCGACACATGGGACTTGCTTTTTAATGTAGAGAAATGCAAGGTCTTGCATGCTGGAAGGAACAATCCTGAACATGATTACTTGATGAAAGTTAGCAGCGACATTAAAAAGGTGGTATCTTGCGAGGAGGAAAGAAACTTAGGTCTTGTTTTTGATAAAGTTCTATCTTTTGACCCCCATATTCTGAACTGTATAAATAAGGCCAACAAAATGGTTGGAGTAGTTAAGAGAGCCTTTAATTATTTGGATAAGGACATTTTTAGTAAACTGTATAAATCACCAGTCAGACCACATTTAAAATATGCAAACACTGTATGGTATCCAGGTTTAAAGAGACAGTTGCACTCGAACGGGTACAGAGAGGAGCCACAAAGCTGGTTAAAGATGTAGAAATAAGACTTACTCAGACAGACTCAAATACTTTGGACTTTACTCCTTACGTGGACGTAGAATACGTGGAGACTTAATCCAAGTTTTTAAAATTTATAATGGCATCAACGACCTAAATTGGAACGACTTTTTTTTTTTTTGCAGCACCGTTTTGTGACAGAACTTGAAACTCTGAAGGGAAAATCTTTGTACGGCACTGCAACACTAACCTGCGGAAGTTTTGTTTTTCTAACAGAGTTGCCATGTTTTGGAATGAGTTACCAGTTTCATTAAAAAAGCACCTAATATAAATTCCTTTAAAAACCAGCTGGACGAATTACCAAAATTTAAAGAGGTTTTCTATTCCTATGATGAATGATTTATAGAAAAATTTGCATGCATAACAGGCCCATAAAGTAATTAAAGAAAGAAATTTTAAAAACTTGGATTAAGTCTCCACGTATTCTACGTCCACGTAAGGAGTAAAGTCCAAAGTATTTGAGTCTTGAAAGCATCATCACCAACAATATCAACAGCAACAACAACAACAACAACGCGCAATAACATCAACAACAACAACAACAACTTACCTTAATAAGTTCGCCCTATGATCCCAATCAGTCCGAACCAGGTGTGAAGGTCGTAGTGACTGATCAAGGAGATAACTCTTATCAGACAGTGCGTGCGTGTGCATGTGTGTGTGTGTGTGTGTGTGTGTGTGTGTGTGTGTGTGTGTGTGTGTGTGTGTGTGTGTGTGTGTGAGAGAGAGAGAGAGAGAGAGAGAGAGAGAGAGAGAGAGAGAGAGAGAGAGAGAGAGAGAGAGAGATGACAAGATGGCAATGCCACCACTGCACTTTGTATCACCATTATCGTCAGCAACAACATTGCCACATCAGTCATTACTATTATTGAAAAGACCGCCCCTTCTTACGTGTTACATAGTTAATGGGATAATATAGGACGATATTTGTGAAATTTTGTTATCGTATGACATTTATTTGGAATGTAGTTCGTCTAACATTTCATGATTTTATTTTAATCCCTCCACTGCCGAGATCCACTGAACACTACACTAAGAAATAAAGATACTCATAAGCCCCTCAGTCGCGGGGGTTTCGTGTGCATCGATGCCTCTTCCTAACACCAACTGACATCCATGTCTCTTAGACGGTCTTAAGGATATTGGTACTGCGTTATCACAGATTTCAAAAACACAGCCTGCGAACACTGGCAATGTTAAATATGTCATGGCTGGCAGCTGAAAATCAGTCATCAGATTTGAGACCGTAAAATCACTTCGATTTTAAAATTTTAGCCCAAAGTACGTGAGACATAAACTTAATCATGCCGGACTGTGCCCAGCAAGGGGCATAGATCCTCATGAGCCCCCGCAACTGCACGTACGTGTTGCTCTCTCTCTCTCTCTCTCTCTCTCTCTCTCTCTCTCTCTCTCTCTCTCTCTCTCTCTCTCTCTCTCTCTCTCTCTCTCTCTCTCTCTCTCTCTCTCTCTCTCTCTCAATCTTAGGTCCTCTTTTATTTTGTATTTACATCAATGACCTGCCTCTAAGTCTCACCTACGAAGCAACACAGTGTGATATGTTCGCCGATGATACCTCAGTCCACACAGCTAACAAAGACATACGTGAAGTTGAGAACGGCCTTCAAAAAAGTCTCGACGATATATCAGCATGGTGTAAAGTCAACTCAATGATTATGCATCCTACTAAAACAAAATCTATGGTTATTGCAACACGCCAAAAGCACCAGTTAAAACCTTTAAAGCTTAATCTATCACTCGGCGACAACATCATAGAACAGGTAGCCGAACATCGTCTATTGGGGGTCACAATTGATAATCAGCTGAGGTGGCAGATGCACATTGACAATGTCTGTAAAACGGTCTCTAGAAATGTCTTTATGTTATCGAAATTAAAGTATTACACAGATAGTGAAACCAGAAAATTGTTCAGTAGTGCACACATCATGTCACATATAAACTACGCATCGACGGTGTGGGATTGTTGCAGTGATGTCCACTTAAAAAGACTAAATTCTTTACATAGGAGAATGGCAAAATTAATTCTTCCCGACCCGCACTTGACGACCGAGGAAAAACTCAGTAAAGCTGGATTCCTGCCCATTCAAAATCATTTTAAATATAACAAATGGGTACTGATGTTTAAAGTGTGGAACCATAGCGCTCCAGAATATCTAAAAGAGTTGTTTAAAAAATCAGATTCCTGCTATGGGAACATGAGGTGTCTTTATATTGTTCCAAAACCCCGAATAGATATATTTAAATCTATTTTGTCATTTGCGGGTTCCACACTGTGGAACTCACTCCCACATCACGTTAAAGCCACTCCGACATTATCTCGTTTCAAGGCAAGTCTTTATAAGTATCTGACATTACTCAAATAATAATATCTAGTTATTCGTAGACACACGAATGTCCGTGTATATTATAACAATCATGTGTATGTGTGTGTGCGTGTGTGTGTGTGTGTGTGTGTGTGTGTGTGTGTGTGTGTGTGTGTGTGTGTGTGTGTGTGTGTGTGTGTGTGTGTGTGTGTGTGTGTGTGTGTGTGTGGACGCGTGAGTGCGTTTGTGCGCGGCGTATGCGCTTGTTTGTGTTTAGTGGACTATACATTTGTATTATTGTGTTTTGATGTCTCTTTTTTATGTATACTTTGTACTTAGTTAGTCGTAGTTGTAGCAACGGCAGGTACGAAAAATGACATAGTCACTGACTGTGTTAATATCTTCACCGTTGTAAAATAAAGATTCATTGATTCATTGATTCTCTCTCTCTCTCTCTCTCTCTCTCTCTCTCTCTCTCTCTCTCTCTCTCTCTCTCTCTCTCTCTCTCTCTCTCTCTCTCTCTCTCTCTCTCTCTCTCTCTCTCTCTCTCTCTCTCTCAATTAGTGATGATAGTGTTGCATGCGATATGTTCGCTGATGATGCTGCGATACACACTCCCGATAAGGATTTGTCAGTAATTGACACGCGCCTACAAAACACATTACAGGACATTAACAGCCGGTACAGTAACAATTCCATGATCTTAAACCCTACAAAGACTGAATGTATGGTTGTAAGTACCCGGCAAAAGCACCAGCTCGGCTCTCTCTCACTCAGCTTGTCCCTTCAAGGCAAATCTATCAGCCAGGTAACGGAACATCGTCTTCTCGGCGTTACTGTAGATAACCAGTTTACATGGCAATGCCATCTTAGTAATATATGTAAGACAAGATCTAATAAACTGTTTATTTTATCCAAGTTAAAACATCTCTCTCTTCATTTGGCTTGACTTCGCGAACGAAGATTCTATAGGGGTTGTCCACGATGTCTGCAGGCATGCTCGTGATTGCGGAGGCCGATCCGGGACAGGCAGGTTCGACCGCAGTGGCTGCAGAGGGAGGTCTGGCCAATGTTCTGAGTTGCGGCATCTCTGTTTTTTTCTCCTGAGCCGCTTGTCTTTAAGGCTAGCTCTGCGAGAGTCCTCAAAGGAGACAGCTGCCTTGTAAATGGTGGAGCGCCAGGTGTTACGGTCCGCAGCAAGTGAAGACCACTGGCGGTGGTCGATTTGGCAGGCACTAAGTGACTTCTTGAGACAGTCTTTGTATCTCTTCTTTGGTGCCCCTCTGTCTCTGTGTCCAGTGGCGAGCTCACCGAACAGAGTGATCTTAGGTAGGCGATGATCCTCCATCCTAGAGACGTGCCCAGCCCAGCGGAGCTGTGTCCGCAGCAGAAAAGCCTCGATGCTCACAGTTTGTGCCTGTTCAAGGACCTCGACGTTTGTGACATAGTCACTCTATTGAATGCCAAGGATTGTACGCATGCAGCGCTGGTGGAAGCGTTCGACGAGTCGTAGTTGGCTGCGGTAGAGGGCCCAGGACTCGGAAACATACAGCAGGGTGGTGAGGACGACATCTCTGTACACGCTGATCTTGGTGCCTGTTTTCAGCTGTTGATTGTGCCACACCCGCTTGTATAGACGCCCGAAAGCGCTGTTTGCTTTTGCCAGCCTGCTGTCCAGCTCCTTGTCCAGCTTGGGGTCTGTCGTGATGATGCAGCCAAGGTAGGTAAACTGGTGCACTGACTTCAGTTCAGACTCACCGATGTTGATGTGGGTAGAGCGAGCTCTACCTTGGGTGCCGGCTGATGGAGGACCTCTGTCTTTTTCAGACTGACCTCGAGTCCAAAGAGCTGGGCAGCGTCTGCAAAGCAGGATGTGATGCGCTGCAGGGCTCTCTCTGTGTGTGCAACGAGGGCAGCGTCGTCAGCAAAGAGCAGCTCACGAATCAGTTGGTCTAGGGTTTTCGTGTGGGCCTGCAGTCATCTGAGTTTGAACAGGCTGCCATCGAGACGATACCTGATGTACACTGCATCGTCATCATCGAGGTCCACTGTGGCCTGCTTCAACATCATGCTAAAACGATGGTAAAGAGGATCGGTGCCAGCACACAGCCCTGCTTCACACCGTTGAGAATGGGGAATGGTTCTGAGAGGTCACTGTTGAGTCTGACCTGGCCTTGTTGGTCCTCGTGTAGCTGGACGATCATGCTGAGGAA
This sequence comes from Semisulcospira habei, assembly GCA_036245525.1. Classification (NCBI taxonomy): domain Eukaryota; kingdom Metazoa; phylum Mollusca; class Gastropoda; family Semisulcospiridae; genus Semisulcospira; species Semisulcospira habei. Next base: position 48,330,908 of record BTPG01000008.1, read on the forward strand.
CTTTGGGGGACAGCCAAGTCGCTCCAGGATCTGCCACATGCCTTGCCTGCTCACAGTGTCGAACGCTTTTGTTAGGTCGACAAACGTTACGTACAGCCCTTTGTACTGCTCACGGCACTTCTCCTGAAGCTGTCTCAGCACAAAGACCATGTCGGTGGTGATCCTGTTGGCTCTGAAGCCACACTGGCCCTCTGGGAGGTGGTCTTCTGCAATGGCAGGTACCAGCCGATTCAGGAGCAGCCTTGCAAGAATTTTCCCGGCAATGGACAGCAGGGTAATGCCACGGTAGTTGGAGCAGGCAGACTTCTCTCCTTTTTTCTTGTACAGGGTGATGACGACTGCATCGCTGAGATCTTTCGGTAGTGTTCTTTCCTCCCAGCAGCAGAGAAAGAGGTCATGGAGCTTGTTGTGCAGTGCTGGGCCTCCATGTTTCCAGATTTCTGGTGGGATACCGTCAATGCCTGCTGCTTTGCCACTCTTGAGCTGGTGGATGGCTGTGAGGGTCTCTTCAACAGTGGGCGGTTCGTCCAATTCAATATTTACTGGGAGGTGTGGAATTTGGAGGATGACTGCTTCTTGAACAGTGCGCTCAGCGCTGAAGAGGTCCTGAAAGTATTCCGACCAGAGGTTCAAGATGGAGTTATTATCTGTGAGGAGTGCCTGTCCATCAGCGCTTCGCAGGGGACTTTGTATCAGGTGCCTGGGGCCATACACTGCTTTCAGTGCTTTGTAGAAGCCCCTGTAGTCACCGTTGTCAGCGCAAAGCTGGGTTCTCTGTGCAAGTCTGGTCCACCACTCGTTCTGAGCTTGCGCTGGAGACTGCTGCAGACCAGGCGAAAGGCAGACTTCTTCACAGGGCAGGAAGGCTGGGCTAGGTGGGCCTGATGGTCAGCTCTTTCCTTTGCTAGGAGTTCCTGGTACCAGTCTATGTTCCTCTTTCTAGCGAAACCCAAGACTTCTGCAGGTGATTTTGCGATAGCAGTTTTCAGCTGTTCCCAGAGTGTTTCAGGGGAGGAGTCTGCTGGGTCAGCTGTGTCTGAGAGCCTGCGCTGTAAATCTGTCTGAAGGCTGGCAACATCAAGTGTTTTCTTAGGGGGCCCCCCTTTCTTGGATTTTGGCTTGAAGTGGAGCCTGAGTTTTGCAGCGGACAAGGCGGTGGTCAGTGTGGCACTCTGCGCTGGGCATTACTCTGGTGATGAGGACATCACTGCGGTCCCTCTGACGCACTAGGACATAGTCGATAAGGTGCCAGTGCTTGGAGCGAGGATGCATCCAGGTGGTCTTTCGACTGTCCTTTTGTTGGAAAGTAGTGTTGGTGATGACAAGCTGCTGCTCTGCACAGAACTCCAACAGTAGGCGGCCACTGTCATTTCAGTTCCCGACGCCATGCTTGCCGAGGACTCCTTTCCAGGCTTCAGAGTCTTGGCCCACTCTGGCGTTGAAGTCGCCAAGGATTATGACTTTGTCGTCTGCAGGGGTGCTCTGTAGGAGGCTGCGCAGGTCAGTGTAGAACTTGTCTTTTTCTGCAGGCTCTGCCAGGAGGGTTGGGGAGTACACACTGAGAAGGGTGACGTGTTGCTGGTGTCTCAGTGGGAGGCGCATGGACATGATGCGGTCTGAGAGACCGGTTGGTAGGTTTTCCAGCTTAGTCGCAATGGAGGTCTTGACCATGAAACCCACGCCTGAGAGCCGTCTTTCTGATGCAGACTTGCCTGACCAGTAGAGGGTGTAGCCAGCGCCAAGTTCTTGGAGACTGCCTTCGTCCGGGAGGCGTACTTTGCTGCTGAGCGTAGCGATGTCGATGTTTAACCTCCGCAATTCGTGGGCAATGAGGGCGGAGCGACGTTCAGGGCGTCCGCTGTCTGCTGTGTCGAGCATGGTTCGGATGTTCCAGCATGCTACGTTGAGTCCGGTCGTGGTCGTCATTAGAGTGGATCCGTTGTTTTTACTTGTTTTCTGGCCCCACCCTTTAAACCGTTGGTTCGTCTGCCATGGCCTAGCAAGCTGGGACGATGGCATCGAGGTCTCCAGGTCGTAGGTTTTATATCAGACTGTCCTTGTCCTAGTCTCTGGCTCAAAAACCTTCCCCGGAGACACGGGGGCTTTGATGTCAGGGTTTTCCTCCCTTAGCCTTTCCGCAGCCAAGCGGCCAGGCCTGCAAGGCAGCAGGACAATGTTGATTAATTTTCAAGTTCTCTCCTCAGTGTTTAGCCTGGGGGCTCGTGCTGCCCAGTTTTTGGGGTCACCTTGGAGAGGATGTGGCCAGGGACCACGTACGGGCGGTCTTGGGATAGAGGGATGCTATGCTAGTCCGGAGGGATTACACACGAGGGTGCCTCACGAAGGCCAAGAGGCCCTAGACTAGGGTGATCCCGGGGAAGGCGCTGTAAGAGTTCCCCACTACCCGCACCACCAACGCAACTCGTCCCCTGAGGCCCCCACCTTTTGAGTCAGGCAGCTACCCCTTGACCCCTAAAACATATAGCTATTGTAGAAACACGAAAACTGTTCTTCAACAGCCACATCAGGTCACATATAGATTATGCTTCTACGCTGTGGGATGGCGCAAGCGAGGTCCAGTTAAAGAGGCTGAACTCTCTTCATCGTAGAGCCGCGAAGCTTATCCTTTCAGACCCTAACTCAACAACGGATAATAAACTGAAAACCTTAGAAATTCTCCCCTTGAAAAACCATTTATTATACAATAAGAGATCAAGGCAGTCCATTACTGTGCCACGACCTAGAATCGATCTATATAAGACAAGTTTAGCGTTCTCGGGTGCTAGCATGTAGAACGCATTGCCCAAAAATGTTACAACATCAACAACGCTTTCGTCTTTTAAAACCGGTCTCTTCAAGTACCTCACCTCATCATCGTAAGATTTTCACAGCTACCTGCACTTGCAGTGTACGATTTTCCCCTTTCTAACTCTTCAATTCAGTTATATCTTCAGTTAATACAAGATGTTAATGCTGCACGTATTGTGTGTGTGTGTGTGTGTGTGTGTGTGTGTGTGTGTGTGTGTGTGTGTGTGTGTGTGCGCACGCACGCGTGTGTGTGTGTGTTTGTGTTTGTGCTTGTGTCTATGAATGTATGTATGGATATGTACACCTTTACAACTGTGTATGTGTGAGTATTTCTATGTTCCACTTCTTCAATGATTTCTTTTTTTAAACTTTATATTTTAATTTTTTGTTCGTTTTATATTTTGTTTTTCCCAAATTAAAGATAGCATTTTGTGATTTGTGCATTATATGTAAAGTAGATTAGCAACGGCAAGTTCGAAAAATGGTTTCACCAAAACTTTCACCGTTGTAAAATAAAGAATCATTGTCATTGTCATTCTCTCTGTCTCTGTCTCTGTCTCTCTCTCTCTTATTTCGTTTTATTTCATTTCATTTCTCTCGTCTGTCTTTTATTTAAGTGACGTGTCTATGGCTCCCTCTCTCCCTCTCTCTGTCTGTGTGTGAGTGTGTATGCCTTTTCGTGTGTGTGTGCGTGGGTGCGTGCGTGCTTGCGTGTGTGTGCATGTGTGTATGTATGTGTGTGTGTGTGTGTGTGTGTGCGTGTGTGTGTGTCTGTGTGTGTGTGTGTGTGTGTGTGTGTGTGTGTGTGTGTGTTGGCGTGCGCGCGTTACTTGCTCAGAACTAGCAGAACGCACACACTATAGCCTGGCTATTTTCAGTCTGACAAGGACAGACCATGGTAGTTCTAGTGTAATGCCAGCTAGATTATCTTGTCGCCTTCACAAGCGCCAAGCTTATATGACACTGCCCTTGAACTACCATGGTCAATCCGTCTCCAGCTACTGGTGCTTAGTTTTCATTCGATATCGGACCAGAAAGTGACTGTAGCGAAAATGACAGTGACTGCACAGTCATCCAGAGTTTCAAAAGTTGGCCGTAGACTACGAGTATATCAACAGCACTTCCGTGGCAGTGGAAGTGGTTGGTGCTGGGTGGGTGGGTGGGAGGGGTTTGGGGGAGGCCGAGGTGTATGTGTGTAAATGGAACCGATTTGACTTAGCAAGAGGTATTGATTCTTATGAGCCCCTGCAACTGCAGGGGCTTATAAGAATCAATGCCTCTTGCAGATGGAACGAACTGGCTGAGTTGCTATGCTCTGTGTTGAAATGACTGTCACCTTGACCGCTACGTCCTTGTGATTTTTGTAACATAATCTCCTGAAGAAAAGTATATTATCTCTATATTTAGAAACTTGAAAAGTACCCAAACAGTAGGCGATGAGTCAGCGCTACTCAGACTGCTTAATAAAAATGTCATGTATTTCGACGCAGTAATCGTGATTTATTTTTATACAAATGCAGCTAAGGCCATAATTTCGACAATCCAGACCAAAAAGGTGACTGCCAAGCGTGTAATATGCAAAGAAGTACCCAACGGAGAAAGAAACACGCTTAGAAAAGACGGGTACAACACAATTTATTAATATTTCGGGTAAATACCCTTTGTCAAAATAGACAAACAAACAAACAGAGAGATTAGCCGCTACTTATCTTCATTGGCACAAGGAATGTGGCAACTGTTGCCACATTCCTTGCCACAAAGTTCCTTCTGCCAATGAAGATAAGTAGCGGCTAATCTCTCTGTCTGTTTGTTTGTCTATTTTGACAAAGGGTATTTACCCGAAATATTAATAAATTGTGTTGTACCCGTCTTTTGTAAGCGTGTTTCTTTCTCCGTTGGGTACTTCTTTGCATAATTTCGACACATTGGTCCTGCTATTGGGAATTCACCATAGCACGTTTCTAGGTAGCCTACATAACTAAAGGAACACGAAAGCTAAAACGGTACATTTTCTATGACCAGACAGGCACACTTTAAATAAAAAAAATCAGTCTTGCTTGAGGACACTGCTGACGATCAGAGTCAAAATGCGATGTCGTAGCGGTGAATGTGTTAACACAATCAAGACGTGCTGCATTCGGATACGTGACGTTATGCCGGCTTTATGCCGCGTATCCGGATGTGAGACGTCGGAAATGATACTGTTCTATAAAAACGCTTGATACCTGCAGACACACACACACACACACACACACACACACACACACACACACACACACACACACACACACACACACACACACAAACACACCCGTGAGCAGCTAATAGTGTACGCATAAAAACAACCACAACAAACGCTACTTTTAACAACTGTTTATTTGCTACTGATGTAAATGAGATTTGCCTATGTACCGCTACACAGTACCACATCCTCACGATTGCACTCACCGCCAGTCCACAAGGCCCACTGAGACAAAGGGCACCTTCTTTAGAATGAGGGTTCCCGATGTCTCAGTGGATTGTGGACAGTTCTCTAATCCATACACAGTCGCACCCTTCATTCACTCGCTCAGCTCCCTTCCCGGCTATACATTTACAACTACTGCATTAATTAACCCTTTTGTTCACGCAGCCACCGGGGCACATTGGTTGTCTCCCTCGATTCAGTCGCTCAGATGGTAAGCACAGCGAATCGAGAGAGACAACCAGTGTACCAAAGGTGTTATTTCCGAGTACTGCCGATGGCTGCATGTGTGCACAAAGGATTTAAATAAAATGAGCGTTATGAGCTAATATAAACTGATGGTTTGGTTTCAGAGCTTTGCATCTTCTAGACAGACTGCTTGTCCAGGCTTACATGCTCTGGGTCTGCACGGGTTTAGTTTTGGAGTTTCCATCTCCCAGACAGACTGCCTTTCAGGGCTTACATGTTCCGTCTACACGGGTTTAGTTTCGGAGTGTCAATCTCCTAGACAGACTGCCTTTCAGGGCTTACATGCTCTGTCTACACGGGTTTCAAGTTTTCCTTCTAGTGAGAGGTTTCGTTTATACAACCCTTTATGTGCCATTTTGCTCGTGACGCAAATTCCACGACCCTGCGTTTTCAGTGCATGTTCAATTTGGAGTGTAAGTTTTCATGAGTTTGGCCGTGGCAAAATTATCTCAAATTGTTCAATGCTTATGCTTTCTTCATATGTTGGAAAAGGTAGCTGCTAGCTGTCAATTGAACCTTTGTGTACACACTGTTTTCCAAAAGTGAAACGTCAAAGATATAGTATCACAGAAGCTAAAGTACTGTCGACAAATCCCGCTTTCACGTTAGAACGGTTCTGCAGGATGGCTGGTGTGGCATAGCATCACGGCCGCTGGACTACTATGGTACGCGTGATGAAATGCCAGTTGTCTTTGGTGATCACACCTGCCGCATTCTGCGGCCTGAAACAAAGAATAGGTACAACGGTGACTTATCCACAGTGCTCACAAGGTCATCTAGCCGATGTCGGCCGCCGTTGGCCCGCGCACGGATGTGCGCGGGCCAACGGCGGCCGACATTGGCACGAAGACCTTGTGAGCATTGGGGCCGTCGCGATCCTGATACATGAGGCGTGGGTTCTCATAGCTCCGACAGGTCGAGTGAGCTCGTGAGGATCCGCGCCTCTTACAGGCTCGAATGGGCTCCATGTGCATCATCAGGCTGAGTGAAACCGCAGTTTGCAAATTTTGGACGTGTCACCTAATGAATATATAATTATTTGCATATATTATACAGGAGATGAATCGAATATGATATTTTACAGGTAGTGCCAGATTAGTTTGGCCCCATCATGAATCACCCCGACGAAACGCGCCGAAAAGGTAAAATAAAATTAATAAATGAAAAATAAAACCCCAGCAATACCATACCTGTTGTGAAGCACTGACGGATCCGTCATGCCTGGGTGGTCTTTGGACAGGTTCGCTGCAGGGTCACTCAGCGTTTGATCCATAAAGAACGTCTGAAGAACATCAACATTTGTTATCAGTATTGCGGCAAGGCAAATTTCATTAACCCGTTCACTGCCGAGGAAAACTGAACACCACCCAACTGCAAGAGGTGTAGATGCTCATGAGCCTCCACTCTGGAACTACATGTATGATAGTAGATTTAGTTTTGGAGGAGTAATGTAGTCTTCTAATGGAAACTTTCGAGTTTATCCATCCATCCATCCATCCATCCATCCATCCATCCATCCATCCATCATCAATCCATCCATCCATCCGTTCCATTCCTCCATCCATCCATCCATCCATCCATTTATCCATCCAGCCATTCAACCAGATAGCCCGCCAGCCATCCATCCTTCCAACCTTCATTCATTATCAATCAGCCGAAAGTCCCTAATCTTTGAGCAGATTTGATACGTCAAAAGGCCGCTGAAAATTTACCAGTCTTTGGCTGAAGATAGCAGTTTTTGTCGCAGAGAAATCGTTTCGTAATCATCACGACAAAAACCGCAACGGACAATCAAAGGCTTAAGTTTGTATACGGCCAGCGTGTGAAATGCAAATAAAATGTATTTTTGTGTGCGACAAACTGAGGTATAAAGCCTGTGGCGTGACCTTTCTTGTCAGACCGCGACAGGACACTGAAGTAATATGATTTCTAGTTTAACCCATTCAGCCCTGACGCACCACAGCAGGAGATGGGTCGACCATGATAATTCAAGGGTAGTGCCAGATTAGCTTGGCGCCTGTCGTCGCCAAGCTAATTTGGCACTGCCCTTGAATTATCATGGCCGATTCATCTCCTGCAACTGGTGCATAGTCATTAGATAACGCCTCCAAATTTTGGGAAATACGTGCGTCGAGCTGAATGAGTTAATCATAAGATAAGAAAACAGCATCCAGGGACCACTCTTGTAACCCCTGCATTGCTAGTGGACGCCGGCAGACTGTGTTTCTGATAATCTTTGTTAATTTAACGGCAAAGAGAGTCAGCCGTCCAAAGAAGATAGCTACAAGAGTCATAGATCCTCACGAGCCCCCGCAACAGCGGTGGCGCATGAGGATTTGTCTCTTGAGCGATGGCCTGTATTCACCTTTAAACTAAAGACCATGGATGCCAATTTGATTACTACACAAACAATATTCGTTTTTAAGCCAGGTTCAGCAATGAGTGTGACAGCGCGGTGAGAAGGTAGTGGGAGAGAAGAAATGACGAGACCCCCCTTGGGGCGAAACCTGTCGTAGCTGGCAATAACCTAAATCTACCCAGCAGGTCCAATATCTGTTTGGGAATATTCATGCACTAGCGTCCCCTCTCGGGGGGAGGACTGGATATTCTCCAACGGATTGCGGGGCGCCTCCGGCTAGTCCGTATTGCTTTATGCAGTAGGTTTTCAGTGGAAGGCTCAAAGTGATAGGTCTGTCATTCCATCTCTCCCACTATCCTCTTTTCCTAGATCTAGTGAGCGATGCAGTCACAAAAAGGGCAGCTGATGACACAATGCAAGCTTACCAGCCTGGAATTCCATGGCATCAGCACAGCAGAGCATTCTCAGAATTCAAATGAAACTATATATATATATATATATATATATATATATATATATATATATATATATATATATATATATATATATATATATATATATATATATATATATATATATATATATATATATATATATATATATATATGAGATGAATCGAATATGATAATTTACCGGTAGTGCCAGATTAGTTTGTCCCCATCAGGAATGCACCCAACGAAACGAGCCGAAAAGGTAAATAATAAAACAACAACAACCCAACAATACCATACCTGTTGTGAAGCACTGAGGGCTCCGTCGTGCCTGGGTCGTCTTTGGAGAGGTTCGCTGCAGGGTCACTCAGCGTTTGATCCATAAAGAACGTCTGAAGAACATAAACATTTGTTGTCAGTATTGCGGCAAGGCAAATTTCATTAACCCGTTCACTGCCGAGGAAAACTGAACACCACCCAACTGTAAGTGATGTAGATGCTCATGAGCCTCCACTCTCAAACTACATGTATGATAGTAGATTTAGTTTTGGAGGAGTAATGTAGTCTTCTAATAGACACTTTCGAGTTTATCCGACCATCCATCCATCCATCCATCCATCCATCCATCCAGCCAGCCAGCCAGCCAGCCAGCCAAACTTTACTCATTATCAATAAGCCGAAAGTCTCTGATCTTCGAGCAAATTTGATACGTCAAACGGCCCCTGAAATTTACCTGTCTTTGGCTGAAGATAGCAGTTTTTGTCGCGGAGAAATCGTTTCGTAATCATCACGACAACAACCCCAACCGACAGTCAAAATCTTAAGTTTGTATACGGCCAGCGTGTGAAATGCAAATAAAATGTATTTTTGTGTGCGACAAACTGAAGTATAAAGCCTGTGGCGTGACTTCTCTTGCCAGATCGACATGACACTGAAGTAATATGATTTCTAGTTTAACTCATTCAGCCCGACGCACGTATCTCCCAAATTTTGGAGGCGTCATCTAAAGACTATGCACCTGTTGCAGGAGATGGATCGACCATGATAATTCAAGGGTAGTGCCAGATTAGCTTGGCGCCGACAGGCGCCAAGCTAATCTGACACTACCCTTGAATTATCATGGTCGACCCATCTCCTGCTGTAATGCGTCAGGGCTGAATGGGTTAATCATGTCCAGACAAGAAAACAGCATCCAGAAATCATTCTTGTAATCCCTGCACTACCAGTGGACGCTGACTGTGTTTCTGATATCTTTGTTAATTTAACACCACAGAGCGTCAGCCGTCCAAGGAAAATAGCTACAAGAGGCATAGATCCTCATGAGCCCACGCAACCGTGGAGGGTCATGAGAATCTGTCTCTTGAGCGATGATCTGTATTCACCTTTAAACTAAAGACCATGGATGTCAATTTGATTACTACACAAACAATATTTTCATTTAAGCCAGGTTCAGCAATGAGGGTGACAGCGCGGGTGCAATACTCACATGTGTAGACGGCATGGCCACGTTTCTGAGCGGCGATCACACCTGTAAAACGAAAACACAGTTTCCTGTAAGCCACGGTCCTGCATCGGCAGCAGACTGCCCGCACACTTTGCAAAAGGTCAGCCCAAAGACCTTTTGCTATCAAGATCAACATCAAACTTCACAAAATCATTTCAGTTTTCGTCATCCAAGGCATGGCCGCGATTTAAAGGCGAAGACAAATGACAGTAAGTCCATTGTTTGGTGAAAAGCCAGAATTTCATTGTATTAATTCATTCAACCCGACGCACGTATTTCCCGAATTTTGGAGGCGTCATCTAACGACTATGCATCTGTTGCTGGAGATGGCTTGACCATGATAATTCAAGGGCAGTGCCAGATTAGTTTGGCGACGACAGGCGCCAAGCTAATCTGGCACTACCCTTGAATTATCATGGTCGACCCATCTTCTGCTGTAGTGCGTCAGGGCTGAATGGGTTAATATTACAATGTTTCGGTTCTCACAAAAATGGATATAATACTGTCCTTTTTGTCATACATTCTTTTGCCAATGATGTGTTACGGTGTTTTGGTCGTCTTTACGTCTGTTTTGGGCCATCCAAAAAATGCCAAAAGCCCACTTGCCGGAATGGCAACTCAAGAGAGAGCCAAGAAATATATCTCCGAATGCGGATATCTCAGAATGCCTACTCCGCGGTTGTTACGATTGTGGTTGTGTTATCCTGTGAGAGCGTGCGTGTGTTGATCGTAGGTAACGATTCGATGTTTATTTGAGCTATCACGGTTACGTTTCACGTGCCTTTTTAGTAAGATTTCCTTTTGTTCGTGAGTAGAGCCGTTTTTGTTTTGTTGTGTTTAGTCCGGTACGTTCTAGAAGGGTCGCACTGTCTGGTGGCCTCGTACGTGTCACGTCGGTTAGTTGGCATCGCAACATTTTCGCTACTTTTTGTTTTCCTGAGCGCGTGTATTGAGCAGCTTTTATTTTGTTTTGGGAATGTTCTCGTACCTTTTTGAGCTATCATGGAACGTGGTGATAGGGATACCATACTTTTTTTCAGGAGCAGTTTTCTTAGACCTTAAAAAGGCGTTTGACCTTGTGGACTATGACATTCTCCTAAATAAGCTAACAGTTTATCACTTGAACGCAACCGCCATAGCATTCTTCCGATCATATCTCGAAGACAGAAAACAAATGGTGTATGCCCATGGAAGATACTCTAAGCAAGGAAATGTAAAATACGGCGACCCCCAGGGATCTATTTTGGGACCTCTTTTATTCATACTATTTATCAATGATCTACCGTTGCATATCACTAATTCTGACGTTAATTGTAATCTATTTGCTGACGATACGAGTCTTCATGTTTCTGATAAAAAAAACGACGGACATTAGCCGTAGTTTACAGTGCAATCTCAATGAGGTATCTGACTGGTGTAGACAGAACCATATGGTTCTTCACCCAGCTAAAACAAAGAGTATCTTAAACGCCACGCGACAAAAACATCAACGCCGACTACAGCCATTACAATTACAAGTAAACGCTGTACCTGTTGAACAAGTCACTGAGCGTAAATTCTTAGGAATACATGTTGATGAACAACTGTGCTGGGAGACCCATATAAATGCTGTTTGTAAGACCATTGCTAAAAACACTTTCTTATTGTCCCAGCTTAGACATGTAACATATACAAATACCCGTAAATTGTTTTTTCATGCTCACATAAAGTCCCACGTTGATTATGTCTCCACAGTGTGGGACGGCTGCAGTGATGTCCACATGAAGAGGTTAAACTCCATATACAAAAGAGCTGTAAAAATGATAGATAGACGCCCCATCCCTACCACAGACAAATTTAGACATTTAAATATTCTCGGTCTGCGTCAGCAACTTACTTTAAATAAATGCGTCTTTATCCATAAGATACTGAATAATATGACACCCCAGTATCTAATCACTAAATTTATATCTCACCAAGAACGTGAACGGACCTCAAGAAACAATACCTTACCCTTACCACTGCCAAGAATCGACCTTTTTAAAACTAGTATGTCATTCTCTGGTCCTTTTGCTTGGAATTGAATCCCTGTACATTTGAAAACTATTACCTCACCAGGAGGTTTTAAAACAAAACTTTATGATTACCTGATGAGTCAAACCTAGTACTTCTGAGGTACTGTAATATTTCCTTACCTCATGTATTTCATAATATGGTTTTGTTTTTTTTTGTTTTTGTGTGTGTGTGTGTGTGTGTGTGTGTGTGTGTGTGTATGTGTGTGTGTGTGTGCTCGTGTTTGTTTGTGTGTGTGGGTGTATGTGTGAGCGGCACGCGCGCGTGCGTGCGTGTGTGCATGTGTGTGTGATGAGTGTTATTTTTTTTCTGTATATAATGATGCTATTGGGTTTTGTATGTAAATATATTTTATAGTTTTCCCTTTTTATGCTGTAGATGTTAGCAACGGCAAGTTTGTAAAATGACGATTTGTTTTCTGTCAAAACATTTTACCGTTGAGAAATAAAGTTTCATCATCATCATCATCATCATCATCATCATCTCTCTCTCTCTCTCTCTCTCTCTCTCTCTCTCTCTCTCTCTCTCTCTCTCTCTCTCTCTCTCTCTCTCTCTCTCTCTCTCTCTCTCTCTCTCAATAAATCAGGGCGAATTTACCGGCGCTGTATTTATTGACTTACGAAAAGCCTTTGATCTTGTGGACCATAAACTTCTACTTTCCAAACTAAATGTGTACTTTGGTAGTTCGTTTGGCAATAAATGCATTTCTTCCTCAAATAACTACAGCCAGAAATCTCTTTACCACCATGGCACAACTCCTCTTTTCGCCTCATATCTTAGCGACAGACAGCAGCGCGTCATGGTCAATGGATCATACTCTTCAAGCGGATTAGTAACACGGGGAGTTCCCCAGGGTTCAGTCCTAGGGCCTCTTCTGTTTTGCCTCTTTATAAATGACCTGCCGCTATATTTGACTAGCGACAAAATTTCATGTGATTTATTCGCTGATGACGCCACAATTCACACCCCGGACAAGAATATTGATTCTTTAAATGGCCGTTTGCAGCAGGGTTTGAACGAAATTTCCACTTGGTGCGCAAACAATGAAATGATTTTAAATCCTTCCAAAACGGAATGCATGACGATAGCAACCCGTCAGAAGCACCAGCTCAAGCCACTTACACTCAGCCTGACTATCCATAATGACATCGTTAATCAGGTCACGGAACACCGATTACTTGGTGTAATTGTTGATGACCAGATGAAGTGGCAATCGCACATAAATGCTGTATGTAAAACTGTTGCTAGAAATGTTTTTATGCTTTCAAAGTTGAAGTACTTTATCGATGTTGATGCCCGCAAGTTATTTTACAATGCACATGTCAAATCCCACATCGATTATGCGTCCACGATATGGGATGGCAGCGGTGACATACACTTGAAGAGGCTTAACTCCCTGCATCGGAGAGCAGCGAAACATATCCTGCCTGATTCAGCCCTAACAACTGACGAAAGACTTGAAAAACTGAAAATGCTACCTCTTAGCAAGCATCACCTCTTAAACAAGGGTGTGGTTATGTATAAAATCTGGAATGAGATTCACCCAGAATATCTTTGTAAGCTCTTTACCAAGGCAAGTTCAGGTTATTCTACTTCAAGGCGAAACTTTATTACACCTCGCCCAAGGATAGATCTATTTAAAACCAGTGTATCTTTCTCAGGCGCATCTTTCTGGAACACACTGCCTACATGTATAACACACGCTAGCTCCCTCTCCTCTTTCAAGGAATGCCTCCTCAAGTACTTGTCTGCTGATACATAATCTACCACAAGTATCCGTATCAAACATGTGCTCATCGTATAATCAGTGCATTTTGCCGTATGGTTTGTCCATACTAATAATAATCGCCTAATTACATAATTCAAGTTTCTATTATAATCCAAATAATTTTTGCTGTCTGAAGTGAATTTTCACTATGATCCAAATGATTTGCTTCGTATATAGGTCAAGTTATCATTAGCGCGTGGCTGTGTGTGCGCGCGAGCGAGTGTATGTGTCAGTGTGCGCGCGTTGCGTGTACTTTCTGTTTTTCGTTTGTTTTGTATGACCGAATGAATGAATGAATTTTGTTTAATGTCTCTTCATGTTTCTCCTAATTTTTCTTTGTGTAATTTGGTACTATTAGTATTACAATTATTATCCTGTGTTTGTAGAGTAGCAACGGCAAGTATGAAAAATGGCACACGTGCTAATTACTTCATCCGTTGAGAAATAAAGTTTCATTTCATTTCATTTCATTTCATTTCATTTCTCTCTCTCTCTCTCTCTCTCTCTCTCTCTCTCTCTCTCTCTCTCTCTCTCTCTCTCTCTCTCTCTCTCTCTCTCTCTCTCTCTCTCTCTCTGCGCTCGAGGAAATAGCTGATTTGAGGACATCGGCTATTGCGCGCTCGCGCGCGTATGCGTGAGTGCGTGCGCGCGCGCGAGTGTGTGTGTGTGTGTGTGTGTGTGTGTGTGTGTGTGTGTGTGTGTGTGTGTGTGTGTGTGTGTGTGTGTTTTCCCGTAATGTATTGCACGGATAAGAATGAGAAACGGTCTGCGCACGTATTCTTTTGTTCTTGCAAAATAAAGTTTTATTTAATTCTCTCTCTCTCTCTCTCTCTCTCTCTCTCTCTCTCTCTCTCTCTCTCTCTCTCTCTCTCTCTCTCTCTCTCCTCTCACTCCGTCTCTCTATCTCTCTTTGCTGCATGTGTATACACCCTCTCGTGACCTCCGCTCCTCTTCTGATAAACGGAAGTTGTGTGTACCTTCTGTCCAAACTAAAACATTTGGTCAGCGCACTTTTGTTTATCAAGCCCCAGTGTTATGGAATACACTTCCTCTTGAGGTCAGAAACAGTGAGTCTGTCTCTGACTTCAAGAGGTCGTTGTGACTCACCTCTTCAAGCTTTACTTTGAATAACTGCCAGTGTTTGATGCCTTAGTTGTAGTTGTGCAATCCTTCTTGTTTAGACTGAATGTTAATTAGAATATAAATTATTATGTATGTATTGTTGTTTAGTTTATTGTAAAAGTGGTGTGTTCGGGCATTGTGCTTTGTTTATTATGTGCATATGTCATTGTATTTTTATTTTTGTGTACAGATTGTAAAGCGCTTAGAGCTTTTGAGTAAGATTAAGCGCTATATAAATACTCATTATTATTATTATTATTATTATTATTATTATTCTCTCCCCCTATGTATAAATATGTGTGTGCATGTGCACTCGCACACACACACACACACACACACACACACACACACACACACACACACACACGCACACACACACACACGCACGCACACAAGCACACAACCGCACAGAGAGAGAGAGAGAGAGAGAGAGAGAGAGAGAGAGAGAGAGAGAGAGAGAGAGAGCACAGTTTCACCACCACCATCATCGTTATCACCATCACTATGATCATCATCGTCATAATCAACAACACCAACAACAACAATAAGAAGAACAACAACGACAACAACAGGAATAGAAATATCACAACACTGGCTTTCGCCACTACCCTTCTTGCAATAACTCAAGAAAAAATCAACAACATATATATCACTTCACCCCTTTATTTACCGTGAAACTTTCTTTCTGTCAAGCAAGAACTAACAACTTAAAATCAAATTACACGCACTACTGAACAACTGCTGTCGAATTCACGGACATCATGAACAACGGTGTTCATACGTCTGTCTGCAAGTCTGTCGAGAAAGTGTACACATACTGACGAGCAAACACAAATGCGACGCATCAAATTCCGACGATGTTGCAGTTCTTTCGCTCGTCCATTTTAGTCTCTGACCAGATAACCCCCTTCCTGCTAAGCCCTAAAGTTTCCCAGTACCATTGTAGATACCTAACTTCTGCCTGGGTATAAATGCGGCAGGCAAGAGGCCTAGATCCTTATAAGTCCCCGCTAACGCGGGGGCTCATGAGGATCTTTGCCTCTTTCATTTAGGTAACGCTTGCCGCATTTGGCAAAAAAGGGGGCAATATTATGTGATTACTCACAAACGACTATTTTTTTTTTGGTCAGCTTTGTGCATTTCATATCAGTCAAGTCCCTGGTATCTGAGGCTCTGGTTGGTGGCAAATTCTCAAGCGCACTCCGCCATCTCAGCTCAGCTTTGACCCTCAGTAGCAAAAGATCTTTGAAACGACGATGGCCGTAGTTGGCCCGCGCACAGCCGTGCGCGGGCCAACTGCGGCCGCCGTCGTTAATAGGATACTTGCTCGGTGGGACTATCCTATTTTTTGACGTAGGCGTACACGTAGCCAGGCCTTTCTTGAGCATTGCTCTGCGTATGGACGTTGCCTCTATGCGGGCCTGCCTTCAGCAGCCGGTCTTCTGCTTGAGCCATGTTGTCGGTCTTGGCAACCTTCATGGTGTGGTTCCCGTACCTCCTTCCGTCGCTTTTGTACTGGCTGTTGCGACGGGGTGGGTCTGTGGTGGCACCAACGCGGACTGCTTTTCCGTGAGACACGTCTCTGGCTATCGCTGTTTGCGTGGTCAATTTAGGTTGTTGCTTGCTCATCTTTGGCGTTTGTACCTGTTCAAAAGCGGGGCCGTAAAATCAGTTCTCTCTCTAGGAAAGGGTGGAAGTGTCTAAAATTATTGTTTGGAACATATTGCATCCTGCGACTGACAAGATAATGGGGCTGATGGTGAAACTTTTATTCCAGGATTGAGTTCAGCCAACATTGCCTCGCTTACAAATTCGTAGATTCCTCGCTGTCTGCCTCAGGCTTACGGACACGAATAAGGCCAGCAAGAGGCATATATCCTCATAAGCCCCCGCAACAGCGGGGGCTCATTGGGATCTCTGCCTCTTGCAATACGGCAATGCTTATACCTAGCTTAGGGGTGTAGGGGTTAGCATTTATGTTCATACGCACAACCTGCTATATTTCAAACTTGATCAGTTTTGTTATGTTACTATGTTACTTCTACTATTACTTCTGGTGTGTATAATGATTTTATGTATGGGTGTGTATGAATGACAAGATCGAATGACAAGATCGAACCACATCCCTTTGTCCTTGACATATGACAGTAAAGAACATTATCGTTATCGTCATCGTTCTGTCTGTTATCAAGTTTGCATGTAAGCGGTCGGAAAGAAATATGGTCAAGAGTATGACAAGCACCATGCATTTTCAAAAGCAAAATAATTTTAATATTTCATATAAATCTGATGTACCTTTGCATACATAAACATTGACACTAAGTAAAAATTTTTATTTTATTTGCAGTTTGGTTGTTATTGAACTTTGAAATTTAAAGTTTGAACATAACATTTACAATGTCACACATTGAACAATTCACAACAAGCACAAGCTGTAAGCAATTTTTTGCATTTGTATGTTTCAAAGTATCTTCCCCAACCAGAATAAATTGTATGTCTATAAATAAAGTGTGTTAGTGGAAAATGCAACCTTTTACGCCATAAAAACTGTTTGAACATAACTTTACACCTTAATTTCCAAAAGCCACTAATTTTTAATTCCACTTAGAGAACTAATTTTAAAATATTATGATAAATGCACAGAAACAAGTCTATAATTTAATTTAAGTGCAAAAGCCAATTGAAAAAATAATGTTTACATAGTTCTGAATACTGACAAAGTTGTTCAATACACTTTCACTGTAATGTTATTCTCATTTTTTATCTCATGCAATCAAATACAGCTTCTGTAAGCTAAAAATGACTACACTAGATGACTTTTATCTGCTGTTAACTATTCCAATAGAAAATAAGTAAATTTTTACAAACTGAGCCGAGATTTGGCACAAATTCAATTACATTCACAAGATTGAACATAACTTTACACCTTCACCAAATATAATTTTGGTCTCATAAGGGCAAATCACAAACTCTTGGGAAAAAATAAGTATGCATACCAATCCCACTAACAAGCACAGCCATTATATAAAACTAGTGATGTTTATGTGATTTTCAAAGAGGGCTGTTGCAACTTTTCAAGTGTTTGTACATAACTTTACACCTTCTGACTTGCACACAGGAAAAATCTTAAGATTATTCAAGAGAAGTCTCTAAAGAAGACACTATCATCGAGCCTGCTTTCAGCTATAAGCAGTGTGCATACTGTTCTGGTAAAATTTCATTTGTTAGTCCATCAATATAATTACATAAACAGTAGCAAAAAGACAGAAAACAGGATGCATGAGCATAACTTTACATGGTCACATTCACACATTTGCCTTGTAACTTGACAAGTAGAATTATTTAGAAATTTGTTGATTGCCTGTAATGTACAAAAGAAGAATGACGTTTGCACTAACATGATTTCATGACAAAAACATGAAATAGAAAGGTAAAAAATAATGACTTGGTGTGTTTTAACATAACATGACGACACAGGACCATTTTCTAAAGCACAAAAGTAAAGGTGCAGAGTTATGAAATGCAGATTTGAAAGCTGTTTGTGATGATAAATATTAAGATAGTGCATGCATAAAGGTTAATGCACAAATTTCAATGCACAACGGGAAATGTAATCATCATTTGCATGAACGTAACATGACACAACGTAGAGTTATGTTCATGAGCAATAGCTGTGACATTATCTTGTTTTACAGTCACTAAAATTTTATAGATCTTGAAATTCATATTTTATAGATTTATCTGGTTATCTTACCTACTTTATTGCAGGACGGCCAAAGAAATGAAATTGGTGTTTGTTCGTAACTTTACACAGTGCATGTGATGTACTGATGGTGTAAAGTTATGTACAAACAAAAAACAAAGAAATGTTTATCCTAGAAGGTATCACATGCTTTATTATTATAAAAAAGTAAACGGAATCTTTTCAGCTATTGGTAGTTTTTTTTATATAAAGTGATTTTTGTGATTTTAGGTGATAAATGTTTGAACATAACTTTACATCCCACAAAGTTGTGTCAAGTTATGTTCATGAGGAAAATTTGAAAAGAGTTTCAAATGTGTTGTGTACCAGCATGTGCATAACTATTTTTATATGTTGGCATCATCTACTATATGATTTTGAACAAAATTTACCCTTCAACCAAAACAAAATGTGCATACTGGTTTGAACATAACATTTACACGCCAGCACGCAGAAAAAAGTACAATAAAATTATTTCAACTGAACAAAATTAGGTATTTTTAGGCCTACCAAGGTCTTGTCTAAATAAGTATAGTCCTACTATAGAATTATTGCAGAATAAGTGAAAAGAAAAGAAAATATCTATAAAGTTTGCTGGACTGCTTGAACATAACAATTTACACCCAAAATTTGGACGCATACTGTAAACCGCATAAAGGGTTTCTTTCATCTATCACCCATGCATCCTCTTCAAAACCTTCATATAGTTGTCTTCAGCAAAAACAACAGATTAGTAGAGATAAATAAGTGCCTAAACTGTTTGAACATAACTCAACATTTACACCATTCTGAGTACAAATCTTCAAAACTGGATCATTTGATTTTCCATGTAAGAACCACAAACCTTTTATCATAAATACAAAGTACATACTCTACTCTATAAAATAACACATAAGTTTTAATAATTAACCATTTGTCAAAATGTGTTATAGTAGTATGATTTCTGCTGACAAAATTTACAACACGTGTTATGTTCAAGCAGGCTCTTATATTATGGTGAATTATGCAAAAGCAACTTGCTCTAGAAAATCATCAACTCAATGGTAATTTAGGCCAACATTGCAAACATCTTGTGACAGTAACAGTGATTTTTCATAGTGCAGCATGCCTTTGAAAATATGAGTTCCATGGAGCATGTGTAAAATGTGTCACGTTTTGTTCTCAAGCTACAATTCGGATTTGGTCAAAAAACTGTGATAATGTCCCAAATTCTTCTGTGGTCACCCAAAGATTAGTATCACTGGAAACCTTATCCATTTCCCTACAAAATGATGTATGCCTTAGTTTAATCTGACCACTTATGATAATTTTGTAGCAGGTTTTGTGAGGGAGGGTGTAGATTTTACCATTAGACACCCCCAGTCGTACTCTTGTCCATAAAAGAACAGTTTTTATTACAAACCGCACACTTTTACGTGTAGGGAAGCGTGCCTGTGATTTTGGGTTTTAACTCTTTAGGTTTAAAGGTCGAAAATCACGCACAAGTCATAAGCTTGATACTGCAAACAATCTTTTTCTCTCTTCAGTTGTGTTATGCACACAGTAAACAATGGAAACGACAATGAACTGACCGAAGGGCCCAAAAGTATTGAAACAACAACAGCAGGTGCAGCAATAACAGTAGCAACAAAATATACTACCACCACCACACCACCACCACGAACAACAACAACTACAACAACAACAATGACAACCTACCGGAGTTTTCTCAGTGACTTAGTCTCAGTCCACACCTGATGTGATCGTCGTGATGACTGAACAACGGCAATGGTAATGACAAGCTGAAGGAGTGGCCGTGTGCCGGCTGTTCATTGCTCGTAAGTTTCGTGACTCATGCTTTCCTGCTTTCAGTTTCGTTTTCATTTTACCCCGTTCACTACGGAGGAAAATTGACCACCACCCAACTGTAAGAGGTATAGATCATCACGAGCCCCCGCAGTTGCGGGGGCTCGTGAGGATCTATGCCTCTTGCTTTTGTCTTTATGTTCTTTCGGCGGCTGTAGCTCTTTGTGTTTGAATTCACAACTATTTTAGAAAACGCTGTCTCCGTCCAACAACGGTATTGATTTCTTTACCGCAGGAGTACAGCGAGAAAAACCCAAATGCAAGAGGCATTGATCATCATGAGCGGGGGCTCGAGAGGATCTGTACCTCCTGCTTGTCTCTTTAATGTTCGTATGAGTTTTGACTAGGGTTTTGCCCGAGGAAGGCAAAAGACAGTAAGTCCATTTTGAGAAAAGCCACACAATGGAATACAATCTAATGTAACACAATGAAAGTCTGTCTTTTCACAAAAAACTGAATGGACAGACGTTTCTTTTACCTTCCTGATGCAGCGTTAGTACCAGTTAATATGCGAGTGTTAACCCTTTTAGTGCAGAGAAAATGTGAACACCACCCAACGTGCAAAAGGTATAGATCCTCATAAGCCCCCGCAGTTGCGGGGACTCGTGAGGAGCTATGCCCATTGCTGACACCGCTTTGAAGCCATGTTCCTAGGACATCTAGGCTTTTTTGGTGCTCAAAATAACAGTGACGAGCCAACCAACCATAACTAGATACCTTCGCCAATATTATTGGACAACCAATTCAAGGAACACTGCACATTTATTTCATATATTTATTCACTCAGCTGGATTTTGATGTTATATTTTGGACTGCTGTTCTGGGCTCAGAGCAAAGTTAAGCAGGCAAATGATTACTTCGTTCATCCAATTTTAGATCACTATCATACGCTTTCGCAGCTGGCGACTTATTTGGGAAGGGAATCCCAACCAGATCAAGAGACATTGATTCAAACCTTGCATTATCTCAGTTTCTAATAATTCTGACATTTCCTCTCAACTTCAAATATGATATATCTAATAAATGACGAGCAAGTCAGTGTTTCCTTCTGCTCTTGGTGCCAGTTGCATGAGCGAGCTTAGACCTACACCAGCCGCTAAGCAAGATGCACCGCCATAGCGGCGCACCTTGCTTCGTGGCTGGTGCAGGACTAAGCTCGTTCATGCAAGTCCCACAAAACTGTCGGCTACTGCCCTTTGACATAGGCGTACACGTATCCAGCCCTTTCCTGCGTGTTGCTCTGTTTGAGAACGTTGCCCTTGTGTTTTCTGGCGTGGTCGAGAAGCCGATTCTCGGCGCGAACCATGTTGTCGGTCTTGGCGATTTTCATCGTGTACTGCTCGCCGTACCTCCGCCCGCGGCTCTTGTACTGGCTGTTGCGGCGGCCCGGGTCTGTGGTGGCGCCCACGCGCACCACTTTCCCTCTGGACACCTCTCTCATCAGGTCCTTCTGTGTAGTCACCACAATCTTAGGCTGCCGTCTGCTCATCTTTGCCGTTTTTACCTGCGGAAACACGTTAAACGCTTCTGAGTCAGTGAGCCGGCCGCGAAATTTCTTTGCACAACCGAGTTCCGTAACGCAAGCTCCACAGGGCATAGTTCTGCCTGTCGGCAGAACTATGTGTGGAGCTTGCGTTTTGGGACTCGGTTGAGAAAGGAAACTTCGCGACCCGGCCCCTTCCAACTGCTACATCCTCAAAGCGACCTACTACAGACAGTAAAGGGTTAATTGTTCGCAGTGTCTCCTTTAAAAAATGTTCTTAGTATGTATCACAATACTGCTGGACAAAAGGGCTAACTTAAATTATGAAGTGTGAATGTCGTGAAATGAAATCATTGTCTGGTTTTCATCTCCTTTGCACGCAAGAGAGTTCCTTCCGCTGCACTCAAACGGCAGTCGAAAAGCCCACTCGTGCCTACTCACATCGATAAGAAGGGTAGAAAAGTCTTAGTCGAGGCAAGACAACATTGATAATGGTTGGTTAGTTCGGTTTAACGTCCACAGCACCGAGGTGATCATGGACGGCCCTGACGGGCGGGTTATGGGGGACAGGGAAATCTATTGCCTATGGAGTACGACCTGAACACTGATCAACTCAGGCGCACTCCAACTGTGCCACTTTGATTTACCAGGACCTTTCAACGGACATGCTATTGAACAAATCCGTTTTCTCCCTGGATTGTGAATCCAGCTACAGGGGCCTGGACGGGATTCGAACCCACGACCCGGCGATTCCTTTCGCTCTCCTGCTCCGACGTTTAACCGCCTGAGCTATTTCGGACTCTCATTGATAATCTGTTGTATCGGCGAATTTTAGCAATCAAAGCCTGCCATGGAGAAGATCGCTGTAAATACGTTAGCTTATGATGTGTCAAGAAAGTTGAACATTTAACTCATTCCAGACGTGCCGCGACCGGATACTATGAGACATTCCAGGCGCAACTAGGCTGCAGCCTCCACAATCTCCGCAGCCAGCTCCCGTCGCCCCGTGAAATACCATCCCTGATGTATATCATTTAAAAATTTACAAACTTTTAACCCGTACCAAGACCACCGTACCGTGCTGTCTTCATGGAAATGAGTTCATACGCTCCAACGGTGAAGCACTTCTTGACATCATGTGCTGACCTACTCGATATAAGGCGGAACACTATACAGCAGACCCTTTGAAGGTTTTGTTTCGGAACGTCCCCCCGGACAAAATTTTCAGCTTTCTAAAGGAAACCAAATTGTTTTACAAAACTTGAGTCTCTGTAGGTTGTAATAATCTGACTTTTTTCCTGCACTTCAAAAGTCGGTAGACATGTACGATTGGCCTGTGCGACGTTTTAACCATTAATACTTTTAAACTGTATTCACATCAAGTTGTAAGACCTTTCTCTTAGTCTGGCTGGCCAGACTTTTACCCATGCCGCTGTGAGATGGCCTTAGTCGCCTGATCGACATTAATCCCAATAACTAGCTAACTCCTGCAGGAGCTCAGATCAACCAGAAGATTCAATTTCACCCTGAACGACTGTTTTTGACAGACTAGCTGTGATCAAGAACATCAAGGATAGACCAGCTCAGGAACCATGCAGTCTGGCCCATGCTGGTACTCATAGTCAATCCAGACCAAAAAGGTGACTGCCAAGCGTGTAATTGCAAAGAAGTACCCAACGGAGAAAGAAACACGCTTAGAAAAGACGGGTACAACACAATTTATTAATATTTCGGGTAAATACTCTTTGTCAAAATAGACAAACAAACAAACAGAGAGATTAGCCGCTACTTATCTTCATTGCCACATTCCTTCTGCCAATGAAGATAACTAGCGGCTAATCTCTCTGTTTGTTTGTTTGTCTATTTTGACAAAGGGTATTTAACCGAAATATTAATAAATTGTGTTGTACCCGTCTTTTCTAAGCGTGTTTCTTTCTCCGTTGGGTACTTCTTTGGTACTCACAGTGATTCACTGTAGCCAGAGTACACTCTACGGATTGAAAGGTTGGAATTCCTTTAAGTTTGGAGTTGTCACCTGAAGACTACATCATAGTTCAGGGAACACCGATAGACCGAAACAGTTTAAGGGTGGTGCCGAGATTGTTCACAGTAGTGCCTGAATAGCTTGGCGCCTAAAGGCGCGAAGCTATTCTGGTACCACCCTTGCACTAGTATAGTCTGTATCTTGTTTCAGTGTGCCAGGTCTGAATGCGTTGAGGTAAACAAACAAACAAACAAACAAACAAACAAACACTGCTCCTCATTATTTTTGGAAGTACTGTTGTGAAAGAAGAATAAACAAAGAAAACCAGATCCACCACCACGAACAAAAGCTAGGTTTGCAGCAAAGTCCACTTAAGTTATGCAGAACCTATAAAACCTCACAAGGATCCGGGTTCTTTTATTATATGGAAGAAGCAGAAGACTAAAATGTACTGACCGGACGGTGCGTTATTGGGCAATCCTGAAATTGTTGCGATTTCAGTGGTACCTGCATCTGAATCTACATCAACGCCCTTGATGATCTTACACGCCGCTTTCTTTGATTCTTGAGGCCATGCGGCGTAAACTTGATCCTGACTCTGGAAATCTACAAACGTGTTTGCAATCGTGTTCCATGAGCCGACTTTCTCGCTTGACACTTTGTAAAATCTCTTGATACTACGTCAAATTTGTCTGTTCTGACGCATCTTTCCGAATTAAGGCTCGTTCAAAGCGACATGTCCAAACACAAATGTCTCGCCCGCACAATTTGTACCAAAAATAAAAAATAAAATAAAATAAAATAAAAAACCACGGGCACACTACACACAAGACACCTCGTGATCCTCGGACGTCAGCCGTATAAATAGCCGATTCACAATTTGACGTCACGATAGAACGTAAATTCAGATCTAGCTGTTTGTCTGTCCAGCGCTGAATGATTCCCCTTGGTTTGTGTACAATTCTGCCAGCGCTAGCCTCAACTATCTGGTTTGTGAGTATCTATAACTCGAGGCAAATTTGTATCGTTATATCGTTACATTGTTGTGTAATGTTCTGTGCATCTACTGTGGGAAATCAGGGTATTTACCCGACCACATATAGTAGCGCACCTTCGTGTTTGTGTATGTATGTTTCTCCTGTCTACTTCCTAAGTTCCGGAGAAAGACATGGGTTATATAAGAGACTTGATGCATTCTTTTTGAGAATGCAAATGATCGTCTTATTCTATACCTGCGTATTTCTCTGTGGGCTGGCGATTGGGTGCCTGATAGGCGGGGGCAGGGGATCTAACTGTTTGTCTGTCCAGCGCTGAATGATTCCCCTTGGTTTGTGTACAATTCTGCCAGCGCTAGCCTCACCTATCTGGTTTGTGAGTAAATTTAGATGCATTGAAGACCAATAAATAGATGAGGTGAGGTGTGACAGCGACGTCGGCACGTGGACCAAAGTTTTAACTTCTAACTTATGCCACGGACGCTCGATCAACCATAACAGCTTTTGGCGTATTGCCTGTTATTATTATTATTATTATTATTATTATTATTATTATTATTATTATTATTATTATTATTATTATCGTCATTATTATTGTTGTTGTTGTTGTTGTCGTTAGCCCGATTATCTTGAGCGTCAGAATATTCTGTCACACTTTTGAACTGCTATGGTCGGTGCCCGGGAAACGAAAATTACACAGTATATATATCGCGAAATCACATATACCGTGGACAGGCAG
Source organism: Semisulcospira habei (assembly GCA_036245525.1). Taxonomy (NCBI): domain Eukaryota; kingdom Metazoa; phylum Mollusca; class Gastropoda; family Semisulcospiridae; genus Semisulcospira; species Semisulcospira habei. The sequence goes on from BTPG01000008.1 coordinate 48,356,453, forward strand.
GACAGTCCCCTGCATCCCGAAAAGGATGCTCGGGGAGGAAAGCATATTTGGGCCGACGACGGCCTTATTTGGCTAACATCACACAGCTAACATCCACCCGACTAATGGCTATTACCAGTTCCTGACGTCTTGATGGACTTGACCGCCCACAATAAGGACTCTACTGCACCAGCAACATACCAACAGAGCCTCAATGAACTCCTTTCAAGTTTCGCTGTTACTGTCGAATTTGTGCGGATGAGTCAAAGTCTGAGGATGGGAGAGTGACTGCGTCCGCAGTATCCTCTCGCCATCCTAGACGCCCATTTAAGCACGGCCTCCCAGGCCATTGATCTGTATTTAGTGCAGAACTGCAGGCAGTAGTTCTGCTGGCACTCAAGCATGCTTAACAATCTAGGGAAAGGAACGTCTTGATTGTGTCTGACTCTCTTTCTACCCTCCAGGCCCTTCAGGGCGCAGGAACATACCACCCCCTGCTGGTGCAGATTAGAGAGTTTTAAGCAGACCTGATGAAGGAGTAGTATGACATCATTTTTATTTGGGTCCCAGGGCATGTGGGCATCGAAGGCAACAGGATCGCAGATTATGATGCTAACGAAGCCCGCAATGACCCAATCCCTGACGCACAGACTGTTTATACTATAATATAGTGATGTTAAACCTGTGATTAGTGCTTACATAACTCGCGAGTGGCAGTCCGAGTGGGACAAAGAGGAAGAATACAAGCTCCATGATGCTCTTCCTACAGTTTCCGACAGTCTACCTTATCGCTGCGGCAGCCGCCTTGAAGAGACTGTCCCTGCTCGGCTCCACATCGGTCACACGTATGTTACGCACTCTTATTTACTGAAACAGGAGGAGCGTCCATGGTATTATGGTTGTGACGAGCATTTTTTTTTATTATTAAAAACTTGTTGCTGTCGTGTGCCCATCTAACTGACACGCGATATAAGCATTCACAGCAGACCCCTTGAAGGTTTTGTTCCGGAATGTTCTCCCAGACAAAATCTTCAGCTCTCTGAGAGACTCGAATATTTGTAACAAAATTTAAGCATTCATAGACTATGTGATTGTTATTATTTTGACCTTTTTCTTGTTCCTATTTAAAAATAGGAACAACTTTGAAATGGGGCTGGTTGGAGCGCGTTCTGGCGTAATGCACATGCCGTTTTAAGCGTGCGGGGCCGAAATTCTGGCAAACAAAGTAACAAGATGAAAATGACGTCACGTCTAGCTACGCAAACCTTACTGGAGAACGTACTTTTGGCGCAAAGCGCCGTGTGTGTGTGTGTGTGTGTGTGTGTGTGTGTGTGTGTGTGTGTGTGTGTGTGTGTGTGTGTGTGTGTGTGTGTGTGTTGTGTGTGTGTGTTTGTGTGTGTGTGTGTGTGTGTGTGTGTGTGTGTGTGTGTGTGTGTGTGTGTGTATGTGTGTGTGTGTGAGAGAGAGAGAGAGAGAGAGAGAGAGAGAGAGAGAGAGAGAGAGAGAGAGAGAGAGAGAGAGAGAGAGAGAGAGAGAGAGAGAGAGAGCGGCTAGAGCCCGCGTTTGAAGGCGGACAAGTTTGAAAATTTAGGATAATGTCCTTAAAAGAATAATGTCGAAGGCGGGTTGTTCTTTTTTTAAATTTTATTAAGATACAAATTTTGGCGTCTATCCTACGTTAGTACAAAAATATGAAGGGTCTAAATATTAGGAAGATCGAACAACAATCTCGCAGTTTGCAGATGATACTTCAGTGTTGCTGGATGTTAGCAGAAAATCATTTGAGAAAAGCATCAATACCTTACGTTACTTTGCACCATTTTCTGGTTTGAAAATTAATCTAGCCAAAACGCAAGTGAGTTGGCTTGGATCCGTGAAAAATTCTCACACTCGCTACACGCCAGATTTCAACTTTATCTGCGATCCTGGGATCTTTAAGGTACTTGGCATCACATCTTCTACAGATGTGAATAGTAGCACCAACATCAATTACGAAGGAAAGCTGGAAGAAATTCAACGGGTTCTACTTGTATGGTCTAAAGGACAGCTTATTACTTGGGGTAAGATCAAAACACTTGCTGTGTCGAAGATTGTTCATCTCTTCACTAACTTACCAGACCCACCTACACTCTTTTCTCACGGAACTTAATAAAATGTTGTTTTTTTTTTCTGTGGGACGGTAAACGTGGTAAAATCAGTAAGTCTGTTGTATGTTAAGCATATAAGCCAGGTGGTTTACGTATGCTGAGCATCTTTTCTTTTCTGACGGCTCTGAAGGTCAGCTGGTTGAAACGGTTTTTTTGGGTGTGACGCGCAACTGCAGCGGTTAGTGTTTACTTGTTGTCCTATTTTTAGAGATATACAGAAATTTGGTGGGAAATTTGCAAATGTTTTGATGCATCAATTCAAAAACAGATTTTGGGCTGATGTTGCCAAACACTTTAAGACATTGTATAATAGATGTGCACCAACAGATTTTAATGAGTTGAGGTCCGAGTCTATACACTATAAATAAGCGTATAATACAATTTAGAAGAACTGTACTTTTACATGAATGGAAAGAAAATTGGATTGTGGCAATTGGTGATCCTTTAGACTAAAATGGCAAACTGTTCTCTTATGTGCAGTTTAAGCTGGTGTACCCTGAGGTCTCAGCCAAATTTCTCTTGTATACTGGTGTAACTAATGCCATTAGGGTTTATATTGACTCAACAGCACTTGAACCGGGGGAAGACAGTATAAAGTCCGTTAGCAAGATATGGTCCCTTATTTTAGAAGGTGGGTCAAAAATGGTTTATGCAACTCTTGTGAAGATAAAGTCTAATCCTGTCTGTGTTCAAAAGTGGAAGGAAATGTTCGATGACCTTCCAGAATGGAAATGTATATTTTCGAAATCACCTAAAACAACCTTTGACTGTAAGCTCATGTGGTTTCAGATAAATTTCTTACGTAAACTGTCCAACACGGCAATGTGTGCATTCTGTCATCATGGGGAAGAAACTATTACCCATCTTTTGGGGGGAGTGTCAGTGTATGCAGACGTTTTGGACAGACACGGTAAAGTGTTACGGGATGATTGTGCGAACTGTGCAACTCTTAGCTTTTGTAAGGAGTCGGTGCTTTTTGGAACTACCAAAATTTTCAAGTCAGACATTGTTATAGACCTAATGATTCTGGTTGCCAAGTTTCATATTTATAAATGCAGGTTGCAGGAAACTCCGCCAAGAATTGAACACTTCTCTAACTGTAGGAACAGTCGCTTTAAATCGGAAAGGCACAGATATGGGATCCTAGGCCAAACTGAAATATGTAATAGGCTGTGGTTTGACTGGTTTCCTTACAGAGCACTTTTCTGCCAGTAGACACTACCCCACATACACTTCTTTTTTAGTACTTCTTTATCTTTTCGAATCTCTCTTACCAGCCATAGAATGACAACTTTCTCCTTTTTTCTCCAAAACTGAAGATTACTCGTACCTTGTGGCTTAGCCTAGCAGTGCGTCTGTTTGTTAGGTGTGTGCGTATAGGGGGTGGGGGTGGGGTGGGGGTGGGGTGGGGGTGGAGGGCATTTACGCGTGTAGGATAATCTTCTCTTGTATTGTACTCCTATATTGTTTTCTATATACTACTATGCATTATATTGTTTTGCAGTGTATTGCATTGTAGAGTATTCTATGCTGTATTGTAGTGTGCTGTGCTGTGCAGTGTACGCTATTTTTTTAAATCTTATATATTTTATATCATATTTTAAAAAAAAAAATATATATATATATATATATATATATATATATATATATATATATATATATATATATATATATATATATATATATATATATATATATATTTATATATATATATATATAATCCCAAAACATGATTTTTTTTTTTTTAAAGCTGCACATTGGTGAAAAAATGGCCGTTTCAGAAAAACCCGATGATCTATGCTGGAGTCCGTAATTTTTCTTATTTTTACTATATTGTGCATATCGCTACATTAAATAAAGGCATTGAATGAGTTCGTTAAACAGCATCGTACCTCTTCAACGTTTTGAGTGATAATTAAATATTTTTGAAAAAAAAATAGTTTCACGTTTTTGGGATTAACTTCACGAACTATTTGGGATTTATCCTAAAATAACTGAATCTTTTTTTTTAATGAAAACATCAATCTTCTCATTAATAATCGCATGATTTTTCATAAACGGTATTTACATAAGCCTACAGTTTGTCTCGGCTTTCGGGTACGATTAAGGCAAATTGTGACCTATAAGCCCTAGGTGTGAAAATCGGCTACTTTTTTGCACCACCTTTTAGGAGTTATTTTTTGAAAAACTAATAAACTTAAAAACTTATAATCCTCTCATTAATACCCGCATGATTTTTCATAAACAGTGTTTGCATAAGTCTGCTATTTGTACCGGCTGTCTGGTAGGATCAGGTCAATTTGTGACCTGTAAGCCGTAGATGTGAAAATCATCTAGAAAATTGTACAGTTTGATCCTCTAATAGGTAAAATGTTAGTACTGCGATGAGTGACGTACAACATCAAGTCGTCACTATGAACACGGCGTCGTGGGACTAACGATACCATGACGTAAAGCTTGCAGCGTTGTGTTTGTGTACGCCACTGAGGTGCGCGGGCCATGGGACCGATGACCTTTTGCATACTGCTTTCGTGCTAATGCACTTATCTGCCTGGTCACAATCAAATCACAGATTGTTGGAATGTTCAACTTGTTTCTGAAGCTGCCTGTGATTTGGCTTGGTGCCGGTGACTAGAAAACTGATAAATCGTTCATATAAGCACGCACGCACATACAAACACATACAAACGCACAGGCTATATCAGTCTTTAACCCCTTCCCTGCCGCTGTACGTACGTGTTTGTTTCTGAAATCTTGGTTCATTCAACGACCGAAAACCAACACAGCCAAAGAATCGTGAATACAAACTGGTCTCAACAAGAGGCATGGATCCTCATGAGCCCCCGCTGTCGCAGGGGCTCATGAGGATCTATGTCTCTTGCAATTGGATCATGTTCACTTTCCTCATCGGCAGTGAAAGGGGTTAAGCTCTTCACAGAAAACAAAATGCTGATAACTAGCCTGTCAACTGGCTGCTGAGTCGGACTGCGAATGCTCTTATCTGACATACACTCATCGAGTGTTGGAAATTCCAAGTTATTTCTGATGCTGTCGCGATCTGGTTTAGTGAAAATGACTACAAAACAAATAAATCCTACACGCACGCGCGCGCGCGCGCGCACACACACACACACACACACGCACGTACTTGTACGCGCGCGCACTTGCACACACACACAAACACACGCGTGCGAGTGCGCGCACACACACACACACACACACACACACACACACTTGCGAGCGCGCGCGCGCACACACACACACACACACACACACACACACACACACACACACACACACACACTTGCCATATAAATACCGTGGCAAATCGCAATCGCAAACAGCTGAGAAATACAATATAATGTTATACATCAAACTGCTGTTTTCAATTATCTAAATTATCTAAATGAGCGCGCCGACCAAAATGTAAGTATACCATGTGCAGTTTCTATTAATCCCTTGAAGTAGTATTTGCATACAGATATTTAATACCGGTTAATACCGTATATTTGTCAATAATCAGCCAGCTGTTGGAATGCTAAACTGATGAATATGCTGTATGGCATCTGGCCATATTCAGCTACAACAGAAGTATACAGAATAAAAAGTGTTGTATAAAAACAAATGAATACACCATAGATGAATATGTAGTTTATAACTGCTCATGTTCAGCTGCAGGACAATCACATGCTGTATGAAAATAGATGAGTTCGCCACTGATGAATAGATACTGACGAGCAAAGAAACGCGACATTTTCGGAACCATTTCCGAAAATGTCGCATTTCATTTTCTCGTCAACATATATCAGCTGCGTTTTATCCTCAAAGTGTACCAAATCGAGGGTGTATGCATGCTAAGCGTTCTCTTCAGAGTCGGCATCGGAGGTGACCTGTTTCCACAGCGTGGAGGCAGAATGACCAACCGATCTTGGCTAGCACGAAGCATAGAGTCTCAGGACCCTCTGCTACTTCAGGGGCTCATGAGAATATACGCCTACGAATGGATGACATAAAGCTATATAGGTTTTAGGCGCCAGCGGAAGTCAACTGTATTAACTCATTCAAAATGTCCGCATCAACAACCACGATTGTGTCGTATAGCAATCCAACTTCCACACCTGCTGACGCTGAGCTCCTTGAATGTCATGTTAAGTATCAATGATGATGACAATGATTAGATAACATGTGTATAGGATATCTGCTATTTCTCAACAGGTCCTTCATAGTGCTTCGCTCAAACCCTGGAAACTTTGTGCTTACGTAAGTACTTTCATTATTAGGGCATGAAAGCAGCTCACACATGTGTTTCGATGGCGGTTTTAACTATCGGTAAAGTTATCCAATTTCCTAATTTCACAATGTAGGCGAAAAATTATTAGCTTGTCGATTTCTCTGTATCTAATCATTATCATTGAGCCCCCCCCCCCCCCCTCTCTCTCTCTGTGTCTCTCTCCCGTTCGCGTGTGTGTGCGTGCGTGAGTTTGAGTGAGTGTGTGTGTGTGTGTGTGTGTGTGTGTGTGTGTGTGTGTGTGTGTGTGTGTGTGTGTGTGTGTGTGTGTGTGTGCTACATTACTTATAAGTTATTGGTCGCAAGGGTTTGCTACAAGGGACCCTTGTAGGCCTGAGGGAGGTCAAAGGAACGATTGTACCCCTCAGGCCTAAAGCCTGAGGGGTACAATGGTTACTTTGACCTCCCTCAGGCCTACAAGGGTCCGTGCAGCAAATTCCTGCTACCAATAACGTATTTGTTTTCATTTCTCCACTATTTTCATAAAAGAAATCAAGAAGACATCTTCCTTATCACGTAATTCAAAATATTTCATGACGTTGCCCGGTCTCCATTACTGAGTGTGCTTGTTGTTTCAAACAACACTAAGTAACTTTATACTTTAGAACGATTTGGTGATCTTTTATAGAACAAAACTCGCATCCAAGATGCGTCACAAAGAAGGCTACAAGAAGTCCGCCATTTGTCGCTACAAGGGTTTTTGTATCACGGTCACATGGTACGATTTGCGCTAAAGCGACTGGTCGTGTGACGTAGGGAGGAAAACAATATAAGTTATTAGTTGGAGGGGTATGCTTCACGGACCCTTGCAGGCCTGAGGGAGGTCAAAGGAAACATTGTACCCCGAAGGCCGAAGGCCTGAAGGGTACAATGGTTCATTTGACCTCCCGAATGCCTACAAGGGTGCGTGCAGCGAACCCCTCCGACCAATAACGTATTTGTTTTCATTCCTCCACTATTTTCGTAAAAGAAATCAAGAAGACATCTTGCGACCTGGATCACGCCAGACATGACTGACGTCAAAGGAATATACCTTTATACATAATAGACTTATGACGTAATTTTAAATATGTCATGACGTTGCCGTCTCCAGTCCTGAGTGTGCTTGTTGTTTCGAACAACACTAAGTAACTTTGTACTTTAGAACATTTGGCGATCTTTTATAGAACAAAACTAGCATCCAAGATGCGTCGTCCAGAGGGCTACAAAACGTCCGCCACTTTTCGCTACAGGGATTTTTATATCACGGTCACATGGTACGGTTTGCGCTAAAGTGACTGGTCGTGTGACGTAAGGAGGAAAACAAACCTTTATTATACATAATAGACTTATGACGTAATTTTAAATATGTCATGACGATGTCTCCAGTACTGAGTGTGCTTGTTGTTTTGAACAACGCTAAGTAACTTTGTACTTTAGAACGTTTGGCGATCTTTTATAGAACAAAACTGGCATCCAAGATGCGTCATCGAGAGGGTTACAAAACATCCGCCATTTTTCGCTACAGGGTTTTTTATATCACAGTCACATGGTACGGTTTGCGCTAAAGTGACTGGTCGTGTGACGTAGGGAGGAAAACAAGAGGATTATGTCTTCTGTTAGTCATATCTTCTTTATGCCTAAAAAGTTTTTTTTAATTACTTTGGTCCCACCCCAGTGCACAAAAGTAATCGGGCCGACGGCCTTTTGCGCAGCAGGACTTAATCTGCGATCTTCAATGGAATGTCAGTAAGTGTGCGAGGTATCAGATGAAAAAAAAAAACCGCGAGTACTGGCTGTGAAGTGGTCAGTCCGGGCATTGTGTGTTTGTCAATCTTAGTTCAGTGGCTGAGGCCAAGGGCTTTTGCTTACTGGTGTGTTTATTCTACAGCTCTTCGTGGGTCGGAAAGACTCTCAACACTGATATCCGGTGAAGACACTGCAGGCGACGAGCTACCACATCTGAACAGAATGGCAGAAGAACAACAGGTAAGCATATTGACTTCAGACTCCAGCATGGAAACAATATTTCAGACGGCAAAATGTCCTCGGGCCATTGTGTGGTACTGATCATCAGCTGACAGTCTCACCAGTGTAGCCTAATTGCCTGTGCTGTAGGGTGAATGTCTACAAACAAGTAGTTCAATGGCTGTGCAGCCCTGACACCCAGCACTGATAGAGATATGCAGGCAACAGACATTAACTCATTGGAAACGCGCCGTATACGGATACACGGCGATTCGCTGCGTCTCCGTATATGGCACGTCTCCTGAGTTACGTTCACTTTGACTAAATCAATGAAGATAATATGGTTTTGGGTTGGGGAGCGGGGAAGGGCGTGGGGGGGGGGGAGGGGCTGAGGGGTGGGTGGGGGGAGTGGCGGGGGGCGGGGGGCGGTTGAGTGAGGGATCAGTTCAGACAACGTATCCGCCATTTTTAGCAAGCTGCTTCAGTCAAGTCTGATTCGGGAATCTTATAATAATAATAATTAATAATTACGGTATTTATAATGCGCTTATCTTATAATAATTATAACTCTAAGCGCGCACTCACAACTCGCACACGCATGCGCACGCTTTAGACAATGACTCACGTAACACAAATAGTGAAGATACATTAGGACGGTCAGCTTGGGCTGGGGAGTGTGGTGATATAGTGCTAGAACTGTTGAAAGAGATGAGTTTTGAGGGCAGACTGGAAGGAGGAGAGCGAGTGTTTCTGACGGAGAGAGAGTGGGAGAGTGTTCCAGGTGGTTGGACCGTATACTGAGAAAGAGCGGGGGCCGAAAGTGCTGAGTTTGGTGCGGGGGATGAGGAGGCGGAGAGGGTCAGAGGCGGAGCGGAGGGAGCGGGGAGGAGTGTAGGGGTGAAGTAAGTTGGAGAGATACGCAGGAGCGTAGTTGTTCAGGGATTTGTAGCAGAGAGACAGAATCTTGTATTGGATGCGTTGGGGGATGGGGAGCCAGTGAAGGAGCTTGAGCAGGGGAGTGATGTGGTCGGATTTTTTCTTTCTGAGGACGAGGCGGGCAGCATTGTTCTGGACGCGCTGGAGAGTGAGAGTGGTGGAGTGAGGAAGGCCAGAAAGGAGAGAGTTGCAGTAGTCGATGCGAGATAAGATGAGAGAGACAGCGAGTTTGGTGGCAGCTTCGGTAGTGAGGTATTTTCTGATCTGACTGATGCGGCGGAGGTGGAAATAACATGCCTGGGCTGTGGCGGAGACGAAGCTGGTCATGGAAAGAGAGGAATCGAGGATAACGCTAAGGTTCTTGACCGAGTCAGAGAGGGAGATGGGGGTGCTGTCGAGTTGAAGGTGGAGAGAGGGAGAGAGCTGGGAAAGTTTCTGGCGAGTGCCTACCAGCATGGCTTCCGTTTTGTCGTCGTTCAGTTTGAGCTTGTTTGCTGTCATCCAGTTTTTCACGTCCTCATAGCAGTCAGCCGTGCGAGTCAGTAGTGTCTGAGTGTTGTCGAGTTTGTCTTTGTCTAGTAGTTGTGAGTCGTCAGCGTAGAGGTGGTGGTGTATATGGTGAGACTGGATGATGTTGGACAGTGGGGAGATGTAGAGTGTAAAAAGGACCGGGCCCAGGACGGACCCCTGAGGAACGCCGCAGGAGAGCCTGACTATGTTGACCAGCACACTGGTTGTCGCCCTCGAGTCAGTCGCTCCGCTCCGCTCAGCGCAGCAATCGAGGAAGAAAGCGCCAATGTGGTAGACCGGCAGACGGCTCGACTGTCCCACCCCATTCCTTTGAACCTCTGAAGGCCAGAGAGGGCCCAGTTGCATGACTGTGCTTAGTCCTGCGCCAGCCACTAAGCAATGTGCTTCGCTTTAGCGGAGCACCTTGCTTAGTGGCTGGCGCAGGACTAATCTAATTCATGCGACTGGTCCCATCGGAAACACAAAGGAAAATCATTATAGTTCTGTGTTTGTTGCAGGCCGACGACAGCACGGCCAAACCGCCGCCGCATGTGTGTATTTGTACATCCCGCCCGCCTTCAGAAGGACGAGGCTTTCCTGCTCAGACCTTCGTGTTAGAAAATCTCTACTTCGTTTGAAAATGTGTCATTAAAGGAAAAGCTGGGAAACGAAGCTGAAACTGTTTGAGTGATATGAAATTTCAGTAATGTACTTTGTAATGAGCAAAATGTCAACGGCCGGCCCACGAAGAGTTTTGAGAAGGAAAGCTCACAAACCCGTGCAGACAGAGCACGTTAGCCCAGAAAGGCAGTCAGTCTAGGAGACGGAAACTCCGAAATAAAACCCGTGTGGATAGAGCACGTTAGCTGTGAAAGGCAGTCTATCTAAGAGATGGTAAACTCTAACAGAAAACCATTAGAAATATGAGATTTAGAGATGAGATGAGATGAGATAGTTTATTGCCATATGTTTCAATTTTCAAAACTGGCAATAAAAACATTGGAATTTGTCTTGATGTCAGTTACTAAGACTAAAATAACACACACACACACACACACACACAGGGAGACGCAACCATCAGAGTGGGTTACCTAGCATTTCATGTGAAAATGGGTTCCCATATTTCTATTTATTCTAAGGCTCTGGAATTGATGCGAATGTTTAGAACTCACATTATAACTAAGCTCTATAACTTAAAATAAAATAGACATTTTCTAGAAACAGAGCCACTAGATGCCGAAAAAATGGGTTTCTGCCAATAAAGTGGGTGGGTGTCTCTCTCACACAAATGAAACTGGCATTACAGTCAAAATGGGTGTCTTCACAACAGTAGGCGTCTGTAATAAGGTCAAGTTCATGGAATACTTCTTTTTCACATTAATTTTTTTTTCCCAACTTAAATGTGTATGTGTGCTTTAACATTCTTTACATAGTATGGTGCAAAATTCAATAAACACTGGCCCGAAACCTTTCGATTATGATTTTTACAGAGGAAATCGTTTAAACATTGCTGCGTTTTGTCCTTTTGAAGCAAAACAGTTTATCATGGCATTGATGTGAGAATCAACATAATGTATTCTGGAAATTAAAGGACCTTTTTTGTGCGTTTTGGGGTACTCTGGAGTTTCAGACAAACAGCAACAGAGCATTTTGAATATTAACCCTTATCATTCGGAATACACCAGTGTGTGCAACTAGTGTAACTGAAATAGTCCAAGGGTTAGTGCCAGAATAGCTTGGTGCCTCTAGGCGCCAAGCTATTGTGGCACCACCCTTGAACTAAAGCCATTGGTCTATGTCCTCATCTGTAAGTACTGTAATGTAGCTTGCATAGAATTATGGCAGTGAACAGATTTGAAGCTATTTAGCCTCAGTATGACTATGATGCGGGTCAAAAAGTGTGGAAAAATATCAAAGATAGAAAAAGACCCAGACGAAGAAACGAACACTTAACTTATTCTACCCCAGCAAAATTTAAGATCCACCACGATAGTTCAAGGGTGATGCCAGAATAGCTTGGCGCCTATGGGCACCAAGCTATTCTAGCATCACCCTTGAACTATCGTGGTGGATCTGTGTCCTGCACTGCAACGCAGTCTTCTGAAGACGACTTCAACATTTGGGCTTAACTTATTCTACCCCAGACACACCACAGCAAAATAAAGATCCACCATGATAGTTCAAGGGTGATGCCAGAATAGCTTGGTGCCTATGGGCGCCAAGCTATTCTGGCATCACCCTTGAACCATCATGGTGGATCCGTGTCCTGCACTGCAACGCAGTCTTCTCAAGACGACGTCAACATTTGGGGATTCCGATCTTGGGGTAGAACGAGTTAAAATGACAGAACAGAACACCGACATTAATTAACTAACTGACAACATAAGAAATCACTTGAAACTTCAGCCTTTATTTAACGTCTTTCGTCTCCAACAAACAACCAGCCATTCTTTCATTTGCAAAATGGTATGACAGTACAACCAACCATTCTTCAGAGCATGGAATTACTCGTACTAAAAAAAAGAGGAAAACCCCTTTTCACTAGGGGGGTCCGGGGGCATGCCCCCCCCCCCCCCCCCCCCCCGGAAAAAATTTTGAAAATTTACATTAAAATTTGTGCAATCTGGTGCATTTTAGAGAGAAACTGAGCAGTTTAACCACCTAAAAATCTTGCTTTTTTTTTCTTATTTTTGGGGTGCACTTTTCATTTTTTGTGTCAAAGGTTTAAAAGTTATACTAAAACAAAGTATTCAACAGAATATTTATATCCAAATGCTTATTCAAAATACATCTGAATGTCTTTCCATTTTTTTTAAAATTTGAGTTTAATTATATAATATATATACTTTCTTTAATAATCTCTGCTTAATCAGCTGTAAGTATGGATTCCTTTTATCTCTTATTTAATACTATGTACCATGGTCACTGAGCTGGAGAAAGGTTATATAGATTTTTCAACATAATTTCATCAAACTTTACTGGGAAAAAAATACATTGTAATAAATTTATTCACCATCATGAGTAATATTTCCAATGGCACTGCTTTTAGCTTTCTTGTGTTTCGCTGTAGACACGTGAGCATCAAGTGCTACGCGGCCGCGTAGTTAATATCAACTCTGCGCAGTTCGCGGCAATACGCCTGCCCACAGGCCCGGCTAACTTGCGAATACACTGAGCGCGGAGCTCGTCGTTTACGCTTTTCTCGAGCCAAGTCCATCTCCAAATATTCTTGGCTCCAGAATCGTCTGACGTCTATTCTGTCTCCGCGTTTAAGTATTTTCTCTTCGCCGTATTTTGACCAGACTACGACTCCACTGAAGACCGGAAGTGACCTGTGCGAGCTAAAGCTAACGCCTCGCTCAATTTTCAATACGCGATTTGGGGATATCCGCCACATAAAGATCACGAAACACGGTATTGGAATAGTGACTTTACGATTTTGTTTTCGGCGGAAATTCGGCGGAATGGCAGCTTCATTTAAGCGGAAATCCGCCAAAAAGAGGAAAATTCCATGCTCTGATTCTTTCATTTGCAGAGTTTTTAAAATGGCATGCAGTATATTACAAAATGATCCCCCCCCCCCCCAATAACACTCTTGTAATCAATTTTTACATTGTCAATGGTTTTCTTATCTTATTATATTGTCTTTTGTCCCCAGCCGGCTGTTTCGTTTTGCAAATCCAAAGGTTATACAGTATACAAAATGTGACCCTTTCTCACGAAACCAGTCTTAACTCGCAGCGAGCCAATCAGCACTACACGCAATAATATGTGGTGGGGGGGTCAATCTGGGGCATTTTCACTTTTTGGGAGAAATGTATTCTACATACACCAAAGTATCGTATGGTTAAAATCTTTATCATGAAAAATGCCATTAAATAGGTAAAAAATGATTTTAAAAGTCTGCCCTTGGCCCCAATTATGCTGCACACAGAAACTTCACAGGCTGTTTTCTCAAAATGGCCGCCGGAGGCTTTAACAACTTTAAACACTTAAGAACAGCTTTTACAATTTTTGCACTACAGCATACAGTCATATATCACAGTAATCAGCAAACACTGTAGTTTTCATAAATGCATATATGTCAAAACATGCAAAATGCGAGTTCTTAAGACTGATTTTGTGAGAGAGAGGGTCACAAATGATCCAGGCGTCCATCAGATTAAAAAAAAAAAAAAAAAAAAAAAAAAAAAAAAGCAGGCTATACATGCTGAAACCACCCCAATAATAACACTGATGTAATAAATCTGTATGAAATCGAAAATGCTGCGAGTGGCGGCTCAATTCATTTCTTTTGTAACTTTTTCAGTCTGTTGCGGACGTAATCCTTAATGTTTGTCCAGCGCCTATGTCTAAGTGCAGGTTCCAGCGCCATTGCATACTGTATCTCGGCCTTTCCAGGAAGTTTGTTCATGACGAGGTGTGTCTTGAAACGAGTTTGAACAGCTTTCTCTTCAGCTTCCCCCCATGGTTTTCTTGTAAATCTAGCTTTCCTTCGAACAGGAGCCGACGCAGTACTGTCATCATCAAAACTATCTAGATTGTCATCAGGCTCTGGACGTCTTTTCTCCGCCATGCTCATCGATTCCTGTGTTGCTGACTTGCTACTTGCTTCATTCACAGGTGCTGTTCCCCCCGAGACCTCTCTGCCAGTTTCTGATGCGTCTTCATTGTCAAAGTCAATCTCTTCATCATCGCCCAGCTCAGCTCTAATGCAACTCTCAAAATCTGTCATCCCATTGTTAACTGACAGAAGAATCTTTGCCACTTTTGCCTTTTGAAGGACGTCTTGAGGTTGGCGGTAGATATGGCGATGTATCCGAATATCATGGCCAAGGAAATCTGCCAGCTGATCCTGGTCTAACTCCGAGATGGCCATTGACTGAGCCAAAGTTGCAACCTGTTTCCGCAACTGAGTAAATGTGAACATGGCTGGGTATGACACCCCTGCTTCTAGGGCATGGGCCTTCAGAACATCATGGCCTCTGTAAGGCCTCTGACCAGAAGGTGTGGCAAAGATGTACTGGGAATCAGCGAGAGCTGGCACCGATTGCCTCATTTGAAGGATTCTGTCCACAGTTGTCATCATCTTCTTCGTCAGCAAAACGGGAACACTCCTATTAAACTTGCCTCTGATTTCCACTCGCTGAAAATGATTCACCATTTTCTTCTCAACCTCTGTGAGACCTTTCAAGATATCTTGATTGGTGATCGATCCAATCTTAGCATTCTGGAAGTCTGACACCTTCATTCTCTGAACTTCTCCCCCTCGTTTTCGGTTGAAAAGTGATACAGCACAAAGAGTTGCTTTAACCACTGTCGGATAATCTTCCGAAACCATCCTTGTCTCAAGAAGCTGTTGGACCTTCCTCACATCTTCACATGATGGGATCAGCTTGGGTTTGTTCATGGTCATTTTCCCGACCGACTGGGCTGCTGTAGCGGACACACAATCATACCAGTCCCCGTCGAAGACGGAGTCAAACCGCTGCGCCTCAGAGAGCTCCTGTCGCCACCTGTCGTCTGAACCCTGTCCAAGCTGTTTGGATGCCTGTGACTGTTTGATCTGTGAACACTTTTTCAAAGCATGGCCTATGCGCATTGCGAGATTGCCTTTTTTGAACTGATGTGTGTCCTCATCAAAATCTGCTAGCTCTTTTACAGCCAGGACAACATGATCAAAGCTAGCTGAATTGATCACAGCATTTAAACTTGCGATTTTCATTTCTGACCTCACTCTGATAATCTTCAACAGTCTCCCTAACTCCCGCATCCTGGAGCTGATTTGTCCAGCCGTGTGTTCTTCAATGTCCCTGCGGTCAAATAATCTCTTTCCATACTCAAGAAGCAAGGGGTCAGTTCTGATGAGACGGCTTATCTCATCATCTCTCTGGGTAGCCAAGACCTTGTGGTAGAAGGAAAATTCAACGTCTAAGGGTATTGGAAGCATGAGCCGACCACGGCGAGCGGCGTCCCCTCGCCGAGTGATCTGAAACCCTCCTGGCTTCTGACAGCAACGTTTTGAGTGTACAGAGATCAGCTTTTTTTGATAGAGCCCTTTGCAATGGCTACAGGCGAGAAGGTCGTCTGCCTTACTAGTTTTGGTGCGATACTTAGGAATCAAACATCCGGATTTGTTTTCAAGAACAGCAACGTTATGCATGTAATCACCCTCATCTTGTAGTCTGATCCATGCTCGACGTCTCTGCTTGGTCCCTTTTTTCATCGACAAAATTTTAGCAACGTCAGCCTCATCTGCATGGACATCTTGTAAGTGCGTGCTCATTTTCAAGACAAGCTTGCCACACAATTTGCATGCATGTTTCTTGTCCCATTTGTACTTTCCTTTCCCTCTCTGCGACACGTGCACACCCGTTTCTTCTGTAAGTGCTCTTTCCCCACTCTTTCCAGCATCATGTTCCTCCTGCCTATCCACATTCTCATTGCCACCCCCTAACGCACACTGCACCTTGCTGGTACTAGCGTCACCAACACCTGGCCACCCCAAACCTGCCACTTTGATGAAATCTAACATAGTCGATACAATACTGTCTATGTCCGAGATCCCAGCAATTGATGCTGACACACCCTCTGAATCCGGTGAGCTCGAGCCAGGAACAAACTCCTCGTCATCACTGCCCTCGTATTGCGATGCGCTGGCACTGCTCTCAGTCTCGGGTCCATCCCAGGCGCCATTTGCCAACTGGAGAAAGAAAGAAAGAAAGATTAAAACCAAAGCTGCCTTAGAAACAGAAACAGCCCAATTTTGGGTTTAAAGGGGCCTTGCACAAGAATAAAAAGAGTAATCCCGTGTATGACCGATTTACATATGTGTGACCTCGGTGACGAGGGCTGGCTTCTGCAGCAGTCAAAATCCACGTTTTCTGAAAATGCAAGCAGTTTTCACACATTTGTCAACCCTGCGTGACCCTTTGAGAGAGGTCACTCAAATTGGCATGTTTAAAAAGGTCTTGCCACAAAGTATCCTTGGGCCAAGCTTGAAGAATGTGGCTTGAATAGTCTCCGAGAAAATGCCACCGTTAACTCATTCTACCCCCAGACACACCACAGCAGGATAACAGGGGTGGGATTCTAGTAAGAAAGAAAACGCGGAAAATCAAACGACATTGGTGGGGGGTGGGTGGGTGGGTGGGGGGGGGGGTGTGGGGGGGGTGGTTTTATGTCCTTCATTTTCAGCGGCCGAAAAATCAAACGACAGGGGGAGGGGGGGGGGGGATAGGCACGCGTGTCCACCGTTCGCCAAAGTATCCAAAAACCGACACGGGGAGCGAGACCAAACACACCCGAAAATGGACTTTGTTATGACACTCCTGATCTGCAGTATAAAAATGGAATGTGCGTACCAGTTTATGTTCAGATGCACACTAAACGGCACTCTGTCTTGGACAATATCCTTTTTCACCGCCATTTTCCACTGCGACCTAAAGCTACCGGAAGTGTCGGGCGATAGTGAACCAAACTGCATACAAATCCAACCCATTTGAGATTTTTTTGCCATTTAAGAAGATTTTTTTTTTTTCTCGTCTTTTTTGTTGTTATTAGACGCGGAAAATAAATATGCTTCAGCGGAATTGTGAAAGAATTTCCACGGAAATCCGCGGAAGAATCCCACCCTGGGATAAGGATCGACCATGATAGTTCAAAGGTGATGCCAGAACAGCTTGGCGCCTACGGGCGCCAAGCTATTCTGGCACCACCCTTGAACTATCATGGTCGATCTGTGTCCTGCGCTGCAATGCGGTCTTGAGAGGACAGGGGCAAAATTTAAGGATTTTGGTGTTGGGGTAGAATGAGTTAAAGTTTACCATGGACGACGGACGGACGACCAGTGGCCCAGAACATAAACTCACTTTTGCTTCGCACGCACGCCAGCCAATAAAATGAAGATGATCATAGAATCACTTTACTTACCAGTTTGTAATTGGGGGCATTCCGCTGCCGTCCATGCACCCTCCTACCAGACGCACCCTCTGTGGCAGAGGCTGGGGGGCCTTGATTCTGCAGCATAGATCCTGATGGGTTTGGACATCCTGCTGCCATCCGGCGCTGGGTGTGTGCCAGAAAGTCCTGAGCCGGTGTGACCAAAATGGTGTTGCTGAGAACATGTCCAATACAACCATGTAAACCAACTGACATTTTGAATCAGATTGATTGTACATTGCTTAACGTCCCGACAGCCACTAGGCTTTCTCAGGACGTGCCTGCACTGCTTGTGAAAAAAAACCCACCTAAACAGAACATTGCCATGTATGTCGCCTGCCGGTCAAATACGTTAACTCATTCTACCCCAACACCAAAATCCTTAAATTTTGCCCCTGTCCTCTCAAGACTGCATTGCAGTGCAGGGCACAGATCGACCATGATAGTTCAAGGGAGATGCCAGAATAGCTTGGCGCCCGTAGGCGCCAAGCTATTCTGGCATCACCCTTGAACTATCATGGTGGATCCTTATCCTGCCGTGGTGTGTCTGGGGTAGAATGAGTTAAATAAACCTAACACATGGGGCCAAGACATAAAGCTAAGACCATTTAGCAACACACATCCAATATCAAGAGCTACAGGCAGTGCAGACAGTAGGGAGAGTTTTAAAAAGGCAAATTTATACAGGTGAATGGACAAAGGGTAGACAGAAACACATGCATGCCCCAGAATTGAGAGAAAAACCCACCCTGTGGGGCTGACCAGGGTGACCCTGAGAACTAAAAACTGGCAATACAGTAAAAAGCGATACTTCAGTTGCACATTCCTAAACGAGACCTGTTTGTGGACGTTCGTTCTTCGAATCGCGAGGCAGTTTTGCGAACGAGGATTGAAATCTGGCGCCATTTTTGTTTTTTTTTTAAAAAAAAAGTCAACTGATAGTTACTGTGCATGCATGTGGCAAGTTAACACGTCAGAAAAAAAAAAAAAGAAAGAAGAAACAAAATCGCGTGGCAGATTGACCTTGTAATGGGGTTATTGAACGAATTCCTTTCATTGAAGAAGAAAGCTTTTGTTAAAATCGTGGGGTTCTATTATCATTTACTACAAGACTCAACGGTCAGGCCCGGCCGGTGCGGCCGAAGACACGTTTGAAAGCAGACGCCTTATTTTTCTGGGCCAAACGGGTACGGGGATTGGAGGCATCTCTCAGTTAAATAACTGCACTGAACAAGTACATTTGAGCGTGCTCTTAACTAAGAAATATTGCATAAAATACCTCTGCAAATGCGAGAGAATGACCGGTGCGTCCGTTGGAGACGAAAGACGTTTAAGCAAGGGAAGGAACTCCGTTCATCGGTGTTGGACCAATCAAATTGATCTGAAAACACTCCGGCCGCTTCCGTGTCCACACACAGGCCCAGGGCATCCCTGAAACACAACGATGAAGTAAATCTGTTAAAATGGGCACATCGTATTTTGATATTTTTTTCTGAATTTTGAATGAAAGATAATACAGAAACAACCCTCAGAAAAAATGGGTTTCTGATCTGGCCACCCAAAATTTTACACAGACCCAGATTGCATAAGGATGGTAAAGAAAGTAACCCAGTTCAGTCATTTGGTGTACGCACACACACACACACACACACACACACACACACACACACACACACACACACACACACACACACACACACACACACACACACACACACACACACACACACACACACACACAGAGAGAGAGAGAGAGAGAGAGAGAGAGAGAGAGAGAGAGAGAGAAACACACACACACACACACACACACACACACACACACACACACACACACACACACACAGAGTAAACTCTAAAATATGATTTTCATGCTAAATACTAAGCAAATACCGATATCATTATTATACCGATGGCATTACAACGATTTCATGCATTTGTTTAATGCATTCAAATTTTAAAATATGTATTTGTAATAAATAAAACTGGAAAAATCTGCAGTTTGTGTTGTTTTTTTTCAATTAATTCATTCGAGATGAACGGCATCCGGATACGCGGAATTAGCCGCGTATCCGGATTAAGTCGCGTATCCGGATGCCGTTCGTCTCGAATGAGTTAATGCAGATCTCACCGTCGCAGAGAGAGAGAGAGAGAGAGAGAGAGAGAGAGAGAGAGAGAGAGAGAGAGAGAGAGAGAGAGAGAGAGAGAGAAAGTGCGTGCGTGCGTGCGTGTGTGTGTGTGTGTGTGTGTGTGCGTGCGTGCGTGCGTGCGTGCGTGCGTGCGTGCGTGCGTGCGTGTGTGTGTGTGTGTGTGTGTGTGTTCAAGGCCATGTTATTGTCCACACAGGAAGGAGTGACACTAACTTTACCTGTACAGGCAGAGAAAAAAATAGCAAGTCCATTTGTGTGAAAAGCCAGATTTTCTTTGTATTAAATGAAACATCTATATTTTCACACAAATGGGCCTGTGGCATTCATAGGGCGTAGGAATGGATTGCCCTTGACCGCAAGCTTCTGCGGGAGAACATGAACATTCATGCCTCTTGCATTCAGTTGTCGATTCATCAGTTTGATATTGAAGGGGTTAATTTTGAAGCTGGCACTTTGCCAAAGGTCAATTACCTGTTATCGATAACAGACTTTACGACATTGCGGATTTTTCTGATTCTACTCAGTAACCGAGTATATTGAATTATGCCCGGTGCAGGCAAACGACATTACGCCTATTTTGCCGTGAAACGTGATACTTCTATTGTATTATAATGAACATCTCCCTTTCACAGAAATGGATTTGCTATTCTCATCAACGTGAGCGGTGACTTGTTTAAACTGGAAGTAACAGCTTGCAGGTTCAGAACGCATTGATTCATGAAGCTGTGAAGTCACACACCCCATCTGCAAGAGGTATATATTCTCATGAGCCCCTGCTACTGCAGGGGCTCATGAGAATATATACCTCTTGTGGACGCAGTTTCGCTCCATGTATATGCTCAGACCGAAGTGAGGTATCGCCGGTATCTGCATTACACTATGGCAGTGCGCTATCTCAAGATTAAAAATGAAACTAAGATGTTTCTGCAAACAGAAAATATATCGGCCTGATAACTCAATAAGCAGGCGGTCTTTGGGCAAACGTCAGGCGAAGCCAAGGGCGCCCGATGTCGTCCCGAGGGCCGTTTACACACTGCGAATGTAGAACTTTTGCATATCTGAAACTCTCGACTGTCGGACTTTCCAAGTTATTTCTGAAGCTGCCGTGATATGGCTTGCTGCCAATGACTAGAAAACTGATAAATCCTACACACACACACACACACACACACACACACACACATATACACACACACATACACACACACACACATACACACACACACACACACTCAAGCACGCACGCACGCACACACCCACACACTGCTTCAACGTGTATAAATGCCGCCTTTAGCCGTGCAAACACCAGATTCCCCGTGTCTAGCAGAGCGCGGAACCTGTTCAGGTAAGTCACTACTTTTCACTAATCTCCCTGCAGATACTCTCTAAGGACCACAGACACGAGATGACCGTTGCTTCATTGGTCACCTCTTAACTCATTCGAGACGAACGGTATCCGGATGCCGTTTGTCTCCAATGAGTTAAACAATAAATAGAGAAAAACCGGCATCTGAGAATTAATCGGCCAGCGTCCAGTCAAATCGCGTTTTTTAGATTCTCAGTCATACACAAAGCACACTTCGGAATAGCCATTACCTTCTAAGATTCCCAAGACGTATCCTTTTACCCTGCTGCCAGTCGCTTTTTTAATTTTTTTTTTTTTTAAATCATGTTTTCCGCCGCAAATTCGAACCAATCTGCTCATCTCCATTTTCATCGGTCACGAAACGGCTGCTGTCCCCTTTGAACTGGCATCCAAATTACATCCCTTTGTACGCGGAGTCACTCGACCGCAGCAAATGTAAACATGTTGGAGCCGACGAGATACATTTCAGCGTTTTACGTTTTCACAAATGTACACTGAAAAATTATAGCAAAATATCCTTACCTCTGATCGTTTGTTTGTTTTTGTTTTTGTCCACAGGTTCTATTGCCGCTCAAAAACGGACATGATGTACATATGTAAATAGTTAACGTCTTCTTTCGTTTTTATTCAACATGCAGATGTGAGTATTTCGTATTTTATAAAGAAACCCAAAATCCCCTTCTGTCCATAGAATTAGACTGGACAGTAGGGATTTTCGAGTTCAATGAGCCATGTTCAATGGCAATGCACTTTATAATTTTACCATTGAGAACGCGATTATCGAGCTCAACGACTGACGCTCAATGCACTTTATAATTTTACCATTATGAAAGCAACTTTCTAAGTAGCCTTTTGGCTGTAAGTAGCGATGAACGTCGAGGTGATTTCTGGCCCTTGCTCTTCCCAGTAGGCAAAATGTCCTCAACCGGAGGGTGTTTCGCATGCTGGGTTCTTACTACTCCTATTAAGTCATCCTGGCTCACAATGTTTGTATTTATAATGGCGACTGGTTTCCACTGAGAGTCCTTCGAATGGTCGGTTGGTTTTTTTTTTCTAATTCAAGTTCGTTAGTACATGTATCTCTTAAAAACACATCATCGTTCATGATAGTTCTAGTCCGGAATATCTTGGCACCCTCCCGGGCGCCAAGACAACCCGGCACTAAACTTAAACTATCATGCCTACGCATCTCCCGCACTATGTGTGTTAAAATGCCCTGTACGATTTATTGATTTTTCTCCAGCTCTTTATATGCCGACTTTATGTGCAAGACTGAACGAGAGACGCCACGTCTAAAACAGTGGCAACAATGGCCAGCATCCCCACCTCGTCACATCAATTGGTAAACCCATTCTTCTTCTTCTTCTTATTGTTGTTGTTGTTGTTATTCTTCTTCTTATTACTATTATTATCACTATTATTATTATTATTATTATTATTATTATTATTTGTTTGTTCCTTTTGCCTTTATCCTTTCTCAGGTTAAAAAGAGTGTTAACCCGAACATTTTACATAAAAATAAAAATCTCCAGCAAATTTAATAAATTGTGTGATACTTGTATGTACTTTTTAAGTACGTTTTTGCTTTTTCGCTGGGATTTTCTCAGCAAGCCTGGAACTACTATTGCTCTGGCGAAATTGTCAGACTGAAACTTGTACGCCTAACGACTAAGTGACATGCATGTAACCTAGTCGTTAGGCGACACCTCTAAAATTTTGGAAAGGCGGTCTCGGGGCTAACTCGGTTAAAGACTGTATTCACATGTTTTCTGTGTTCGTTTCAGACCTCGCCTGTATGACGCAATAAGACCACTCAAGATACAATCACGTGCTCAGTACGCAATGGGTAATCGGGCCAACCTCCGCCGCAGTAAGCGCGCACTGCAACTGACGTAGCCCCGATGTCCTTTTTTTTTTTTTTAACATCCCGAGACGTCACTGAAACATCTCGGCGAAAATACCATGCAGCGTCAAAGTTTTTAATCTTCATCAATTTCGATATTTCTGTTTAACAAATTGTGCTCCAAGGTCGAAAGTTTGAGTTGTCATCTGAAGACTGCCATACAATCCATGAGTCAAATTGACCATAATAGTTCAGGGTGGTGCCAGAATAGCTTGGCGCCTTAGGCGCCAAGCTATTATGGCACCACCCTGGAACTAGTATGATCGATCCATAAATTGCTGTTAGACTGCATTGCAATCCAGGAGACAAACTGGCCATGATAGTTCAAGGATGGTGCCGGAATAGCTTGGCGCCTGAGGCGCTAACCTATTCTGGCACCACCCTATAACTATTCTGGTCAATTAGTAACCTGCTGTTTAAGTGCATTACAATCTAGGAGACAGACTGACTATGACGGTTCAAGGGTGGTGCCAAGATAGCTTGGCACCTGTAGGAGCCAAGATTTTCTGGCACCACCCTGGAACTATCATGGTCGATCCATTACTTGCTGTTAAGCTGCATTACAATCCAGGTGAAAGTATAAACATGATAGTTTAAGGGTGGTGTCAGAATAGATTGGTGCCTGCAGGCGCCAAGCACTTCTGGCACCTCTCTGAAACTATCAAGGTCCATCCATAACTTGCTGTCATAACTTGTATTACAACTCAGGAGACAGATTGAAGATGACAGTTTAAGGATGGTGCCAGAATAGCTTGGCGCCTGCAGGTGCCAAATTATTCAGGCGTCACCCTGGAACTGTCACGGTCGATTTGCTGCGATGTGTCACGGTTGAACATTTAACCCCTTTGCGCATGCAGCTATCTTTACTGATTACAGTACCGGTAGCTGCAAGCACAATGAGTTTATATTAACCTATTTGTGCATGAAGCCACCGATGCTGAGTACAGTGTCGGTTGCTGCATGCGCAATGAGGGAAAATGTGTACACCATTCAAACTGCAAGAAGTATAGATCTTCGTGAGTCCCCGCAACAGCGGAGGCACATGAGGATCTATGCCTCTTGCTGACACCGCTTTAATTCTATGTTGCTAGGAACTCTGTTTTTTATCATTTTTTAAAATTTAGTTTTAATTTTTTTTCTTCTTGAATTATAACGAACATTGCAGAAACACTGGTTAAAACCTCGTTATGCATGCAGGCAGCGGTACTGACGACAGTGCTGCTGGATGCATGTGCAATAGCCTTCAGACATCCTGACACATCCTCAAGCGTTTGGAATGACCAAGACACTCAACATTTAGAACACTTTCTGACTGCATGATTTTGCTTATTGATGTGGCTGTCACTAAATTTAAAAAGTGAATACAACACAAATATAAAGGGGAGAAAACGATGCGCAATGCAGACATCCGTCAAACCGTATCAGAATGTTCCATCATATCAAATGTTTGTCTAATTTGTGAAAAGAAAGTACATTACACATCAGGTCAACTGTCTCTCGACACATAGCCAAGGTAAAAAGGAATCACGATTGTCATTTGAAAAGTATTGTATTTGAATTGTTATGTATTTGTTTCCATTCACGTGTGTTTTGAATATTTTGTGAAAACGTTCAATAAATGGGTATATACAAACAAAAACATCCTTTGCGGTGTGTATGCGTGTGTGTGTGTGTGTGTGTGTGTGTGTGTGTGTGTGTGTGTGTGTGTGTGTGTGTGTGTGTATGTGTGTGTGTGTGTGTGTGTGTGCGTGTGTGTGTGTTTATGTGTTTTTCTGTGTGTGTGTCTGTGTGCGTGCGTGCGTGCGTGCGTGCTTGCACAAGGAGAACAAACAAATCAGCATCACACTTAACAGAGGTTTTCTGTTGCCCCTTATGTGCACAGGAGAACTCTCGTGAGTGTAAATAAGAAAACATATAATTTTTTGTGTGAGTAAAACTTAATAAATGTTCTTAGTATGTCCCCAGTAAGCAACGGTTTTCGGGCCCACGACGGCCGCAGTGTGCCCGCGCACACTAGTGCGCGGGCATACTGCGGCCGTCCTGGGCTCGAAGACATCAATTATGCTGTACAAAAGGAGCAGGTCGTTTGACAGTCACCAGAGATCGCTTTATTAACTAAACCAATTATTCAATTACCGCATCACATTAAAACGAGCTACTCCAGGCACGCGCAGCATGCGGTTAAAATCGTGTTTATAAATGTCCTTAGTTTGTCTCACAATAATGATGGACAAAAGGATTGACTTAAGTTATGAAGTTTGAACTCGTTAAATGAATGAAGTTCCTGCTCTTCTTCTTATTTGTATGCAGGAAAGTTATTCCTTCCGTTAACCCTTTTAGTTCCGGATCCCTACAGCAGGCGATGGCTTAACCATGATAATTCAAGGGTAGTGCTAGATTAGCTTGGCGCCACAAGGCGCCAAGGTAATCTGGCACTACCTTTGAATTATCATGAAGCCATCTCCTGCAACTGGTACATAGTCGTTAGGCAACACCTCCAAAATTTGAGAAATGGGACGTTGGGGCTAAAAGTGTTAAGCTAAAAAAGCAATGAAAAACCTCTGGTACGTGTGCCTACATGGGTTGTTGTGAAAACAGTGGTAGAAAAAGTTGAGTTGAGGCAAGGCAACATTGATAACCCGTTGTATCTTCGACTGAATTTTTGCAGTAAGAGCCCCAGCTAAGGAGGAGATCGCTTTAAGGCAAATGTGGTTTCACATTGGGCACACACACACGCACGCACGTAACATGCTGTTAACCCCTTCGCTGATAGCAAACACGCATGGAGTCTTTGAACCCTTTGCGTGTCGGAAGCGGTTTTAGTCGCGATGATTCCTACAGGAATCTTCGCCACTAAAACTGCTACCGACACGCAAAGGGTTGGGACAAACAACGCAAGATTACACCAGAAACGCGGTTGACAGACACGAGAGGCAAGAGACAAATTATCGTCTGAGGTTTTCTGACTCCTGCACTGGTGTGTCCTTAGATTTTGTCGACAGCGATGGATTAAATGTACACACAACATATCACAACACCTAATTTTATTGTGACGGTTATCTGTCATGTGCGACAGACAAACATTTCTCTTCAAGTCATCACCGATGTTTTCGCAGTGCAACATTTTGGACTTGGCGCCCCAGCACTAAAAGTTCGAAATCACGCGATGGTATTGTCCCCGTGTGAATTGTGTCGTCCGTGCCCCTCAGTGACAGTGAGTATGCTTTATTAGTGTGGTTATGTTTACGCCGGTCGACTCGAGACAACGAACGACAGCGAAATGACAGCGGATGATCAGCTTGTGCCATAAACACAGACTCTAAACATCTGCAAGACATAGATCCTCATGTGCCCTCATGGCCCATGAGGATCTATGCCTCGTGGATATGTGTGGAGTGTTGACCATTCCAATAGTAGCAGTTGCTGATCCGTTGTAGTTTCGCTGCCGTTCGTTGTTGGGAGTGGGTCGTTTTAAACCTCACTGTTAATAGTCACTGCTTTCGGTGACTATCAATCAAACAGTTTGATAATGTTTGATAATGGGAGTCGCTCGATCTGTCTGGAAATGATGGCATACAAACGCTCCACTTATGTAATAGTATAGTATAGTATAGTATAGTATAGTATCTTAAAAAAAAGAAGAAATATTTAAGGTTTAATGTCTTTTGTCCACCAAGAATGTCATTTTAAAGACAAGGCACCGAACAGGCCCATTGGAGAAAAACAAATTGACCGCGAGTGACCTTCTGGACGAGACATAATAGATTAAGGATGGTGCCTGTGGCCGCCAAGTTATTCTGTCACTGTGATCTACCTCGAACTGTCAATCCATATCTTGTAGTGTGTCAAGACAGTAGGCTGATCGTTATTTTCTGCTTTTGTCACAGTTTAGTAAAGTGTTTACGAAATATGAGCAACCGACGCGGCGACATGGCCGCCAGCGCACCCCGTCTATCCGAGGGACATCTCAAGCATCTGGCGCTTCCATTCTGTAAACTACGTTCATCCCCTAGTAGCATTCTATCGTCGCGGATACCGTCTCATTTTGGAGAAAAGCGCCGCATTATGGTCACGGTCTTTTTGAGGAGTTACATTTACGTAACTGCTACGGAACATTCGAGCCCGTCGCATTTCGGGCTCAACACGACGCAGGGGTGGATCCGGGTGGGGGGGGGGGGGGCAGGGAGTCCATGCCCCCTCCCCCCACCCCCCACCCCCACTCCGAGACGAGACCCGAAATTTGTTAAAATGTTATATAAGAAAGTCCCTTTTTGGGGGTGTTTGGACCCCCCCCCCCACACACACACACACACACACTGTTTGATTTTCCGGCGCCTGGAAGCAAGGTCCGTCGCCTCCCCCCCCCCCCCAACTATTTCAAGTGTGTGGAAGTCTCTGCCAACTGAAATGCGGAATCTGCCCACATTGTCACAGTTCAAAGCTCACTTAAAGACTTTTCTTTTCTGTCGGGCATTTAACACTTAGCTCATCTTTAGCTAACTGTTGACTGCCGTTTATTCTGATCCTAGAGGAAGTGAATGTAAGGTGTTGGGAAGAGATGGGGTGGTTTAAAGTAGTGTATAATCGTGCGTGTGTCTGAGAGAGAGGGTGTGCTGTTGTGCATGCGCAGTGAGTCCAGTGTTTTCCTGGCGAACAGCGCTATACAAGAACGATGTATAATAATAATAATAATAATTATTATTATTATTATTATTATTATTATCATTATTTTTCGGCCCTCGCGGAAACAAGATCTAGCGTGGTGGAGGCCTTTTGTATCAGGTTCAGGGTCCCAAACATGAAGTTGGACCCCCCCCCCCCCTGAAGCTAAGTGATCCGGCCCTGCGACGTCGCGGCAACCGCCAATGAATAGCTCACATGAGCTCTTCTCCGAAGACCTATGAGATGGTACTGCGACGTCTACGCGAACTTTGAATGAGTCCCAAATGTGACTGTCACAAAGCAGAGGTCGCTGTGCCGTTGCAGCACTGGCTCACACGAGCTCGTCCTCAAAAGATCGGTGAGACAGTACAGCAACCAAAATGGGACTATCATGAATGAGAGGACGCAAAATGGTCGCATTTACGTATCCTGCCACAATCTGTGGATGTTAATTGCCCACATCCATTTCAACTCTCTCTCTCTCTCTCTCTCTCTCTCTCTCTCTCTCTCTCTCTCTCTCTCTCTCTCTCTCTCTCTCTCTCTCTCTCGTCCGAAAGGTCCAGGGTTCGAATACGGTCAAAATTAGTTCAGAACCTATTTCGGTGCCCCGTCTTTGAAAGCATCTACGTGGTGGACAAAGGACGTTAAGCCCTAAACGTTTAACTCTCTCTCTCTCTCTCTCTCTCTCTCTCTCTCTCTCTCTCTCTCTCTCTCTCTCTCTCTCTCTCTCTCTCTCTCTCTCTCTCTCTCTCTCTCTCTCTCTCTATATATATATATATATATATATATATATATATATATATATATATATATATATATATATATATATATATATATATATATATATATATATATATATATCACTCTCCCCCCACCCCCCACCCCACTCAGCAAGTTAGACTATCATCCACCCACCCATCCATTCATCCATCCATTCATCAGTCCAATCCAGACCAAAACGCATGCACGCACGCACGCACACACCCACTCACACACACACACACGCACACCCACACCCACCCACCCACACACACACACACCACACACACACACACACATACGTACGAACGCATACTTGCACTTACGCCCGAGTAGTCTTTGCTTAGTGCGAATGCACTTAACTGACGATTGTAACGGTAAACTCGTCGACTGTTGGAAATACCAGTTTATTTTGTACACTGACGTAATTTGGCTTGCTGCCAGTGACTAGAAACAGATATTTTGCTGTAAGTGAGAAGAAGAAAGCTAATAAATCACACATACACCCTCCCCCCCCCCCCTTCCACACACACACACACACACACACACACACACACACACACACACACACACAACGCGCGTGCGCGCAAGCACATCCCGCTCCCTATAAATACGGCCAGCCGCAGCAATAACTTATATCATCAGAGAGGAAACTATACTGTGACAGTATTTTAGCAGATTATCTCTCAGAGCACGCGATGCCTATGTAAGTATGCCAAGTATACCAAGTGCATTTACTGTTGATTCAACTAGTATTTGGATACGGCATAATTTTATTATCTCTTCAGTCAATGCGATTGCCAGCCGCTGTCATATACTGACTAGTAGAAGAAATGCGACATTTTTGGAATCATCGGAAACACTAAAGTGTTTCCGATGATTCCAAAAATGTCGCATTTCTTTTGCTCGTTAGTAAATGTTCGCTGAATGCTAAATAGATGAAGATGCCGTATACAGTCTCGCCCCAGCGGTTCTTAATGAGGATGTTATTGCATTTAAACATGTGCTGTGAGAGGTCTCTTCAACAATGACATTTGTTGAGATTAACCCTTTGGTGTCGGTAGCGGCATTTGTCGCGATGAATCCTGCAGGAAACGTCGCAACAAAACCCGCTACCGACAGCCAAAGGATTAACAGTTTTTAGTCGGGCAATGTCCTCATTCTATTTAGCACCGGTTGCAAGAGACAACCACAAACTCATCTTCGTCAGGAAAAGGCGTACATTTGCATGAGCCCTTATGGCTGGAGCGGGTCATGAGGATCTACACCTCATACGGACGGATGTTAGGAGTTGGGGCTCAGTTCTTCGCTAAAGTTCGCATGATCTGTGAGAGCTGGATTAAGATATAATCAATAAATGTCGCGTAAAATAACTTATGGGTCGGCATGTTTTGTGTATAGCCTTCTTAGTTATCAGTTTATGTACCTGTGATACCTTCCATGACTTATGCACCTTACAACTTTACACATGTAATTATTTTAGTCGTTTAGTCTTTCTTAGTGTATTGTTTATTTGCTTGTACTAGTGAGTTTAGGTGCTTTAGGTGTGTTTTTAGGAGTGTGTATGTATGTGAAAAGGTAGGGGGGTCGGGGGGGGGGGGGGGTTCGGAGGGGGCTGGTGCGGATGACGTGATCATGTAACTTTTTATTCTTGTCTCTATTGTGTATGTTATACGGCTGGGCCAAAATTTCCCCTCGGGGACAATACAGTATTATTATCTTGTAGTGTATGTCATTCTTTTCGGCTACTTCGCCGCGTGATTCGACACCGATGATTGACGATCATCGCTTTTAATAATTATGGCCAAGTTGACACCTTCACCCTGCGACCGGCACCACCCAATTGAAAGAGGCAAAGAACTTCATGAGCCCCCGCTAATGCGGCAAGAGGCAGCAAGTGGCAATGAACCTCATGAGCCCACGCATCAGTGAGGACTCATGAGTTTTTTTGCCTCTGCCACGGTCTAGGGAAAGATGGTGGTTTGTTTGTGATGTGGGAGTAGGTTATATAATCTTAGTAACAGGGGATCCCCACCCACACACTCTCATCATTTTAGCTACAAACTTCTCATTCATCGCATTTCTCTCACTCTGGAGAAGGACGTCTCGCATGTGCTTCACGCACACTGATTTACTAATGAACACAGTCACTGAAATGCTAAATGTGTTGATTATTTAAATGAAAGTATTATAACATGTCAAACTTAATTAATGTCTTGTCTCTGTTGTTACAATGTCTTCATCTTCATTCTACCTAGTGTTTTGTGCACAGAAACAATAAAGTCACCTTACCTGGCCTGGTTTTCTATACGTTAATAATGTGGCTATTTTGTCCTCGTCGGCGATGAGTATGTCGATATCCTCTGGCAGTGGTGATCTTATCATGTTCATGGTGTCACATAGGCAAGTTCACAATTGTCACTGCTGTAAGAGTGTACTGATCACACGTTGCTCTTGGGTTAAATCCTCTTCCGGTGAATCTGCAGTGGAAAACGGTATTCTCTGCCTTGGTTACATTATATCGGTCCACACGGTTTAGACCTCCTCTTCTTGGGTTTAATCATCTTCTGATGAATCCGTATTGAAACCGGCTATTCTCTGGTCACATTAATGAACACTACTTTTCATCGTTCTCCACCTCCTCAGTCTTCTCAACCCCACCCGGGTCTGCCTTGGGGGACTTGGGTGGGGTTAGGTATTTTTTAGTTCCCAGGGTCACCCTGGTCAGCCCCACAGGGTGGGTTTTTCTCTCTATTCTGGGGCATGTGTTTCTGTCTACCCTTTGTCCATTCACCTGTATTTGCCTTTTTAAAACTCTCCCTACTGTCTGCACTGCCTGTAGCTCTTGATATTGGATGTGTGTTGCTAAATGGTCTTAGCTTTATTTAGGCCCCATGTTGTAGGTTTATTTAACGTATTTGACCGGCTGGCGACATACATTCAATTTTCTGTTTAGTTTTTTTTTCACAAGCAGTGCAGGCACGTCCTGAGAAAGCCTTGTTGCTGTCGGGACGTTAAGCAATGTACAATCCTCAGTCTTCTCTTCTCATACCTCGTGCCACCCTCCCGGGCGCTCTCTCGTCTTTTCGTCTCTCTCGCTCAGCACCAAGTCCGTCTCGTTTCCCCACACTCTGATCCGTATATTAAAACAAGTCTCTCCCCCTTCCTCATTCTGTATTCTTACGCGATGTCATGAATATTCATTTACATCTCTACATCAATTTCAACTAACTTCAATAAATATATAAATGTAACGCACGCAGACTTGCCCACAGTCGTACGCACAGACTCTCACGCAACAGACGCATACACCGCCACTGACTCAGACGGGCGCATTCATGCGGTAAAACACAACACACGGGCTCCCTTTCTAAAGTAACCTTTATGCACTATAAATGAAAAGAACCACTTTAAAGACTATCAACTATATACAATGTTCTACTATCACACCACACACGTATCACAGTATCTTTGCCAGGCTAGGTCTTAGTCTCACATTGCCTCCAACCTGTTTGATGTTGTCTGGTTACGTTGGTCCTTCTCACGTCTAGGCGTGAAAGTCCTTCCTCGTACGCGTATTGCCGTCCTGTCTCTTTGGGCACGGACGTCCTCGTTCTCGTACGGTACACTCAGTTCTCGCTTGGACTTGGGTGTCTTGGTTCCCAGTCAGACTCACTCTCAGAAGAGCTGGAGGGATGACCTCACGTAGGTCCCACCTGCGACTCGACGTCTCGGCGTCTGTCTTCCACTCTCTTACAAGATTGATTGTACATTGCTTAACGTCCCGACAGCAACAAGGCTTTCTCAGGACGTGCCTGCACTGCTTGTGAAAAAAAAAAACAAAAACAACTAAACAGAACATTGAATCTATGTCGCCAGCCGGTCAAACACATTAAATAAACCTAACACATGGGGCCTAAATAAAGCTAAGACCATTTAGCAACACACATCCAATATCAAGAGCTACAGGCAGTGCAGACAGTAGGGAGAGTTTTAAAAAGGCAAATACAGGTGAATGGACCTCGGGTAGACAGAAACACATGCCCCAGAATAGAGAGAAAAACCCACCCTGTGGGGCTGACCAGGGTGACCCTGGGAACTAAAAAATACCTAACCCCACCCAAGTCCCCCAGGGCAGACCCGGGTGGGGTACTCTCTTACAAGAACTCTGAACAAACAATAAAAGTCCCAACGTAACACTTGCTAAACACACAACATATTGGATCAATGAGAAACGTCACGTAACCTGGCTGACACAAATAACTCACCCGTTCATTCACACACACACACACGTGCTTCATAAACTATTTCCGTATCACCCCCATATCTGTCACTATCTTGAAACAGACTATAGCCTAACTGACACTCTTGCTATACATTACTCTATACCCTGGAAAAGACTATGCTTAACCAACCACGTACTATCTTCATAGCGGCTTAGACATACACACTTCATATTCCTTTAGTCATCTATCTCGGTAAACAACTATACAAAACACCGGTTACTTCACCGAATTCTAAACATACATAACTACCAAACCGGAACACCGCTATACAACCACATTAATCTTACCACGCATACCGTCTTTAACTAAACAACTATCAATACTACATTTAGAAACATACCTGAAATCTAGGCTTCAGAGTCTTGGAATGCGGGCTAGGTAACTCGAACAACCGTTCCATACGATAAGACAGCCCGCAATAACCAACTAGACCTCTGACAGTCACAGCTTCCGCCTAGAACTCACTAAACAGAACTCACTACAAAGACCCGTGCTAACCATGTCTTACAGATTCCCACGTGCGTCTAATACCACACGGACTTCCGGCAACAAACCGTTAACAAAAACCGTACCGTACTAATCCTACTCGTTAGCAAAAACCGTACCGTACTAATCCTACTGTGCGAGCACTATGCACGAGCATAGAGCTTCATCACAACTAAACATGCATTTCACAACCGGTCCATGCATCCAATTCAGCCTAGCACCAGCGGCATCACAACATAAATGTCATTATTTTGTGAACGGACTATTTCTTATTCTAGAATTTTCCACAGACACTCTCAGACACATTCTTTGGTTGCAGAATCAGGCGGGAAAGTACTGACCCGGCCTTGCCCCGCTAATTGTTTAGGTCCTGCGTTCCCGCACGCACTATCGCTTCCTCCTGTCACTACCCCGTCCCAGCCTATCAACACACCCATGACTAATGAGGCTCTGTCTCTTGGCTAGCCTAAACATGTTGGTCTGACCATGACGACTCGCAGCCGCTATTCGTTTCCTCATTCAATTATTTCACGAGTAACTCTGGTTCCACAAAATTAACTACTCGCTAATTAATCTTCCATTTAATTTCTGAACTTATTTTTGGTCCCTTGACAATTTCTCCCCACTACCAGACAATACCCTGCATTGTTTCTTTCTCAGGTCAAGGGCCAAATATTATAGGAAAAGAATTGATTTCCATATACAGTTACACAGACTATAACATCAAGAAACACACGACAGTACCGATTTGGCGACCCAGTCAAAGATATTAAAAGTATCTCATCGGCTAATACAACATCAACATAATAGGGCGGTTGGAGTAGTAGATTTCACACAACAACAATTAAAACTTTTGGCAAATCTAAAATGGAACATGTAACCCCCCCTACTTCAGGAATTGCACTGGCTACCCATTCAGTTTAGAGTCGAGTACAAGATTGCGGTCCTGGCTTTTCGCTGCTTTGATGGATCCCTACCGCCATACCTCTCATCCCTCCTCAACATCTATCAGCCCTCCCGTTCCCTTCGTTCCTGCTCTGTGAAGCGTTTCCGTGTCCCCAGCTTTTCCTCTAAGCGGTTTGGCTGCCGGACATTTCAGTATCAAGCCCCTGTTGTCTGGAACTCACTTCCCCTACACCTCCGGAATGCTGAAAACATTGACGTCTTTAAGACCCAACTTAAAACCTACTTCTTTCAGCTTGCGTACCATTAATCCACAGATTGTGTGTGCGTGTGTGTGATGATGGTTTGGTCTGCATACATATGGTTTTGTTATGTGTGTTTTAGTTGTATGTGCGTGCGTAGATTAGAAGTGCATAGATTAGACTTTTTTAAAGGTAGTGAGATTCTGCATATATACATGTTTTTGTAACGCGCTTAGAGCCCACTGCCCCTGGGGATTCAGCGCGATATAAATGCTCTTTATTATTATTATTATTATTATTATTATTATTATTATTATTATTATTATTATTATTATTATTATTATTAAAAATATAAAGATGCAAAGAGGCTTGGCCAATTCAGGTGTGGTGACCGACACGGCTTTTGACGATCACTCAACCGCGTGGCGCGCATCTATTTCGGATTTCGCGACATTTCCGGCACTCTCCACATGCATGTACATACAACACAGAGACCGTCAAAGTGATTTTAACTGTGTTTACTTGTCCTGCCTTTGCATTTACACTACTATGCTCAACCGGGTAGTCGGCACCTACGTTTTCTTTTCCCGGTATGTATTTCACGTGATACCGGTACGGCTATAAGGTCATCGCCCACCGCAGCACCCGACTGTTTTGCAGCTGGGCTTTTGAAGGTAGCGCAGTGGCTGATGATCCCTTGAAAATATTTCAGCTAACGCCTCGGCGAC
The DNA here is from genome assembly GCA_036245525.1 of Semisulcospira habei. Lineage (NCBI taxonomy): Eukaryota > Metazoa > Mollusca > Gastropoda > Semisulcospiridae > Semisulcospira > Semisulcospira habei. The sequence continues at coordinate 48,391,683 of BTPG01000008.1, forward strand.
CCTCTCGGTCTCAATAGCCCTCAAAGCCACCGCTTCTGGGTATCTCGTAGCGTAATCTACGACTGTCAAAATGTACCGGTTTCCGGCGCTTGAAATTGGTGTGATTGGTCCAATAAGATCGACTGCAACACGGCGGGATGGCGAGTCAATCAAAGGAACGCTTCCCAGTGGTGCCTTCTTCGTTTTTCCCTTTGGTGCCGTTCTCTGGCATGTGTCACACGAGGAACAAAACCTCTTGATATCCGCCATGATCTCTGGCCAGTAGAAACTACTCATGATCCTGTCCGCGGTCTTCCCCTTGCCTAGGTGACCTGCCATCAGACCTTCATGGCCGATCGACATCACGGTATCTCTGTATCTGGCTGAGACAATCAGCTGGGCCGTCATCTTTTCTGATTTATCGCTTATGAACTGTCGATACAGTAAACCCTTCTTTAAGAAATAACTCACCCGGCTCCCTCTGATCTCCTTATCTCCCCTAGCCTTAACCTCACCAAACAGCTTGTCCAGTGACCTATCCTGCGTTTGCTCTTCCTTGATTTCTGCAGGGGTAGCGTTTACGCCCCGCTTTTGCTCAGGGGTGATGAGTGGCTTCGGACCTTTTAACTCTCTCTTTGCTTGCCCTCTTGTTTCCACCGCGGCTGCCATTGAAAATGAGGGGTCTAGGTCACCGGGTCCCCTTGCTCCTGGGACATTCCCTAGAATTACATCGTACAGCGGGTTAGGCATCACTAGTGCCTCGACCTGCCCGCTGAAAAATGGTGTGTGCACGGAAATTCTTGCTATCGCAAATTCCCGCACAGTCCCATCGATAAGTGCACACTTTCAAACTTCCCCTGTCATCTTTGTCTCGGTTACGAACGTCTCCCTCACTACTGCATCCGAGCAACCCGTGTCACGCAACACATGCATTTTTCTGTCTCTGATCATAGTCATTCCCTCCGTCTATCACCGGCATCGTGCCATCGGTGTATGAGCTACAGAAGACCGACACGACAAAATTTCCGTCATCGCGGCTCGGTGGATCGTTCGCGCTTTCTGTTACTTGAGCCCCCGGCTCCTCAAGTTGCACTACCTGCATCGCCGCAGTCTTCTGCGGCTTAGCTCGGCAGTCCCTCGCAAGATGACCTGTCTTGCCGCATATACAACACGAACATCTATCCGGCGGACGAACGTCTATCCCGGGCACTCTCTCGTCTTTTCGTCTCTCTCGCTCAGAGCCAAGTCCGTCTCGTTTCCCAACGCTCCGATCCGTATATTAAAACAATTCTCTCCCCCTTCCTCATTCTGTATTCTTACGCGATGTTATGAATATTCATTTACATCTCTACATCATTTCACCTAACTTCAATAACTATATATCTCTTGGCTTGACTTCGCGAACGAAGATTCTATAGGGCTTGCCCACGTCGTCTGCAGGCATTTTCGTGGCTGCGGAGGCCAATCCGGGACAGGCAGGTTCGACCGCAATGGCTGCAGGGGAAGGTCTAGTCAGGGTTCTGAGTTACGACAACTCTGTTTTTTCTTCTGAGCCGCTTGTCCTTAAGGTTAGCTCTGCGAGAGTCCTCAAAGGAGACGGCTGCCTTGTAAATGGTGGAGCGCCAGGTGTCACGGTCCGCAGCAAGCGAAGACCACTGGCGGTGGTCGATTTGGCAGGCACTAAGTGACTTCTTGAGACCGTCTTTGTATCTCTTCTTTGGTGCCCCTCTGTCTCGGTGTCCAGTGGCGAGCTCGCCGAACAGAGTAATCTTGGGTAGGCGATGATCCTCCATCCTGGAGACGTGCCCCGCCCAGCGAAGCTGTGTCCGCAGCAGCAAAGCCTCGATGCTCACAGTTTCCGCCTGTTCAAGGACCTCGACGTTGGTGACATAGTCACTCTAGTGAATGCTGAGGATGGTACGCAGGCAGCGCTGGTGAAAGCGTTCGAGGAGTCGTAGTTGGCTGCGGTAAAGGGCCCAGGACTCGGAACCGTACAGCAGGGTGGTGAGGACGACAGCTCTGTACACGCTGATCTTGGTGCCTTTTTTTCAGCTGTTGATTGTGCCACACCCGCTTGAATAGTCGCCCGAAAGCACTGTTCGCTTTTGCCAGCCTGTTGTCCAGCTCCTTGTCCAGCTTGGCGTCTGACGTGATGATGCAGCAGAGTAATTCCACGATAATTAGAGCAGGCAGACTTCTCTCCTTTGTTCTTGTACAGGGTGATGATGACTGCATCACGGAGATCCTTTGGTAGTGTTCCTTTTTCCCAGCAGCAGAGAAAGAGGTCGTGGAGCTTGTTGTGCAGTGCTGGGCCTCCATGTTTCCAGATCTCTGGCGGGATTCCGTCAATGCCTGCTGCTTTGCCACTCTTGAGCTGGTGGATGGCTGTGAGGGTCTCTTCGGCGGTGGGCGGTTCGTCCAATTCAACCTTTAGTGGAAGGTGTGGGATTTGGAGGATGACTGTTTCTTGAACAGTGCGCTCAGCGCCGAAGAGGTCCTGAAAGTATTCCGACCAGCGGTTCAAGATGGAGGTATTATCTGTGAGGAGTGCCTGTCCATCAACGCTTCGCAGGGGACTTTGTACCAGGTGCCTAGGGCCATACACTGCTTTCAGTGCTTCGTAGAAGCCCCTGTAGTCACCGTTGTCAGCGCAGAGCTGGGTCCTCTGTGCGAGTCTGGACCACCACTCGTTCTGGAGCTCTCTAAGCTTGAGCTGGAGACTGCTGCAGATGAGGCGGAAGGCAGACTTCTTCACAGGGCAGGAAGGCTGGGCTAGGTGAGCCTGGTGGGCGGCTCTTTTTTTTTTTTTTTTTTGATGCTAGAAGTTCCTGGATCTCTACGTCGTTTTCGTCAAACCAGTCTTTGTTCCTCTTTCTAGCAAAGCCGAAGACTTCCACAGAGGATTTTACAATAGCAGTTTTCAGTTGTTCCCAGAGTGTTTCTGGGGAGGAGTCTGCTGGATCAACTGTGTCTTTGAGCATGCGCTGTAAATCGGCCTGAAGGGCAGCTTTCTTGTCGTCACGCTGAAGGCTGGCAACATCAAGCTTTTTCTTGGGGGGGGGGGGGGGGGGGGGCCTTTCTTGGGTTTCAGCTTGAGGCGGAGCCTGAGTTTGCAGCGAACAAGGCGGTGGTCAGTGTGGCACTCTGCGCTGGGCATCACTCTGGTGAGGAGGACGTCACTGCGGTCCCTCTGCCGCACTAGGACATAGTCGATAAGGTGCCATTGCTTGGAGCGAGGATGCATCCAGGTGGTTTTTCGACTGTCCTTTTGCTGGAAAGTAGTGTTGGTGATGACAAGTTGCTGCTCTGCACAGAGCTCCAACAGTAGGCGACCATTGTCATTGCAGTTCCCAACGCCATGCTTGCCGAGGACTCCTTTCCAGGCTTCAGAGTCTTGGCCCACTCTGGTGTTGAAGTCGCCAAGGATGATGACTTTGTCGTCTGCAGGGGTGCTCTGCAGGAGGCTGCTCAGGTCAGAGTAGAACTTGTCTTTTTCTGCAGGCTCTGCCAGGAGGGTTGGGGAGTACACACTGAGAAGGGTGACGTATTGCTGGTGTCTCAGTGGGAGGCGCATGGACATGATGCGGTCGGAGTGACCCGTTGGTAGGTTTTCCAACTTAGTCGCAATGGGGGTCTTCACCATGAAGCCCACGCCTGAGAGCCGTCTTTCTGATGCATTCTGTATGTATTCTTACGCGATGTTATGAATATTCATTTACATCTCTACATCATTTCACCTAACTTCAATAACTATATATATATATATATATATATATATATATATATATATATATATATATATATATATATATATATATATATATATATATATATATATATATATATATATATATTAGATCTTTTGAGCCTTTCACTGAACACCTACTACATAAAGTAATAGGGACTACCCCCGGACGCACCGCCATCCAATGGAGAATATCCCGTCCTCCCCCCGAGGGGGGGGGGGGGGGGAAAGATAGAAAATATTCCCAAACAGATATTGGACCTGCTGAGTAGATTTAAAGTTTTTGCCGCCCACGACCGGTTTCGCCCCAAGGGAGGGGCTCTTCAGGTAGGCACACGGCGTAACCTGAAATTGCAAACACAACGCATGTACTAGAAGCCGCCTCCAGAATTTACTGGTAGCACCACTAGTACAGCGTGGATTGCATCCCTAAAGCTTTATGAGGTGTTGCAGTGGAAGAAGACAGACTAATTTTGAAAAGGCTAATGGCGGCAAAAACTTTAAATCTACTCAGCAGGTCCAATATCTGTTTGGGAATATTTTCTATCTTCCCCCCTCGGGGGGAGGACGGGATATTCTCCAGTGGATGGCGGGGCGCCTGGGGGTAGTCCCTATTACTTTATGTAGTAGGTGTTCAGTGGAAGGCTCAAAAGATCTAATAAGCGATCAGTCACAAAAGGGCAGCTGATGTCCTGATGACACAATGCAAGCTTACCAGCCTTGAAATCCATGGCATTAGCACAGCTTTCTCAGAATTTAATGAAAAATTACGTCCCTTGGAGGTAATCTGATTGAGTGCATTTTTTGGCTTTGGGCGACGCCTTTGTTAAAAGTAAAGAATAATTGTACCACAAAATTGCCTAGGTGTTGCCTTTTCAAAATTAGTCTGTCTTCTTCCACTGCAGCATCTCATAAAGCTTTAGGGATGCAATCCACGCTGTACTAGTGGTGCTACCAGTAAATTCTGGAGGCGGCTTCTAGTACATGAGTCATGTTTGCAATTTCAGGTTACGCAAGAGTCCGAAATAGCTCAGGCGGTTAAACGTCGGAGCAGGAGAGCGAAGGGAATCGCCGGGTCGTGGGTTCGAATCCCGTCCCGGCCACGTTAGCTGGACTCACAATCCAGGGGGAAAAACGAATTTGTTCAATAGCATGTCCGTTAAAAGGTCCTGGTAAATCAAAGTGGCACAGTTGGAGTGCGCCTGAGTTGATCAGTGTTCAGGTCGTACTCCATAGGCAATACATTTCCCTGTCCCCCATAACCCGCCCGTCAGGGCCGTCCATGATCACCTCGGTGCTGTGGACGTTAAACCCGAACTAACCAACCAATTCAGGTTACGCTGTATGTCTAAGTGAAGAGCCCCCCTTTGGGCGAAACCGATCGTGGGCGGCAAAAACTTTAAGGTTGTTGACTATACCTACATTTTTTAATTGAAAACTGCCGTTTATAGGGTTTTTTGAGAGCCTTGTTCAGTCTGGAGGCTATTGCCACCCTGACAGACCCATGGTCCCGGGCATATTTGTGAGATATCCCATGAGCAAAAACACGCAAAATAGCTGATTTCAGAACACCATAAAAATTTATTGAATAGTGTGTTAAAATAATAAAGAAACATTTAGGTCACTTCATATAGTATGTTAGTATTTTCTCGTACAAATTTTTTGTTCTGATAATTGGAATTCTAAGTGCAATCTACAAAAGTGTATTTTGTTAACTCGCAAATTGCCTGGATGTTAACAATAACATTACAAGTGTGTGCAATGTTGGGCAATTGCTCAGGCCCTTTTTATTCCATAAAGGCGTACTTTAGGTCGTATCCAGCACATTGATTATGAAGAAAATATGGGTTCCTGCACAAAAATTGGCACTTTGGGTCGTTTGCGAGTGCGTATTCAATAAGGGATACAAGTGATGTCTGACTTCCGCCAGATCATATCTCCGCCGTTGCCGGTCCCCAAGCCTGCATTAGAAAAGTGGTGGGAAACAACTAAGCCAAACCTACAAGGAAAAACTACGCCCAAACTGCTAGTCCTCGATCACTATTAGTGCCAGTGGGACAGTAAACTGGAACAAACAACAACGGCAGATCATTGTTGGATACGGGATGAGAAGTTTAATTATCTATAAGTAATTAAATGCACCTACTGTCCCTTGGTAATTGAGGTAGTACAGCGTTAAGATACTCTCTCGGCACACAGGTAACTCGAGTTCCGTAGATGCTGATATATTTTTTTTCCTGCTCACATTTGAAACCCATACAGTTTCTACTTCGCTAAATGAAACAAACACACACACACACAAAAGAACCCGCGTGGTATTGTAGTAATTTAGATTTATTTTTTAATATGCGATTATTATCACTTTGGTAATGTGTATGTTAAACCATGAACCAACCAACCAACCGGATTCAGTCGTGGATTAAAATGCAAACTGGTTACCTCAGTACATTTGTTCGTTCATTCTTTCAGCCAGGCATTGTGTGAGCATGTTGACATTACATGTTTACATTCATTCAATCATTCACAGATTCACTGATGAAAAAGCACACCAAAGAGTGTTGTCACAGACAGTTTATTTTTTCTGGCATCATCTACAAACATTAATTGATGTAAATTTGTTGGTAATATACCTGCTGCAAGCAATGCTACATGCTCCTTTGGTGTCTCCGTGAAAGCAGGTCGATGAACATCTCCGGTTGAAAAATGTTTGTGAACAGATTGGTAGTGTATGTACCTATCTCAGCTGAATCTCAGTTTCCCAGCAGTTTTTGGTTACAAATTATAAGGAAACAAAAACAAATTCACGTGTTTCAATATGCCCTGTTATGTTTACACATGATCATTGTGAGTAAAGAATAATATCTCTGTTTATTTTCAAAACAAATGCTGTATTTGCAGACATTCATTTAAAGTATACAGTCAAGTCTGTTGAAAGCATATTAGGCTACAATGCAATTAGGCACCTATACAAAAGTAACTGCCTCAAATACAAAACGTTAAACTTTTAGGGTTTAACATCTTTTGTCCATAAAAGGTGATTTCAAAGATGGGTCACAGAAATAGGGTCTGAACAAATTTTGACCCCAGCTGGATTCGAACCCAGGACCTTTGGGATGAGAGTCAAACACACTACCACCGAGCAACCCAGATCCCCCTCAAAATACAGCTTTACTGCGGGACAACATATTTCAACTACATTATTCACATTTACATTGACAAAGTGCTAGTTGGGAGAAAAGTGGAGCTGATGTCATTTTTAGTTGTGTGCATGCCAACTGAGACTGACATCGGCAACCACTTGCTCATGAGGTATTTATTTGGGAGCCAACTGCATAGTATATAAAAGAAGGGGGATTAGGATAGGAGAGAAGGAATGACAGACTTATCATTTAGAGCCTTCCACTACATAAATTATATTATTGTGCTCATATATATATATATATATATATATATATATATATATATATATATATATATATATATATATATATATATATATATATATATATATATATATATATAGAGAGAGAGAGAGAGAGAGAGAGAGAGAGAGAGAGAGAGAGAGAGAGAGAGAGAGAGAGAGAGAGAGAGAGAGAGACCATCACTGTAGTCCTGATATAACTCAACATTGCACATCCAACTACGTTATAACAGTAAAATTCAGTGTCCAGCCACCAAACTGCACTACTGTTACACTACTGCCACACGCAAGGGTTGTTGATGAAAGACGCAGCCAGACAAGAGTGTTTCCAGAAGAGTCTTTTATTTCTTGGTCATCATCATTCGTCTAATAGGTTGGGCACAACCAACCTACTAGCATGAAATATGAAATATCGAAAATTCATTTTCTCTAAAAGGTATTTTTTTGAAAAATACTTACCGATGACATGACTTTATGGAAGTGTCTACTACTTACTCAATTCTAGCCTAAGAACCCGTTGTGTTACCACACAACCCGGGAGGCACTCGGGGAACCCCGAGAGGGGCCGAGAGTTGTCTCCCGTTACTGCCCATCCGGTTCCGAGTCACGATGTGACTAACCAGTCAGGATACTTAGCTCACCAGCGGCGAGCGGGGCAGGTGGGAGGGTCGTCCGAGTCATGTCATCGGTAAGTATTTTTCGAAAAATACCTTTTAGAGAAAAATGAATTTGTTTCTTCAAAAACATTACCGATGACATGACTTTATGGAAGAATAGCGAAAAGGAGGAGGGTGCCGTCGAGGCGGGAAGACGCCGGGCTGGGAGACGGGTGCCGCGCCTAGGTCACCACTGCGTCCATGAAGCGGTTGAGGACCTAAGGGCTGAGGTTCAGGCCGAACGGCAGCGCCCGGACTGGTAACTACTCCGTCGCTGGTGAACCGGAGATACTCCCTGGAGGCGGAGCGCACGGGGACCTGGAGATAAGGGTCGGAAGCCCAGGCTGAACGCGTAGTCCATGAGCTGTACGGGGGCCGGAGACCGCATGGCGAGAACACGGCGTAGTGGGCGGTCGGAAGCGACATGGAGGTGACTTGCGAAGCCAACGGTCCCAGATGTATCCTCCGGTCTGCTCGGACGCACCGAAGAGCAGGGCCACCCAGGGGAGCATGGCGAAGCTGAGTCCTCAGCACGGGGGACATTCCGCGGCAGGTCGTCAAGTAGGGGAGCCAGGAGTCGTCGAAGCGGCGGACGAAGGCTAGGGTCAGGAGCTCCAGAATCCCACGCAGGCTAGGGAGGTACGGACGAGGGAGGCCATCCAGTTCAACCGCAGAGCCGGGCGCGGATCCACAGCAGGCAGAGGGCAGAGGCACGCCTGGGAGAGTCCCGAGGACCAGTCCTGACGAAGGCAATGTCGAGACGGCTGTGGACGGAGAAGCATACGGAGTCCCGGGAACCCGACAGGAGCGCTGAGGAGGTGTAGCGCAGGTCACGAAGGCCGGAAGGCTGCGGCAGGGACAGATACTCCTCAGTTGTCTTCCAGCGTCCACCAGAAAAGATCCTCCTCTTGAGTGGAGGGGGGGGGGGGGGAAAGAGAGAGAGAGAGAGAGAGAGAGAGAGAGAGAGAGAGAGAGAGAGAGAGAGAGAGAGAGCGAGAGAGAGAGAGACGGCGGGCAAACCGCGGGAAGCGTGGTGGAGATGCGAAGGGCACTCCGCCCAGGGCAAGCAAGGTGTCCGTAAGCGACCAGGAGGTCGGCTTGCGTGAGGGTACGTACTGCCCGACGGCCTCGGACGCGTGCGTAAATGTCTCTCCGAGCCGGACTCAATGAGGCGGGCTCTCTGCCGGCGAGGTGACTCCCCGTAGGGGCCAGCGGGCTTCCTTGGAGACGAGCGGGGATCGACAATGGACATGAGACGGCGCGAGGCGCGTCTCTCCGAACCGGACTCAGTGAGGCGGGTTCTCTGCCTGTCAGAAGGCTTTGTCCGGGCGCGCTCCCTCCTGGAAGCGGCCGCTTCGATCAAGACCCGCTCCGCGCACTAGGCTCCGGCGTCCGGCGTGGCGTCCTCTCCAAAAGGTCGTTGCGGTCTCGAGCGGTCGGTGCGCAGGGCACGGTGAATGGCGTCCCGACGGGTCTCGAAGCAGACACAGGTGCCGGTCGCTCGCGTCTGTAGAACTCCATAGCTGCGACCAGCGCAGCACAGGCCAGGTGGAGCAGACGTCGCCAGCGTGGTCGGAGGCGCATCTGACGCAGGGGAGACAGACCTTGTGGTTATCTGACGGCCACTGGAACCTCCGCATTGCTCGCAGCTCATCAACAGGCCACTGCAACAACTAGCAGCCGGGCTCAGAGCTTTCTGCCGACAAGCAGCGTTGTCCTGGTGGGCTCCCTCCAGGAAGCGATCGCGGTGACAGCAGTCCTGCTCCGAGCGCGAGGCTCCTGCCCCAAGTCATCGGCCGCATGGGCGGGCTTCCGAGCAGATCTTGAGTGGCGCGAGGGTTCCGTACTGCCCGAAGGCCTCGGACGCGTGGGTAAATGTCTCTCCGAGCCGGACTCAATGAGGCGGGCTCTCTGCCGGCGAGGTGACTCCCCGTAGGGGTCAGCTGGCTTCCTTGGAGACGAGCGGGGACCGACACTGGACATGGGACGGCGGGAGGCGCGTCTCTCCGAACCGGGCTCCGTGAGGCGGGTTCTCTACCTGTCAGAAGGCTTTGTCCGGGCGCGCTCCCTCCTGGAAGCGGTTGCGTCGATCAAGATCCGCTCCGAGCACTAGGCTCGTGCGTCCGGCATGGCGTCTTTCCAAAGGTCGGTGCGGTCTCGTGCGGTTAGTACGCAGGGCCCGGGGAATGGCGCCTCGACTGGATTAGGATCACACCCAGGAGCCGGTCGCTCGCGTCTGTACACTCCATAACTGCGAACCGCGCAGCTAAGGCCAGGTGGAGTAGGTGTCGCAAGCGTGGTCGGAGACGCATCCGGTGCAGGGGAGACAGACCTCTGGTAAACTGACGGCCACTGGAACCCTCCGCCTTGCGTACGGGTCAGCAACAGGTCACTGCAACACACAACACACCTGAAGGCACGCGGGCGAGGGCCTGTGGGACCCCGCCCTGGTAAGGCCAGCCTTTGCAACACAAAAGGCACAAGCAGCGAGGTACAAGCCTGTCAGTAAGCGTCTGGGCCTGCAAATCCACCCCCGTAAGCTAGTGGGCGCGGGCACGGGGGGCCCGGCGAAGCTAAGGCAAGCACACTACCTTTGCGACCTACCGTCTGCGAATGAAGAGAAGTCGCGGCTAACCTCTCTGTTTGTCCATCTTGCCAAAGGGTAACCATCCGAAACATTAATAATTGTGCTGTACCCGTCTTCCCAGCGTGTTTCTTTCTCCGCTGGGTACCTCCCTGCATTTCACACGAGTGGCAGTCACCCTTTGGTCTGGAGAGCATAGTGCCCGCCAAGCTAAGGTGAGCATATGACACATCATGTACAACAAAACTCAAGCATGTCACGACAGGTACAGGCATAAAGCAAGCGTCAGGTACAGTAACATTATCAACATAATGGCGACAGGGCGCGGGCACGTGGGGCCCCGCCAAGCCAAGGTGAGCATATGACGCATGATGTACAACAACTCAAGCATGTGACGACAAGTACAGGCATGAAGCAAGCGTCTGGCACAGTAACATTACCAACGTAATGGCGACAGGGCGCGGGCACGTGGGGCCCCGCCAAGCTAAGGCGAGCATACGACGCATTATGCACAACAAAAAGCAAGCATGTCATGACAGGTACAAGCATGAAGCAAGTGTCTGGCGCAGCCACATTTACCAACGCAATGGCGCCAGGGCGCGGGCACGAGGGGCCTCGCCAAGCTAAGCGAGTCATGGACGCATAACATATCCCCACAAAACACACAAGGTACAAGCCAGCAAGCAAGCGCCAAATCTTGCCACACCAAACAGCTGAAAGGTGAGCGAGCGCGGGCACGTGGCCCCGCCAAGCTAAGGGGAGATTTTGGCGTGAAAGTTACAGCGAAGATGAACACTGTCCTTGTTCCTGCTCGAACCGGCGCCCAGCCCGGGAGCCGGCCGAGGGCCAAGCCAGGTTCCTTACCTTTCCGCCGGAGTGGGAACGGGGGAAGAACGTCCATAACACCCACGGGGCGATCGCGGGCGAAGTCCCAGCAAAGCTCACCGAGCAGCCCCACAACCCCAGGCGCAGGAGAGGGCAGCAGCTAACGATGAGGGGACCAGCAGAGCCACACAGGGCACAGGTAGGGCCAACGAAGCAGAAGCCGAACAAGCAGCCAAGCTGAAAGACCGGCGAACCGGTCGAAGTTCCAAAGTCCGTAGGCTAGAGCAAACACGTCCGAACGGTGTGAGCCTAAGTAGACTGACTGGTTAGTCACATCGTGACTCGGAACCGGATGGGCAATAACGGGAGACAACTCTCGGGGTTCCCCGAGTGCCTCCCGGGTTGTGTGGTAACACAACGGGTTCTTAGGCTAGAACTGAGTAAGTAGTAGACACTTCCATAAAGTCATGTCATCGGTAATGTTTTTGAAGAAACAAATACTGGAGCTCGGTCTCTTGCTCCTCAGCTCTCTCTCTCTCTCTCTCTCTCTCTCTCTCTCTCTCTCTCTCTAGCTCTTTCTCTTGGTTCTTAGCTCTGCCGTTCTGGTGGTTTTCCCCACTATATATACCCGTTCTGGAGGGCATCGCCCTTTGGTGCCATCTGTCACGGGGCTTATTACTGTCCCCCATAATATTCCACATCAAAGGGAGTCAGTAGTGATTACCCCTAAAGTGGGCTTATTATATATTCATTAGCCCCAGCTCCCACTCAGTAGGACACGTGTTGTAGCTCATAACAACTAAAGTGAGCTTATTATATATTCATTAGTCCCAGCCCTCATTCCATAGTACACGTGTCATGACGACTACAGTGAGCCCATTATCTATCCATTACTCCGAGCCCCGTAGAGTCCGTATCATTGCTCTCCGTCATACTCATTATACCCTCGTTAATTCCAGATCAAGGGAACTTATGAGAATACCCGACCGTGATATTGGCCGTATACACGTATAGTGTAACACTACACACATACTGTGCACAATGTTGGCATGAAAATCAAACAATACTGTTACCAGTACCACACTCTGTCCCATTGCGGCACAACAAAGTGAAATGCAGTCTCAAGCCCCATACCTAACACTGCACAATGCGGACGTCAACACAAAATAATACCATAACAACTGCATAACAAGGGTAAAATGCACTGTGTCACATAGTCTGCATAATAATAATATAGGCATGCACACCAAACAATACTTGTACTGCTCTTGATACAAAGTCTGTGCAGTCGACCATATAACACTGCAAAATACATCAGTGCTACGCTGGCAAAATGCCTACAACATAGTCTGCACCATGCCGGCCCGTAATCCAAGCAATACCAATGCTGCTCTTCAAAAACTCAACATGGTGCAGGCTATCGTGTCACAACTGATTGCACATTGCATAGCACCCACCACATACCCCCTGGTATTGTGCACAATGTTGGCTTCAGTTTTACTTTGTTTATTTAATTTTGGACCCCTGGGGGCACGAGAAAAATCATAAAAGAACTTACATGAATGTGCTCAAAAATTAAATATTACCCTTATTACTACACTGTACACATGTTCCTTAGACAGCACAAATGACTTGCATGGACACAGATCATAGTCAGGTCATTCTGTTTGCTGGTGTGTGTCATGTACAGTACATCTGGAAAACTTGTAAAATGAACCATGTGGTTAGCAATTCTGAAATGATAAGTAAAGCCACACAGCTGAAAGTCAAAGATTGACAGTGGAAGAAAAAAACAAAACAAACATAAAGTACAGTACATATCATATGCCTATGATCAGTTATCACCCAACCACTTAAATCTGCTGTGACAGCTGGAGGGTTATGCAAGAACTGCATGGCCAACTCACTCTTGCGAAGTATTGCGTTTTTCATTGAGCCAGTCCACATTTGGCACAACATTTTAAGCTGAGGGTTTAATGACATACATATTACGCCCCCCCCCCCCTGCGCCCCCCCTCTCCCTCCCCCCTCCCCCTCTCCCACACCCCCCCCCCACCCCCATCCCCCCGCGTTTCTATATTTCGGCACATCCCCTCTTCAGAAAGGACCCATGGGTTTTATACTCTAAAGACCATTTTCAGAATGAACCCTGTATATCATTTAGAATCATGCAAAGTGGAGCAGTGATAAGTTTTCTCCTTGTCTCACACCGACGCTGCATAAAATCTACCTGTACCACTGTTTCCTACCCCATAAGTTAAGAGTCAGCTGTGGAGTACATATTTTGAGTGACTGATGTATGCCAGTATTTAGGAACTTGTCACAACAAAAGACCTGTTCAAATGATGAAATGTCTTCGAAAAATGAACACATTGGCAGTAAAGGGGTTTTCCATGGATAATCAAAAACTAATACAAATTAAGCTGCGTTTCCAAATCGCGACATGAGAGGAGAGTGACAAAAAAAGTAACTAGTCCCCCACCCCCCCCCCCCACCCCCAACCTGCTCCTACATTTAGTTTACGCATTACTACCTTCAAACTAATGTGAAATAAACTGTGAACACCACAAACAGCAATGGTGAAGCCTGGATCGCCCGTGTGCATTTAAAACTGATCATTTACACAATCTGAACTGTGTGACCTTTCCATAAGGTGACTGAAATTTAAGTGTCATGAGTCTCAGCATAAGTATAGGGGTGGCTTTTGTACTAGTTGTGAATAGTATTTGAGAAAAAAAAATCTTTTGTCAAAATATGGCTATTTTTTTTTTACCTATTTCCTGATTTCTCATGACCCTTGGCCTTAACTCAAACTGGTATGCTAAGAAAGGTCTTGCCACAAAGTATCCTTGGGCCACGTTTGAAGACTGTGGTTTGAATAGTCTCCGAGAAAATGCCAACATTAAAGTTTACCATGGACGACCAATGGCCCAGAACATAGCCTCACACTTGCTTCACACATGAGCCAATGACAGAAAGCATTACAGTATGATGTGTTCATTCACAATCACACACAACTATGGTACTGAGTACTGAGACTCCACAGCGAGAGGTCAACAGCAGTATTGGCCTGAAATGAAATACATGATTATTACTGTGTTGTTCGGCAGCATGACAATTTCACTTTGCATGAACTAAATGCAGGAGCAGATTATTACTTTCAAAATAAATGCGACATAAACTGTGTACACCGCAAAGAACAAACAACAATGGCAAAGTCTGGACGCCTCATGTGCATAACTGATTCACATATAAACTGTGTGACCTTTCCAAAACTGAGGTAGCTGAAATAAGTGTCAGAAATCTCAACATAAAGGCTTGCTTTTGTACTAGTGAAATTTGTATTTTCTCTACAAATTACAATTAATATTATGCATTTTTCCCCAGCTTTGTCAACCTTCTGTGACTCTTGACCTGTGTAAGGAGTCAACCAAATTAGTATCTATAGGAAGATTTCATCAACAGCTACCTTTGTGCCAAATTTGATAGGGAAATTGCAAAAACTTTGATACAAACTTCAATCATACAATGAAAAAATAAATAAGCATTTATCACACATTCCAAGGTCATCCAAAATGGTAGTCAACAAATATTAGGTTTTTTTCAGTCAAAGTAGCGTAGGTTTAATTGAACACATATACATACCTATAAAGTACTAGGTAACCCTTTTAATCCTGATACACCCACTGCTTGAAATAAATGTGACTATGATAGTTCAAGGGTGGTGCCAGAATAGATCGGTGTCTCATCCACCAAGCTAATCTGGCACCATCCTTGAACTAAAAAAATGCTGGACCTATCTCCTAATCTGTAATATAGCCTTTATAAGACAGTAAGGGAATGGATGAGCAAACTAAGTTACTAAGTACTGGAAGCAGTTACTGAGTTAGTGGTACATAATGCCAAATTCTCCTTTAGCAGGACTTTTTCCTACACACAGTACGTTTTCTAAGATAATAAGCACTGGCACTGGTTTAATCTAACTACAATGTCTACTACATACACTCCACCGTATTAGTAAAGGCTCTTACATTAGTAAAGAATGTATGGAAATGGTCTACTTCTAGGTGGTGACTTACATGGAATGCATGCCCCTGTCAACCCACAATAAAATGTAGTATTATTCATTGCAGGTAGGCAGTGGCAACGGCAATACTACTGTGGGGACCTAAATTTCCATGCATAAAAGGACAGTTAGCTATTGGGGTTTTATGCCGTGCAGGTGACATCTCACGGCCGTGCATAAAAGGGAGGGAAAACCAGTGAGATATGCCACTTATACGTACGACATTTTTCTTCCACTGGCACTAGTAACTCGTGTTCTAGCCACTCAGCAAACGACCACCACCCTTTTCTCTAATTTAGTTTACCTTTTCGTTGCTGATGTCTGAGGAGATTTTGTTCTTTTCCTGGCTGCCACGTAGACTGCTTCCTATTTGGTTGGCCCGTTCATTTTTTTTTCTTCAGAAATTACGTGTTGTTTCGCGCCATCTTACGCAGGTTATGCGTCACGCTCGATGACTTGTCGCAACTTATGCAAAAGTATCTTATTTCTGAGGAAACCAAACATTTTATGCATAGAAACAGTCAGCTTACACACCTATTTCAGACAGTATATCTCTTTTGTCAACTATCGATAAATTGAGCTTGTTTGCAATACGACCTGCATTACGGCGTTTTTTTCGGTGAACTCCAGTCTCAGGTCACGGCAGACGCAAGATAGCGGTATCTAAATGCTCAGAAAAGATGCGCGAAAGAGGTGTGTCATACCACCTTAAATCTACTCAGCAGGTCCAATATCTGTTTGGGAATATTTTCTATCTTCTCCCCTCGGGGGGTGGACGGGATATTCTCCAGCGGATGGCGGGGCGCCTAGGGGCCCGGTAGTCCCTATTACTTTATGTAGTAGGTGTTCAGTGGAAGGCTCAAAAGATCTAATAAGCGATGCAGTCACAAAAGGGCAGCTGATGTCCTGATGACACAATATATATATATATATATATATATATATATATATATATATATATATATATATATATATATATATATATATATATATATATATATATATATATATATATATATATACTAAACATGCATTTGACAACCGGTCCATGCATCCAATTCAGCCCAGTAACCCGCATCAAAACATTAATGTCATTATTTTGTGAACGGACTATTTCTTTCCAAATTCTGGAATTTTCCAGAGACACTCGCATTTCTTTTCTTTGGTTGCAGAATCAGGCGGGAACGTACTGACCCGGCCTTGCCCCGCTAATTGTTTAGGTCCTGCGTTCCCGCACGCACTATCGCTTCCTCCTGTCACTACCCCGTCCCAGCTTATCAACACACCCATGACTAATGATGCTCTGTCTCTTGGCTTGCCTAAACATGTTGGTCTGGCTATGACGACTCGCAGCCGCTATTCTTTTCCTCATTCAATTATTTCACGAGTAACTTTGGTTCCACAACAATTAACTACTCGCTAATTAATCTCCCATTTAATTTCTGAACTTATTTTTGGTCCCTTGACAGCCTCTTGCTTTTTCTTTTGATGTTCATGTTACCTGGATTGATAACATTATTCGATGTTCAATTTGGCATGAATTTAAATAATTTATTTTGTGTCAACTGGCAGTAAAGGGGTGAACTAAGAATTGAGATGTAAATTTGTTAGGTGTAAACTAGGTCAGATAAGATGTACGTGAACTATTTTGTCTTTGTCTCCGCAGGTTACGCTGTGCTCAAACACACCATATGTTTTACGTGAGTATTTTTTTTTATTATGTAGGCTGCAAAACAGCAAAGCATTTTTAGTTGGAAAATAATTGTCGTACATTTAAGGACATGAACGAAGATATCATCGTGTCGACATTTGTCAGCTGCATGATTCTGGAATGGCACGAATCTATTTTATTATTATTATTATTATTATTATTATTACATTGGGACTTGAGGGAACATGTCATACGTTTCCAGTGTAACTTATATTTATTACGATGGCTGTGGATTGTCACTAATGTCGTATTATATTCGGAGTTCTCTGTTGTTTGAATCGTCGTTCTAAGTTCACTGCTGCAAATATGCTTTATATCAGCGTCAGAATAATAATCTTTCAGATTCAGTATTACCTTTCAAAATGGATTTCCGATCCGACGTCAGCAATTGAAACCGGCATACACCTTCGTATGATTTGTCATTTGCAACACCTTTGTAACAGAACAGTTTCGTGACGCTGCACTAATGTCGCCGGTGGTTGGCTATAATTATGTACAGCACGCTGCGACCAGTCGGCCAGGATGTTCTAATCTCCATGCAGACCCTCTTTGTGGACAGGGTGTGTGAAACTGTAAAACATGTGACTTTATTACATTACACCTCGCACACAAGGATTGGCCAGAATGCCACTGGGTTTCCGCGTGTTGTTGTAAATATAAATATACGCCACAGGTCGCGCAGGTCACTCTAGGCCATAGGTAGTGCAGGAAAAGAAATGCCACACGCAGAGAACATTTTACTGCTTTCTCAAAACATTATTGTACTAAAAATAAATATACCATAATAAACTCATCTAGTCAAGAGTAATGTTGTTGGTTTTTTTTTTTTTTTTTTTTTTTTTTTTAACCGACAACTTCGCTTTCACTTCGGGTATCCATGTAAGGTCAGTTTCCCCATTAAGGTCATTATATGTTTCAGTGACCAAAAGCCAAAACCGTCCATAAGCGGAGCACAGGAACTAGACTAAAGGTTGTCTCGCGACTTCCTTGCAATATGTTACATGTGACAAACAGACTTTGTTCGGAAATCAGAAGTAGGTCGTAGGTCAAAAACGCTCGAGTTTCGATGAAAACATTGGATTAAAAGCCCGAACAAACGTGCGATATTGCTTTTAATACACTGAAAAGCGTCAAACTTCGCGCAGTTTTTGACCTGCCATTTCTGATTTCCCAACAACTGCGGAAATTGAGATTAATTCCTACGTGTGTCGTCGCGCAAAAGCTCGGACGTGCAATCTGGGGGGCTGAGCGAAGTTGAGGTCTAACTGAGGACCTGCCAATGAGCAACTGAAAAGCCATCGGGCCGACGTTGGCCTCAGTTGGTCCGCACACAGCAGTGCGCGGGTCAACGGCGGCCGATGTCGGCCCGATGGCTTTGCGCACTGGGCTCTTGCTTACTGATATGTTTGCACTACAGCTCTTCGTGTGCCGAGTGTCAGACATGACTCCAATGGACTCCAAGACCACAGTCAATGGAAACCCTGCGGGCCACCCGGAGTGCGCGGTACTCCGGCAAAACAACGGGTAAGTAGAACAAAAGGGGTGACTGCCAGTGCTTCTAACTTAAAAGAAATTACCAAATTGAGTAGGAAAAAGCACTGTCAAGGGAGAAAATTGTGCATGATCGCCCAATGATCATAAATCTACTTTGGTCCAAGCACACACACACACACACACAAGATAGGAAAGAGGGGGTGCGCGCCTAAGTAAGTGACTGGAAGCAATGCATATGCAACCCCCTCCCCCCCCCCCCCCGAACAGGGGCGTATCACATATCCGGCCATTGTTTCGGCAGCCCCTTGGTGCATGGAAATTTAAATCTAGGTCCCCCAAGGGTGGTGGTGGTGGTGGTGGGGGGGGGGGTGGTCAGGGCCGCTGCTCTGTCGATTCGGATTTTCCAGATTCTATAAATGAAAACATCACGCGATTTGTGTGTGTGTGTGTATGTGTGCGTGCATGTGTGTGTGTGTGTGTGTGTGTGTGTCTGTGTGTGAAGGGGGGGGGGGGCTTGCGTGGGTTGGGGTTGGGGTGGGTGGGGGGATGAGGTTCCAAGTGTGGGGTTAAGAAGTGTATGTGAGAGAGTTAGTGCGCGTGTTAAGGGGGTGGGGGGGGGGGGCTGGGTGGGGAAGGAATCCGGGTAGTGTGAGGGCGGTGGAGAGTGTTGTTTTGGGTTTTTTTTTAACTTATTTTTACTACTGATGTGGCCATTCTTGCAAGCGGCGTCAAATCTGTTTTTTGATGGCGCACTTCGCTAACCTCTAAAGATTGATAGAAAGTGCTCCTGAAACACACGAAAACCATACGTTGCTGTGTTTGTTGCAGGCCGACAACGTGGAGTGAGTCACCTCCAGCGCTGAATACGGCCTGTTCATGCAACAACCTGCATGGCAGCTAGAACACACAGGAAAGGCGGCTTTCCTCCTTGGAAATCTTCGTCAGTCTTCACAACATCTAGACAACGTTTATACTTTCATTTAGAAAAACTTAACAAACTTCGACAGATTTAGTTGAGATGAAATTTCAGACAACAGCAGGGTAAATGTCAACCGGCCCACGAAGAGTTTTGAGAAGGAAAGCTCACAAACCCGTGCAGACGGAGCACGTTAGCCCTGAAAGGCAGTCTGTCTAGGAGATGGACACTCCGAAATGAAACCCGTGTAGACAGAGCATGTAAGCCTGGACAAGCAGTCTGTCTAAGAGATGGTAAACTCTGAAAGAAAACCATTAGAAATAGCTTTGTAGAATACAAATAGCGTCACAATGTGTGTGTGTGTGTGTGTGTGTGTGTGTGTGTGTGTGTGTGTGTGTGTGTGTGTGTGTGTGTGTGTGTGTGTGTGTGTGTGTGTTAGCTTTCAGTTTTTCTTTTGTATCAGAGCTCAGAACTATTTTTAATAAGCGCTTAATAAATCTTCATTATTATTATTATTATCTATTACTATTATTACTACTAGTATTGTAATTATTATTATTGTGAATGCATTAATTTTTATCTAGTGATATATTATTAGGGAATAAAATTGTCCATAAAGAAGATGTTTGTGTTTCTTTCAATTAATGTTATTAATTAAGAGAGAGATAGAGGGAGAGAGAGAGTACGTCAGTGTGTGTGTCTGTGTGTGTAAACCTGCTTTGTGACTGACACGCCAGTCTGAATAAAATGTCCACTGACGACTAATATCAAATATGTATGAAATGGATCGACCACGGTAGTTCAAGGCAAATGCCTGATTAGATTTGTGCCTCACGATGCGCCAAGCTAAATAGGTTTGAACTACCATGGTCGAGCCATCTCCTGTTTTACCTTGTCAGACTGAATAGGTTATCTTTTCGAATGTGGTGCTTTGCAGGATCTTCCCGACTGAGCATATCACATACGCACTTTTAAAAATAAATAAAATACTTTAGATAACAAGGCTTGGGTTTATTCGTTGATATGGTCCACGACAAGTAAACAAGTATGGTGCGCGTATGTCGTTTTTCGTATGAAAATGAAACTAGAATGATTCTGCGAAACACAAAATGAAAAGTACCGTACAGAAGCTCAGATCTCATGCAGGGTACAATTAGGCATTACGCAAGAAGTCTATGACACGTAAACCAGTCTGGCGCGCTTATGTCGTCAGTTTACCGTATGAAAATGAAACTAGGATGATAGTCAGGGAAACACAAATTGAAAAGTACCGTACAGAAACTCAAATCTCATGTAGGCTACAATTAGACATTACGCAAGAAGTCACGTTGACCCTGTCGTCCAAGGCCCAAGCTCCTGCAGTGGACACGTTGCATACAGATCCTCAGCAAATCAGTTCCGCAGTTAGTTGACAGGGCGCACACACGCACGCACGCACACACACACACACACACACACACACACACACACACACACACACCGGCACACACACACACACATGCGCACTACAGCTGTAGAAGCGCTTCTGACAGTGTTTACAGATCTTTGCATTATACATTTGTTCAATGGGGCACGCCATTTTCAGTCTGTTTGCCTGCCTGGTTAAATTTAACACACTGCTCAAGGACCTAAATTCAAAATTCCTAACCGTATTTCCAGTTCTTCGTTTTAGTTCAGGAAATAGATCTACCACGATAGTTCAAGAGTGGTGCCAGCGGCTTGGCGCACCTCTAGGCGCCACACTATTCTGGCACCACTCTTGAACTATCATGGTCGATTCACATCTTGTGAATATCCCCATGCTGAATGGGCTATTACGCTGTACGGTGACTATTTGAAACACGACCAGTGTAGTAATAAACAAAGAGCCCCGCCGGTCTGCCTTGCAGGCTAGTCTATGTCTTTAGAATGAATACATTGCCGATAAAATTCATCTGACTGGAATTTCAATGGAATCAGTGCATGGTGTAGGCTGGGCTCTCATCATGTTTCTTGTGTGAAAATGTGCAGACTGAAAATGTTATTTAAACCAACGGCCAGCCTGCATAGACGCGCACACAGTCCCGATGAGTCACTTGAATCCCATCCGTTAACGCGAAAGCATAATGCCGCCTGCTCTACGGCTGAACTAAAGGTACACCCGTTAGGGACGCGACCCTGCCGCCGGTACTATAAATTGTACCGGGTTGGGTTAACCTTTTCTCGGCCGGGTCCCAGTGAACAACGGCCACTAATGCGGCAGACGCGGGGCCTGATGAATCATGTGCAACACCAGTCCAGTTCAGCCTCAGTTTTATGGGCATCAGAATATCGCGAAATAGGCCGATAGAACATGGCCAAACAGGTCTGCAGCTCACAAGTCGATACTCACGGTGAGGAAAAAGTCCTATGGCCGACGACAGACTTAGCTGGCCCGCGCACCAGCTAAGGCTGGCGTCTGCCAGAGGACTTATTATTTACTTGCAGTTTATTTTTCATAGCCGATATAAGTTTAGTAACATATCAACCCAAACGCTAATAGAGCAGTTTTCCCTTCTTTGACACATGTATTGATATATTTTATTTTTTTTAAAAAACAAGGCAAAACAAAGCACTAATATTCATGAATTTGCTTGATATCCTGTCCTTCCCTTAAAAGCCCTTGCAAGGCAAGAAGATACAATCTTGCAACTTGCATTTGTCAAAACGAAAACGCACATGTTCTTACTACTAATTGAACAAGCTCCTTACACCCACTACTTTAGCTCATTCAGTCCCGACACACCACGGCAAGATACGGCTCGACCACCATTGAACTACCATGGTCGATCTGTCTCCTAAATTGTAATGCAGTCTTCAGAGGACAACTCCAAACTGTGGGGAGTTACGCCTTGGGTCACAATGGGTTAATACTCTTGATATTTCTTTGAAGAGCAGGCATCAGCAAACATGTAAAACGAATCGTTGCTCTAGTGAAACCGTTTAGATGTCCGCTATCATTTCTCACTAAAAACGATAGATAGCACAATAAAAGAACTAAACAGACAAACCTGCTGGCATTTTCAGTCGATTATCCTTGATGCAATTAAAGCAGAATTTACTCCCCAAACGTACGATTTTAGAAAGCGCTTAATGTCTACATAATCAGATGGAATCTCGCACTGAGTCGACAGTCCGATGCGCAGTGGTCTGCTAGTGTTTTGTCTGAACACCGCAATCAGCCGCAAACTGGTAGTCCATAAGCTAGCCAGACCTACCGTGCACCCTCCCCCCCCCCCACCCCCCCCCCCACTCCCCCTCAGTACTCAATAAGATGGGTTTCAAAATGTACCTTAGTATGTCCTGAGATGTTTAAGCCATGTTCCCCGAAAATCCTTAGGAACACGCCAGAGATATAGCCGATGGCGCAAGCGTACCCCCATTCACGCTCTTTGCACATGCTAAAATAAGGTTGAGAAACATTTTTCTCTAAATAAATCAGAATTCATTCCAGAAGCCCGAATCAGGCAATATTATGTAAAGACACACCTTTTGCATCCTCTACAAAAAACAAACAAACAAACAAAAAACCAGAATGAAAAAATATTGAATCTCTGGCTTACAGTAAAGGTATTTGTGCACCCAGTAAACAGCCATTTCCATGAAATCGCAAAAAAAGACAAAAATAATGTGTCAGATGCTTTCAGACATTTTCTATAGCACTGACAGTCCATTTTAAGGCTTATATCATTAAAACAGGATGTCACAATTATTATAAACTTGACTAGGTGATGCTGTGGTTACTGTGAGTGCCACAGTGATTGATTTTGTATCCCTACCCCCAAGTTGTAAAAATGCACAAAATTAATTAAAACAAATTACTCAAGTTATTCTATTTCACTTTGACCTCTCTTTACCTATTTAGTTTCAATACTGTGAGCATAAAGTGCAAGGAAATAAGGAAAGTCGGCATCCTTTACGGTACGCTCGTGATGAATGATAGCTTTTTCCCATTGTTACATGATAAAGTCGTAGTCGTAGTATGATAAACACACCAGACGCACGCACGTAAGTTTTTTTTTTAAAAATAAACCTCATTCAGCTGCAACCCGTCACGCGTGGCTTAAGGATGTAGACAATACTGGAGAAACAGTTCCAACAATATGTTAATTCAGCGATGCGATCTCCACACAATGCATTTCCAAATGCATCAACACTGATACAATGTCTCTTCTGCAAATGTCCACACTGGCGACACAATGTTTCTCATACAAAGTACACCACCGTTACGCTGCGTCTCTCACAATGTACACCCTATACGGGCACGTACCTACATAAACTGTGTGTCTCTACAACTGACAATGCAAGACAATGTACCCCCGTGCTTCCCAGCACAAAGTTTTTATAGTATAAAAACTTTCTAGAATAATCTAATGAATTTACACAACGCAACCAATCAAAACGAAACACGTTACGGAAACTCATAAATATTAATAAAAGAAGAACTTTCTCGAATAACTTAAATTGTCTACAAAAATTCGGCTGCTCATTTCAGCCCCAAATCCCAGTATGTAATGATATCACACAAAAATATGGCAAACCCTTTACGACTTTTCACAACACGCAAAGAACGGCTGCTAATTTCAGGTGCACAGTAAACAACTATGACCAGCAGCTTTGCTACTATGTTACAAAAATGTACCTTACTCTTTTGACGTCACATGTACGAGGTCACTAGACAGCGCGACTCTGTTTTGAACGTTCTGGGTCATTCTCAACTAATCTACGCAAAACGAAAATAGACCGCTCTTCTCCGTGCGACTTTTCTAGAAGCTTACGGACTAAAATTAACGTATAATAACAAAGCCAAAACCGCTATCATGGACGAACGATAAAGAATCTCACTGAAAAGGTACGTGATACGTAACCATGATAGCTCAAATAAATATCGGATCGTTTCCTACGATTAACACATGCATGCTCTCACAGGACAACACAACTACAATCGTAACACCCATTTAAAATTGCTGAATTGGGAAATGTACGTTGTTTCCGATGCTCTCAGAAATGTTGTATACAACCGATAGGTCTTTGTTAGATTTTATTGGTTAGGATAAAGTACCACAGTTACTCCCAACCTCATTTTAAGATGCTGTGATGCATTTAGGGGCCACAGTGACTGAATCTGCTGCCCTACCCCCATTTTACCAGTACACAAAGGAACGCAAAATGATCATAAAATTGCTTACGTCATACTCCTCTGTTTAAATATTTTTTGTTGCCAGTTTTCTTTAAAAAGTGTGCATATTGAGCATAAAAATTTGTGATCATTTCATTAATTTCAATGTGACCCATCAATTTAATTGTAACTATTTTTAACTGGTCGGTCTTTTAGGTGATATTTTACCTAGCGTAAGGCGGGTGTAGTAAGATCTCCCCTTTTTTTACGCATATTCATATTTACACATTTCTAGATGAAAATAAATGAAAATAAAGTTTCATGGTTCCTAACAGCCAAAACAATGTTATCAAAATACTTAGTTTCCACATGTCCACCAGGAGATCACTTCCACCTTCTTCTTCTGCAACGTTCAATTCCTTGATGGCCGTCTTTAAATCTTATATTGTTCTGGCTGCCAATAAGTAAGCTGTCAAGAGCTCAGCAGCATGTTTTGAGAGTTTGGTGTACAGGGGCGTCTCTTCTGGTCAGAACTGCCAGCAGACCATTCTCTGTATGGACATGTTTGGAGAATGTGCTAAGGAGACTAATTTTCTACACCAAATTCGCATAGGGCTGTTTCTGCATGACGCAGTCTCAAGAGGTGAGTCCAGCAGGGTCCGTAGGGTCTGTGAACATTTGTGAAAGTTGTTTAAAAATGGCAAGGCTTTTTCAGGGCCTTGGAAAGACTGTCAATTTCAGTCCTTTTCCATAACGTCTGTGAAAGTTTGTAAAAATGACAACCTGCTGGCAAACTTTTGTCTACTTCTTTTTTTTTTTCTCCCCCAATTTGTCACTATTCCATTGAGAACGATCATGAAGACGCTTGTTGTAAGTGATCTATATTTAGGTCTGATCATAAAGTGACTGCATGGCCTTTCTGCCGAACATTCTGATTGGTTGTTTACGCTTCTACCGAGCTCCACCACTCGCTAAGCGTTCTTTTTATTTTGGTATCTCTTCATGCATTAGGCACGAAAGCTTCAAATGAGCTGCTGATACAGAGTCATTTAATTAAAGTGTATAAACCCTCAGGCTTCAGTTTGGGTTTGTGAAACGTTTATGAAAAGTTTGTGAACTTCGTCCCTGCTTTCTGTACGGACCCTGTCCAGAGTAATCAGTGCGTAGATGAAAGATGGTGGCCTGACACTCCCTGTTCATCTTGTTGATGTCTGCCCACGGGCTGCAGCTGCCATTCTGCCGTTGCCAATCACTTTGTTGCTGTAGTGTCTTGGTTTCTTTACAGAAGGTTGTAATCTTGAGGTAGTCTGGCGCCTGCTTTGGCCAGGCTGTCAGCCTCTCCATTCCCAGCTACTCCAGAATGCACTGGAATCCACTGCAGCACTATTTTGTGGACATGGCATCCAGTCTATCTTGAAGCTTCCTGGTGAGATCAGTGGATCAAGCTGCTGCCTTTCCCTAGCTAGTGCTCTGCTGCTGTGTTGAGCACCTGCAGATCTGTACGATAGTTGGAGCTGCTGCTGCCAGCTGGTAAGGAGAGGCTGGAGGTAGTAGTGCGGTCTGCACAACTGATGCACACGCCACTTCCTTCATTCCGCATGGCGTTTTGTGTGGTACCACAGCTGCTGTGAGGGTAGTGCTTGTGCATAATCTCCAAGGAGTTGGCTTTGTGCAGTGCCGCGACCTTTGGCAAAGAGTCCTGGAACATTTTTTATGTTGTCTAGAAGGCTCTTTCTAGATGTCCAGGTATCTGAAGGGAGCTCTTCACACATCTTTGGGCTTAGTTCCAGGACATCAGTTTTAGCTCTTTGCAGGACGTACAGTTGGCGGTTCAGACTTGGGCGTTTCTGGCGGTTCTTGGGCTGCTCCTGTAGTCTCCCATGCTATAGGTGTTTAGTAAGTCTCTTCATCGTGTGTGCTGTTCTGCGTTTAAGTGGCTCCAATGTCTTCCATTTCCTAAATTGGGGTGCTCCAGATGGCTCTAAGAATGTCACTGCATCATAAGAATGACCCATGTTTTGCATCTTGTCAAGCCTGGCTTTTTTTGGTTTTGCAGGCAGTGTTTCATGTTGTCGATGTATCTTGGTACCGCACTACTGGTCTGACCAAGCGGGTGATTGCTTGTGCCAGGATGCTGTGATTTGCGCCAATGTGGTCCCCACCAGTTTCTTCATCAGAGACGTTTTTCCCGCAGCTCTAGCTTCCATAGCTTCGATGTGAGGCCTCCACGTGAATCCAGTAATTTATTTGTTGCCAGTAAAGTTGGCCTGTCTGTCTTTGGTACTGGAAGGTCTCCAGTTTCAAGGTGACCTCTTCCATCTGATTGAAAGAGATGGTCTAGCTCAGTTTGAGTGGCCATCTTTCAGTCCAGCTGCTGACTCTATTGGCAGCATCCTGGATTTTGCAGGATGCTATTTCTTTATGTTCTGCTGGGCTCCACACTGCAAAGTCATCCGCATGGAGGATGTTCGAGATGAACCTTGATACTGTTGTACGGAGGTCATTAATGTAGATCAAGAACAGCATCAGACACAACATCTCCCTGAGATACAGCTTCCCTGAGTTTGACAAGACTGCTGAATGTGCAGACGGTAGAAGCTTCAGCGGCAGCCCCTGTTAAACATGCCTTAACTAAAAAGAATTACAATTAAATTGATCGGTCACATTGAAATTAATGAAATGATCACAAATTTTTATGCTCAATATGCATACTTTGTTAAGAAAACTGGCCAACAAAAATATTTAAACAGAGGAGTATGACATAAGCAATTGTTATGATCATTTTTCGTTCCTTTGCGTACTGATAAAATGGGGGTAGGGCAGCAGATTTAGCCACTGTGGCCCCTAAATGCATCACAGCATCATAAAATCAGGTTGGGAGTAACTGTGGTACTCTATCCTAACCAATAAAACCTAATAAAAACCTATCAGTTGTATACAAAATGTCTGAGGGCATCAGAAACAACGTATGTTTCCTAATTCGGCAATGTTTAATGGGAAAAAGCTATCATTCACCACGAACGTACCGTAAAGGATGCCGACTTTCCTTATTTTCTTGCACTTTATGCTCACAGTATTGAAACTAAATAGGTAAAGAGAGGTCAAAATGAAATGGAATAACATGAGTATTTTTTTTAATTAATTTTGTGCCTTTTTTCAACATGGGGGTAGGGATACAAAATTAACCACTATGGCACTCACAGTGATCACAGCATCACCTAGTCAAGTTTATAATAATTATGACACACTGTTTTAATGATATAAGCCTTAAAATGGACTGTCAGTGCTATAGAAAATGTCTGAAAGCATCTGACACATTATTTTTGTCTTTTTTTGCGATTTCGTGGAAACGGCTGTTTACTGGGTGCACAAATACCTTTACTGTGCGCCAGAGATTCAATTTTTTTCATTCTGTTTTTTTTTTTTTTGCAGAGGATGCAGAAGGTGTTACTTAACATAATATTGCCTGATTTAGGCTTCTGGAATGAATTCTGATTTATTTAAAGGAAAATGTTTCTCAACCTCATTTTAGCATGTGTGACGAGCGTGAATGGGGGTACCCTTGCGCCATCAGCTATATCTCTGGTGTGTTCCTAAGGATTTTCGGGGAACATGGCTTAAACATCTCAGGACATACTAAGGTACATTTTGAAACACATCTTATTGAGTGCGGGGGTGGGGGGGGGGGGGGTGGGGGGGTGCACGGTAGGTCTGGCTAGCTTATAGACTAAAGGGCTCGAGGTGAAGTTTTGTTTTTGTTTTAGGTAAATAGATAATACTGAGCCAAAGTTTGCTCAGTTCAGTTTGAATTTGAGAATCTATGCTTTGCTCAATAAGACAAATCGGCCCGGCATATCACAAAACGCAAAAGTCATCGGGCCGACGTAGGCCGCCGTTGGCCCGCGCACAGATATGCGCAGGCCAACGGCGGCTGACTTCGGCTTGATGGCATTTGCGCATTGGGACACATTATCATGAACCAATACCTGTCGTAGGGCTAATATGGAGGGGTGTCTCTCAATCAGGGGGTGTAGGGTGGGGGATTCATGATTTATGGTTATGATGTTAGGGTTATGATCCAGCTTTCTCTGTGGCGGTCGCCAATGACTAGAATCGGACACCTTACCCTAGATACGGTCACGTTTCCAAGCAAGTACTCGTATATATATAAGGAGAGTTGACGTTGAGCAGCAGGCAGACATTATAATTACATACGTCGCATACGTCTAGCTGTGCGGAGCCGTAAGGTAGGTTGAACGCAAAGTCCCAGTGTGCACACAGTCATCTCACTGACGTCGCCTATGCACAGACTCGCGCAGACTGCGGCAAACGTCGGCTCGATGACCTTTCGCGCACCGGCACACAAACGACGACCATGTAAAAAAAAAAAACACGAATGATCATGTTGAACTTACGGGCCGCAATGAGTGCGTTCCTAGCGGAAATTTTCAGTCGTCCAAGGCGCCCGCATCAATAGCTGCGAAACTGTCGTATAGCGTTGCCGGCGGCAACGCTATACGACACTTTCGCAGCTATTGATGTGGGGCTTCTCGAATGAGTTAATCGTAAATGGAGACGACAGGGAGTAATTAAGTCAGATATAAAGACTCATTTTTTTCCCTCCAACTTCTGTTCGGACAGGTGTACCGAACAAAACTCAAACAGGAAAGATCTCACATTTTTTTTTCTGATGGACGTTTCTTGCCAGTCTCACACCTTCATAATTTCGATGGCCTCTAAACAAGGTTAGTATTGAGCTTTTTTAAACCACCAACTTTTAGAGAGAGAGAGAGAGAGTGTGTGTGTGTGTGTGTGTGTTGGTGTGTGTGTGTGTGTTGGTGTGTGTGTGTGTGTTGGTGTGTGTGTTGGTGTGTGTGTGTGTGTTGGTGTGTGTGTTGGTGTGTGTGTGTGTGTGTTGGTGTGTGTGTGTGTGTGTGTTGGTGTGTGTGTGTGTGTTGGTGTGTGTGTGTGTGTGTTGGTGTGTGTGTGTGTGTGTTGGTGTGTGTGTGTGTGTTGGTGTGTGTGTGTGTGTTGGTGTGTGTGTGTGTGGGTGTGTGGGTGTGGTGGTGTGGTGGTGTGGTGGTGTGTGTGGTGTGTGTGTGCCGAAGCCTACTGTGTGGTTTCTTTACCAACACATAATCACCAAGCGTTACCAAACATTTTCAGTTTGTAACATGGCAAGAGTAACTATTATATAGAGAAGGTTTTTAACCATTTGCGTGTCGGTAGCGGGAATCATCGCGATTAAAACCGCTACCGACACGCAAAGGGTTAAAGCCAACGTGACCAATATGGTGTTGGGTGGTTTTTTTATTCTTTCTCCATCACATCAGTTTTCAATTTAATTGTTTAAAGTTGCAAGTCGCCAAGAAGACGTGCCACAATGTCAACCTTTTCACCTGCCATAACAGAAGTGTCGTTATGGCCATCGGGCAAGCCTCTCACTTTTCCATATACATGAGTTTATTTTGAAAAGATATTAACGAATAAATAAGCGTTCTTTCTGTGCAGCAGCATTTAAAGACATAACACTGAAGAGCATTTCTGCTAGGGACATAATTGTTACGAACTATTTGTCGTGACATTATGACGTGCTACATCCGTCTCGAATTAGTTTATCTCTTTCTTTGTGGTGTTGCCTGTTGTACATGCAGTATGACATTTTAACCCATTCGCTGTCAGTTAACGCAGATTGTGTTTCTAAAATCTGTGTTGATTCGACGCCAAATGTCACAAAAGTGCAAGACACACGGATAAGTAGTGATTTCAGCAAGAGGCATACATCCTCATGAGCACCCGCAACTGCGGGGTCTCATGAGGATCTATGCCTCTTGTAGTTAGATGGTGCTCAGCTTTTCTCGAAATCCAGACCAAAAAAGGTGACTGCCAAACGTGTAAAATGCACGGACGAACCCATTGTGCTCGGCCTTCAGCTTTTCTCGGCTTTGAATCAGACTTTGTAATGCTTAGCATTTTGCACATGCTGGACAGGACTTTCGTGTTTATTTTCAGAAAAATAAACCTGTATGCAATGATGTCGACGTTGATCGTTCTCCTCGCATTCCTGGCAACTGTGAGCGAGGGGCAACAAGGGCCTCCGGTGGTCGATTTGGACTATTCTCCGGATCTGTTGCGCTTTCCGAAGTACCGATATCACAAGATTTCAATTCCATGGAGCGAGGGCATTGCTGAGACAGTGATGAGCCATGCCGTTAGCCGAGCGAAGACCGAGACAGATTCAGCGAGGGAGTGTATGTATCTTACATTCTTTCTTGCAGACTGATCGATGAAAAAGATATATTTCATGCCTACACCTGTCGCAAATTGTGTGTCTGAATTATACCGCCCCCCCCCCCCCCAAAAAAAAAAAAAAAAAAAAAAAAAATGTCAGCAGTCAAGACCCAAGCCATCCAAGGAGCACGGATACAAAGCGGCGTCAACAAGACGCACTGCTCCTCATTAGTCCCCGCAAATGCGGCAGCTCATGAGGATCTTTGTTTCTTGCAGTTTGATCGTGTTCAATTTTCTCGGTAGTGAAAAGAATAACTGTACTTTAATTTTGTAGGAAATGTGAATATTTAAAAAGCGGCTAGTTCTCCAAGGAAAGCCATGCAAAAGAGCCAAACGCTGATACAATATTAACCCTTTGCATGTCGGTAGCGTTTTTGTCGCGATGATTCCTACAGGAATCACGACAAAAACGGTTACCGACACGCAAAGGGTTAAGAGTCAAAGCACTTCGAAGCGAAGGATCCAGTCTCTGTACCTTAAATTTGCGGGGTGGCCCATTTTCAGTAAAATGTACAAGTATTTTATTTTGATGACAGCTTGCCTGGCTGCATGTGCACGGCAAAAAATCCAACCACGCTCTACCACGGCACGCTTTGTCCAGCCACTGTCCACGTTCGTGTCGTACCTGATGAACGTCTGGAAAGACAATAATGACGCTTCTGTACCAGCCTGTAATTGTGATGAAGACTCACAGGTGCCTGTCACGCTGACATGAAATAGCACTACATTTTGCTTTTTTGTTGCGTAAACCTTCGCTCACCCGATGCAAGCTCACAACAGTGAGCTTGTATCAGGCGCGCGAGGAAGAAACATCCAAAGTCTATCCGAAAATATATGTAAAATTCTAACTGAATTTCTGTTCTTGTTATGCTAGTATTTCTTTCGCTAAAAAGAATGAAATAAATGCGAGTCTTTATATTGAATCCACGAATCGTTACATCAGGTTTTTTTGTCAGTGTGAAATCTCGCTCTCTCTCTCTCTCTCTCTCTCTCTCTCTCTCTCTCTCTCTCTCTCTCTCTCGCGCGCGCGCGCGCGCATTAGTATGTGTGTGTATGCGTGCGTGCGTGATCCAGAACAGCCTAACCAATCTAGTCGACTCATCGGCTGTCTAGTAATGGGGAATTCCCGGAGATACAGAACCGAAACAGACAGCGCTACCATAATATGGGAGTCAATCAGAGTATCACACGAAAGAAGAAGAAAAAAAGAGCTTCAAACAAAACGATCAACACTTTTGGAATTCTTTGATATCAACTGAACAGAACTGTCATGCGTAATATCAGTGTTACATACCAGTACTACGAGCGTATGCCAGTACTGGTGGTATCATTGACTAAACCGATAATTATACTACACGCGGCACGCACACGCCGGCACACATGCACGCACGTAGGCCTACACACACATCGATCGCCACGTATTTTTGCTACATGTAGTATTACTTCATCTAAACCCAATGAAGGCCCCAAATTTTGGAGGACGGTGTCAGTCATCTAAAGTGTAAGTACCAGTTGCAGGAGATGCATCAACCATGATAATTAAAGGGTTGTGCCAGATTAGTTTGGCGCCTGATGGCGCCAAGCGAATCTGGCACTACTACCCTTGAATTATCATGGTTGATCCATCTCTTACTATCAGGCGCCAAGCTAATCTCTCACTACCCTTGAATTATCAGGGTCGTTCCATCTCTTACTCTAGTGCGTCGGGGCTGAACAGGTTATGTTGAAACTGAATTCGCTCCCATCGGTTCGCTCCATCGGCACTCACTCCATAAGGAGCGCATCAGTACTTGTTCTGCTTGTATTCGACGTGAAATCAAGTCACTTACAGAGCCTGCAAATCCAAAGGTGTGAAGTCAAGCAGGCGGTGCTGTGAAATATTATTACGGTTTCAGTCTTAAGTGCAAACCAAAACAAAAAACCCTGCAAAAAGGTGTCAGTTCTTTTAAAAAGTGTTGGTGTAATCCAAGCGGAACCTCGAGCCCAGTTTTGTACGCTATCAAGCTATATCACAGAATGAAACCGACAGTCAGCGACTTAGCTTTGTCATTATTAATCACTTCACTGCTGGAACACGACAAGCTGCACTCAAAAGCAAGAGGCATAGATCCTCATGAGCTCCCGCGCAGTTGAGGAGGGGTGGGGGGCTCATGAAGATCTATGCTTCCTGTTGGCATCATACACATATCTCAGGCAGGCATCACACGTCTTAAATATGCGACTGTTTCAAACCCCTCTTCTTTAGCCGCTGGCAGGGACGGGTTTAAGTGTCAACCACAAATTTAAATACAATGCATAGTGTATATTTTATATACTATTCAATGATAATTATACACAGTGAGACAACGGTCTCTTGTCAAGAGTTTGAGCTGCAGCTCACCTTACCAGTGCAAGAAGATCTGGCTAGTGCCCGTGCAGACAACCCGCCTTCTCCCGTACTCAGTATTATAGCATAGAAGTAGAGTGTTCGTATACTAAAATTTCTAGGCAAACCTCGCGGCTGACACTTCTGCAACTGTTTCATCCACAGTCACCTAGTGCGTTCCGCGCTCGGTGACTATTGGATCAAACAGTTGCAGAAGTGTCAGCCGCGAGGTCTGTCTAGAAATGACAGTATACGAATACTCCATTTCTATGTTTTATATAACCTTTCACAACCGCAGACTATTGTTGTAGGCCGAAGACATCTTTTAAACAGGAGCGACGTATTTATTTTCGTAAATATTACACAGTGACTCCAAAAAGTTGAATCAAGAAATAAAATTCGTAAAAAAATGTCCATTTTACACAACAACAAAAATAGGACGACTTGAAATTAATTTGCAACATATGAAAAAACACATTGTTAAACAAAACTATTTTGGAATTTAATATCTATAAACAGAAATCTACATTACAATGCGGGTGTGAAGCTAGCTAACTGCTCGCATTTTTGTGTTATAGCTCGGTAAGACTATGACATATGGTGTGGTGATGTTTCTTTTGTAAAGGTGGTCTTGAAAGGTTCTATAAGCCACTGGCCTGCCCTTCAGCATGACTCCATATTTCTAGCACTTCCCTGACCTTGGCCTTGGATCCGCTGGGAGGGGAGAGCGGGTTGGAGGGGGTAGAGGAGGGAAAAGTCACAGTCATGCTAATTACTTGACATCTACCTACCAGCCTTTCTCCTATGCTGCATCCTCGACCCCTGAACTGACAATTCTGAATGATCCCAAATGTGTCAGATGACCGTACTGTCAACTAACTCATTCAGCTCCGCTGCCGTATTTCCCAAATTTTAAAGGTGTCATCTAACGACTATGCACCAGTTGCAGGAGGTGGATCGACCATGATAATTCAAGGGCAGTGCCAGATTAGCTTGGCGCCGATAGGCTCCAAGCAAATCTGGCACTACCCTGAATTATCATGGTCGACCATCTCCTGCTGTAGGGCGTCGGGGTTGAATGGGTTAAGGGGGGAAAAAACCAAAACAAACAAACAACAAACATTGGTACCAATATCGGGACACATTTCAAACACAAGCAGTCAAAATTTTAGAAGCTTCCATAGCTTACTGAGCTGAGAACCAGCTAACCCTTCACATCACGTGAATGTTCTGCGTCCGTCGTTCCACTCTTTACAAGAACTCTGAAATCTAGGCTTCAGAGTCTTGGAATGCGGGCTAAGGTATCTCGCATAACGTCTGTCCAGAATGACAGTCAAGCCCCGCACTAATATATTACTGCTCTGACAGACACAGCTTTTGCCTAGAACTCACTAAACAGAACTCACCAAAACTCCGTGCTAACCATGTCTTACAGATTCCACGTGGACAACAGGCCCCACGGACTATCGGCACAAACAAACCGTTAACAAAAATCGTACCGTATTAACCCTAATGTATGAGCACTATGCACGAGCATAGAGCTTCATCGCAATTCCCCCTTCCTCGGGAAAAAAAGAAACGACCGAGTTTCTTTTTAAGACCACTCGACGTACACTATCACAAACCAAGACTAACATTGACTATCTAGAATACAAGAAAAAAAATTACAGCCTTAAGCCTCAACGTACACCCTCGGATCGCACAGCGAACTTGAAAACAGAACTAACGCGCTAAAACCTCCAGAAATGAAATCGATCCAACGACTGCCCACACGATCGCGAGACCCCAGTCTCCGACCTACCTACAATCGCGAGACCCTAGTCTCCGATCTACCTACAATCGCGAGATCCTAGTCTCCGATCTACCTAAATATTGGGTGCTGAGCGGCATTTCTGTCCGCAACAGAAGTATGCCGTCTCAGACCAACCCGACTGTTGGGCCAAGCCCGCTGATCGATTCCCTGATTCTGGACGGAAATAACACGATCCCTCTGTTCCCAACTACGCTTACTTCGAGCTCTCGTCGCCACTGATGCGACTGCACTGCGATTAACCTGAGCTCGCTTAATCGTCTCGACCCTACCGCTGACTGGCTGCACACCCTTCATGTTACCTATGACTAAATCAACTACTGGGTCGTCGATGACACACGACACCAGATTACCCGAGAAAAACTCCCGTGTCAATCTATATCTTCGCCAGAGGAAAAACTTCTACTTTCCCTCCGAACGAAACTACCTCCTGTGTCTGACCTATGAACTGATCTTCCCTCACTAGACTACGTCTGACCCCCGCGGTCGTTGTACCTGAGTCACGGAGAACAGAAACGAGACACCCGTTAACAACCCCGTCCACCAGCGGTAGGCAACCACCTTCGTTAGCTGAACACACTGCGCCCAGCTGTGGTTCCTCCCCGACTGGGACCGCAAAACTGGCTACGTGAGTGGGCTGCACCGCCCCCGCTACCATACCAGTACTGTTAGGACATTGATGAGCCAGATGGCCGTACCCCTGACAGGTAAAACACTGAGCCCCTGAACTACTGCTAGGACAGTCATGACTAAAATGACCGTATGCATGACACGCAAAACACTGAGTGTCCGAATTCGCCATACGACCACGACCATACCCACGACCAGATGTTTCTCCTCGTGCGTACGGATCGCGACCGCCATTGCTGTTACCTCGATCACCGCGTCGAAAACGCAAGGTACCTCTACCGTTAACCCGCTGGGCTCCACGTAAAGTATTGATGCCCCGGTAACCCTCAGTCGTGTTAGCAGCGACCAACCCGACTGGCGGAGTCTCGGCCCTACGCGCGAGGTTTTTCGTCGGATGCGCCATCCGAAAAGCCTCTGCGTTCTGTACTAACTCGTCCGTAGTCTTGAGGTTACGCTCCCTCAAGAATACCGCTAGATCCTTGGAAACGCTACCAAAGAACTGTTCAGCCAACATGAGATCGAACAATGCTTCGTACGTGTGGTCGATCTTGGACAGTTCGACCCAACGTACGAGCAAATGGGACAATCGTTTGCTAAACGACATAAACGATTCCCCTGTCTCTGGCCGACAAGCTCTCAAGCGTTCTCTAAAACCTTCCGCATTACACTGAAACTGCTGTAAAAGACACTCCTTCAAAGTCTCGTACTCTATGTTCCCCGAAACGTTCAAGCTATGGTAAAGACTCAAGGCCTGACCCTCAAGCACAGATGAAAGCAAAACGGGCCAGTTGGCAGGAGGCCAACTCAACGCCTGCGCATGAGACTCGAAACGACACAAAAAAGCGTCAATAGAGTCCACGGACTCTTTAAACATCGGCAGTCTAGGAAAATTCCGTATGCCCCGGCCTACTGAATCACTATCTGCTCTAGACCCCGCATCCCGAGCTAACTGTAGTTGTACCTCCCTATCTCTCTCCTTTTCTTCTCTCCGATATTCTAGTTATTAATAATAATAATAATAATTACGGTATTTATAATGCGCTTATCTTATAATAATTATAACTCTAAGCGCGCACTCACAACTCGCGCACGCATGCGCACGCTTTAGACAATGACTCACTTAACACAAATAGTGAAGATACATTAGGACGGTCAGCTTGGGCTGGGGAGTGTGGTGATATAGTGCTAGAACTGTTGAAAGAGATGAGTTTTGAGGGCAGACTGGAAGGAGGAGAGCGAGTGTTTCTGACGGAGAGAGAGTGGGAGAGTGTTCCAGATGGTTGGACCGTATACTGAGAAAGAGCGGGGGCCGAAAGTGCTGAGTTTGGTGCGGGGGATGAGGAGGCGGAGAGGGTCAGAGGCGGAGCGGAGGGAGCGGGGAGGAGTGTAGGGGTGAAGTAAGTTGGAGAGATACGCAGGAGCGTAGTTGTTCAGGGATTTGTAGCAGAGAGACAGATGCTCCCTCTCGTCCTTCTCTCTCTGAAACGCTAGAGACTTCTCGTCTTTCTCTCTCTGAAACGCTCTCTCTTCTCTCTGTACTTCTAACTCTTTCTCCTTTAGCGCCATTTCCTCTTTCTTAAGTATTCTGTCTTTCTCTTCCCTCTCTCTCTGAATTTCTAGCTCTTTCTCCTCCCTCTGTATCTGCATTTCCAACTCTTTCTCCTCTCTAAGTCTACGAATCTCCAACTCTTTCTCGTCTTTCACTCTCTGAACTTCTAACTCCTTCACCTTTAAGGCTTTCTGAACCTCTAGTTCCTCTTTCTGAAGTACTCTCTCTCTCTCTTCCCTTTCTCTCCGAGCTTCTCTTTCTTCTCTCTGAGCTTCTCTTTCTCTCGCCCTATCCTCCCTATCCCTACATTTCTCGACATAATCAAAAAGTTTCTCGTCCTTAAGACCTAACCTCTCACCCTGTTTAATGTACACCTCTATCGGGTCTGACTCCATACTTACAACAATTTCCCACACTTGAAAACGTAACTATGCAAATACCACAACCAAATGAACGGCAAAAACTTAAAATGCAAACTCACAATAACACCCTACGCTCATATCAACTCTTACCCTACAATCGCTACCCACTAGCGCCCGCAGATACTTTAACCTACCGCTAAAACAGGGTCACCACTGTAACGCACGCTGACTCGCCCACAGTCGCACGTACAGACTCTCACGCAACAGACGCATACACCGCCACTGACTCAGACGGGCGCATTCATGCGGTAAAACAAACACACGGGCTCCCTTTCTAAAGTGACTTTATACAATATAAAGATACCAAAACACGCTCACACTATCAAGCTATATACATCACATACACATCACAATATCTTTGCCAGGCTAGGTTTTAGTTTCACACTGTCTCCAACCTGTTTGATGTTATTGCCTGGTTACGTTGGTCCTTCTCACGTCTAGGCGTGAAAGTCCTTCGTCGTACGCTTCTTCTTGCCGTCCTGTCTCTTTGGCACGGACGTCCTCGTTCTCGTACTGTTGCGCAGTTCTCGCTTTGACTCGGGTGTCTTGGTCCCGGTCAGACTCACTCTCAGTGAAGAGCTGGAGGGATGACCTCACGTAGGTCCCACCTGTGACTCGACGTCTCGGCGTCCGTCGTTCCACTCTTTACAAGAACTCTGAAATCTAGGCTTCAGAGTCTTGGAATGCGGGCTAAGGTATCTCGCATAACGTCTGTCCAGAATGACAGTCAAGCCCCGCACTAATATATTACTGCTCTGACAGACACAGCTTTTGCCTAGAACTCACTAAACAGAACTCACCAAAACTCCGTGCTAACCATGTCTTACAGATTCCACGTGGACAACAGGCCCCACGGACTATCGGCACAAACAAACCGTTAACAAAAATCGTACCGTATTAACCCTAATGTATGAGCACTATGCACGAGCATAGAGCTTCATCACAATGCGTGTATCCCAAGTAGGCGTGCATGTTGGGTTTAGTTCGCGGCGCTTTGAGCATTTTCTTAGTATTGGGCTAAATTTATGCCTATATAATGACCGGCATTAACCCATTCACCTCCGACAGATTACAACAAGACATGGATCGCATGGGTAGTGACAAAATAACTTCGCGCCATCAGGCGCCAAGCTAATCTGGCACTACCATTGACTGAATTACCATGGTCGATGCATCTCCTGCAGCTGATGCATGGGATATAATCGTTAGATGACACATGCCAGATTTTGGAAATGCGGCATTGAGGTTAAATAAGTTAACTTTATTAAAGCTGTTAAGTGTGGATTAAGGTGAAAGGCCGTCGCATCGCTGCAATACTCCAGTTTGGTCTACAACCTTAAGCCACCTGTGACGAATTGCAGCTGAGTGAAGTTTCTTTACAAGAACCCTACATGCGTGCGTCTGGTGTGATTGCGTCATACTACGACTACGACTACCACGTAACACTCATGAGCCCCTGCAGCTTCAGGAACTTATGAAGATCTATGTCTCTTGCAGGTTCACACCCCTAAGGTTCATGAGAATACGAGCATCTTCCTACCCAGGAGGCAGACCACAGTTGATCTTCCCAACCGTCTCATCTGTTAAAATGCCTTAGCCTTAGTCTGCCCCCGTCGTCCCCTAACTGATTTTTCAACTCCCTAAATTACATTGCCAACCACTAGCCGCACATTTGCCATGTACAAACTCGAAAATATAAAATTAGGGCATCAGCCGTCTTATTTCATGTCTATGAGCCTAATTCTGTACCAACCGCACACACAAGCGCAGCCAAACTAAATGGTGCGCACCTCAAAGCACCATCCGCACAGCAACTCAAACTAAGCCACTAAGAGTCCGCTGGGCAAGACTGTATGAATCAAGGCACCAAACGTGTCTCTTCTCGTCTATCAGGGAATTTCAAGCAAATTCCAATATACGCCCTTATACAGATTTCAAACAAGGCAGAAGATGTTTTATAAAAACACTGGTCCTTTAACTGTCTGACCTGCCCGCTATAGACCTTTTGGCCCTCCGGAGAACCATCCTCTGTGGGGTATCGGAGACTGTTTTTTTTTCTTCTGAAAGTCTATCCAAAAGCACGTAGTTTCCTAGGTGTTTGCAAAAAATAAACTCCGTATCGAAGATACCACAGAGTTTGACAAAATCATACCACCAAAGCGGTCATAATATTTTGCGGGTAGGGGTACTAGATGGAGAGTAAAAAGCTTATGAAAACTACAAGAAAATACTTATTATTTGGTATCGGCTTTTTCGTCATTTATTGACATTTAACCCTTATTATATTCTTTTTTAATACCTGATGATGCCACAGCATTCCATGTTTGGACCTTTTGAATAAGGCACTCTTTTTTCTAGGTGCGGAGTTCTGATGCACTTCTTCCGTGATTAGTGGAATTAAAAGCACACAAAAGACATTTTAGATGCTAAAACACTTCAAGTAATATATGACTGTACGCAGTTTGTAAAATCTGGTAACGTCAAATAATAGTACCATGAGCTTAAAGTGGGATGGACTTTCATTACGTTTCCAGAATACGAATTTTTATAGCTAAGGTTTTTGTAATTTTTCAGGCTTTGAAGTGTGGTGGAAATAAGTCAGTTTATGCTAAGAGTGTGAGTACTACGTCTACGCTGGGCATAAATAAAAAATGGAGGCAGGTGGGTGAGAATAGGGGGAGGAGGGGGGAATGAGCTGGAAGGGGTTCAATAACAGACACACACACACACACACACACACACACACACACACACACACACACACACACACACACACACACACACACACACACTGCACACACACACACACACGCACGCACGCACGCACGCACGCACGCACGCACACACACACACACACACACACACACACACACACACACATACACACACTGCTTTTATGTGGTCTGAGAAACGTCTTTTCTCTCAGTGTTACTTCTCACATGGCCAGCAAACCTCAATCCGCTTGCAGGCGTCATGTTTCAAACCAACACGTACATTCCTTGTGAACACTCATAACTTGCTTGAAAGTTCTTGTAAAAGAGTGAGCTTTTTGTTTCATCAGCCCGTGCACTGACTTGATGGTAGTGGGAACAATCCAGATAGCTTAATGTTTCAATGTTATTTAAGTTCAAGTGTTTCTTGCGAAAGGAGAGACAACTAAACAACATGTTCCAGTTCTACACTGAGTTAACATATGTTTGGTTTTTGTCTTTGTTGTCATTTTTGTTGCCAAATGGTCAATCAATCAAGTATTGTGAACAAGAACAGACTTTCAGCACCTATAGCCACACGATAGACTGTTTCTCACTCTTGATTGGTGATTGAGAAATTTTGTAGACTTCATAATAAAGCAAAGATGAGTTTCAAGTTGAATCTAGTATTCCTGTGC
The DNA here is from genome assembly GCA_036245525.1 of Semisulcospira habei. Taxonomy (NCBI): domain Eukaryota; kingdom Metazoa; phylum Mollusca; class Gastropoda; family Semisulcospiridae; genus Semisulcospira; species Semisulcospira habei. The sequence goes on from BTPG01000008.1 coordinate 48,432,672, forward strand.
TATCAGATTGTGTCACTGTGAATCAGCCATTTATGAACTGAACCATTATTTCTCCTTGTGCTGTGTTCTGGCATGTAATCCACTCACATTCCAGAATAAAATATAATTTACCAGTTAATAATAGTTTTGATTTTATTTTAGGTGATGCTTACATCTTGCTTGTGTTGATGTGTCATGTTATGGGCCTTTTCGTCCGCTGCTCCGATGGCCTGGCCAGCACACCATGGTTTTATTATTAGGACTGCTGCAAGATACATAGATTCACATAAACACCTGCAGCCGACGGTTGGTTGGTTGGTTAGTTCGGGTTTAACGTCCACAGCACCGAGGTGATCATGGACGGCCCTGACGGGCGGGTTATGGGGGACAGGGAAATCTATTGCCGACGGCAGGGGTTCATGTGATTTTATGTGTCTTGCTTGGCAAGGGCTGACTCCAGCTGATCCTTGAGTTCAGGGCCCTAATGTCACAGTCTGACGGTTTTCGGATGCGAACCGACGGCCGCATCCCAACTAAAGCACAAAAAGCCATAGGGCCGATGTCAGCGGCCGTTGGCCCGCGCACGGCCGTGCGCGGGCCGACGTCGGCCCGATGGCCTTTGCACACTGGGATACAGAACTACAACTGAAGCTGACTCATGGACAGTTCCACTATAATAATCAAGCCCGGCAGGGATTCAGTCTCGAAAAGGGGTGACGTCACTCTCTGGCGTTGGGCTATATAAAGCGCACTCGCAGTTGCGCACAGTTTTAGTAGTAAACTGAAAAAAAGAAGCTGACATCTAGACCTCGGCGGAGCCGTCTGCGTGCAGAAGAGGTATGTAACTCTTTCATTAAAAAAAGATATGCTACTAACATTTGTTTGAACTATTCAAGCGCCGTCTAGAAAACGTTTACAACTGTTGCCAGTGACTGATGCTGATATTGTGTGTATTTTCGTGTCTTATGCTTATTTAGTCTGTGCTTTGGTCCACTACGGCGGGCTTCCGCACATTAACCTTTTTGCGGACGCGGGGAACCTGGGTGTGAAAGTGTATGTCGAGTAAGCCTTGAAAGTGGGTTGTTTTCTTAACTCATTTGACCCTGAGTTGACACGGCGGCCGTAGCTATGTATGGATCGACCATGATAGTTCAAGGGTGATGCCAGAATAGCTTGGCGCCTACGGGCGCCAAGCTATTCTGGCACCACCCTTGAACTATCATGGTCGATCTACTTCGCCTCGATTTTTTTATGCAGTCTTTAGAGGACAACTCCAAAAACTGGGGGAAGTCGGCCTTAGAATTCAAAAGGTTAGTGAACTCGAAACGTGCCAACTAACCCCGGCGTAACCAGAAAAAATGATGTCCTCGGACCGAGACCGGCCAAAGCTAGCCCAGGCACAGCTGTGTGAAGAGCCAACTTTGACCGATGTCGGCACGAAGGCCGCTTGCGTACTGAGAGTTTTAATATTTACTTGCCGTCAGACTGAGCCGGTAGTCACGTTTACTGTGCCGACTGAATTATAGTATGACCCGGCATGGATGATGATGATGACAACCATGCCAATGAGGGCGATGAAGACGACTGACGAAAATCAGTGGTGATGGAGATGAGATTTTCTCATTTCGCTTTTTGATTGTCAACAGAGTGACCGCCCAACTAACTAGATCCCACAGAGAGGTTTCCACAGCATCCATACGACTGAATACAGGTGAGTGTACAAACGTATGTGCAAATACGGCGTGTGTGTCATGTGAGTGTATGTGTGTGTGTGTGTGTGTGTGTGTGTGTGTGTGATGGTGTGTGTGGAGTGTGCGTGCGTGTGTGTGTGTGTGTGTGTGTGTCAGTGTGGTGTGTGTGTGATGGTGTGTGTGTGTGGTGTGTGTGTGTGTGTGTGTGTGTGTGTGTGTGTGTGTGTGTGTGTGTGTGTGTGTGTGTGTGTGTGTGTGTGCATGGTGTTGCTAGTGCATGTTCTGGAGTGTAGTACAGTAATCGGCCCAGGACTTTTGAAAGTCCATCAAATGTAACTTTCACCCGGGCCCGGCCCGCATCTCCACCGTACCCTGCCACATCAGTCACTGCATTACATCTCCTCCCCTTACATTCCCCCCCCCCCCACACCTCCCCACCCCAACCCCACCCCGGTCCACCACCGAAACCTTGTCCAGACCTGACGTAATGTACATACTCTCTGATTTACTGTATATGTCCATGTACACTGTATAACGTCTTTCCTGTCAGCCTGTCGTTTGATTCGAAATTTCGGGGTTTCCCTATTCAACTAACTTAGCAAGCCATTATGAAATGTGTGAAGGAGTATCAAGTAGCAGATCTAAACCAGTGTTCTACATTTGTAAGAAGCGTATAATCTCACTTGTCTCTGCGATTGCAGGGACACATGTAATTCTATACCGCTCGCTGGTAGATATTAGACCCGAAGCCTGACTGAGGAAGTCAGTAGGGTTGAGTCTGCGGATGGCTTTGCGCGGGACCACTTTCCTGCTCACTGTCAGCGGCCACCAGCACTGATTCGAAACAGAAACCACTCTGCTGATCGCTTCTGCGAAAGACTAACGAACGCAGCTTATTTTCTAAGCAGCCTTCTAAACTGAAATGAAAGACACAGTAGACATGTTCATCCAATTGAGAAACCTCATTTTTTTTCCCATTGCCTTTATATTATTGTCACAGACCGTGTCGGAATTCGCAATTCTCCAACTGACAGCTTTGTTACTCTAATGAAAAATTCAGTCTGGCTAGTCGCACTACTTCGATTCAACTCTTAAACTCCCAGAACTAAATGACTTCCATTATTTAGAATGGAAGTCATCAGTTTTGTTCTGGGAGTTTAAGAGTTAAACTGACTAGGTTTGCATATGTACGTGCACATTCGCTGTGCCTAAATGAATTTCATACCCCTTGACTGCCGTGAAGTCAACACAATTCAACCGCAAGAGACATAGCTCCTTACAGGGGCGGATTTTGCCATTGTTGAGGGTGTGTGCACTCTTTCCTGAAACCATTAATGCGAAGTGGCGAAGCCACAAGCGCGAGCCTGCGAAGCAGGCGAGTGAACTAGGGGGGTCCGGGGGCATGCCCCCCCCCCCGGCCCCCCCCCCCGGAAAAATGTGAAAATAATGGTTAAAATCTGTGCAATCTGGTGCATTCTGGGCATTATTTTGACTGAGGACTGAAAACAGTATTGTTTTGTGCTAAAAGTCCTCTTTTAGCCCCCCCCCCCCCCCGCCCCCCCCCCACACACACACACCCCTCTGCAAACTCTGATGATAAAATTTACAATAGCAGAACATCTTGCATAAAGGTTTATAAAAAGACAGGAAAGGTTACTGGAAATAAAACAAGAAATAGCCACTCACATCAGTTTTATTCAAAACTGACGATGCATGTACAAGTTTGGTCACACACAAAAAACTGGAGCACTAAAGATTAGTTGTACACACGCAGTACAGATTATGGTCATAATGAGGTAAGTTCCTACATAAATCAGTTCAATGTCTTTCACAGAAAAGGTGCAGATAGTGCTTAGAAATAAAACTGGATTTGTTGTAATATTTCTGTAACATCTATCCATCTTATGCACACACACTGTCTTCGCGCGTGTCCAACAGAGCATAAAAACAGAAACCTATTGTTCTATCAGTCTAACAGTGTCATAAACTGGCTCCCGATCTCAATGTCTGTTTAGTCTTGTCACGCTTCAGTTGGCTAACCTATTGTCGCACTTGGACTAGAACGGCAATTACTCGCGATTACGCAACATTATCAGGTCTTTAACACCTTCGGGCCCTCCTGCTCTCATTGTTAAAGTGTTAAACATGTCTAACTAGACGTGTATTTATTGTTTTCTATTCACACATTGTTAAAGTGTGCATAAGACTACGAGGAGCTGTCAGTGAAAGCACTAAACTTCGATTCTCTGTCTGTTTTCTAAGGACAACAGATGCGTGTTATCGCCGCGAGGGTGGGTAAAACATCAAAGATAAGCAAAATGTGCGATTTGACTGGTGTAAACTTGTGTTCTAAGGTTGGATAGGCCTATTAACTTTACAAGTAGCAATTAGCCATGCCAGGCCACAGATGATCATATCCCTTAGTACAATTTTCTCATTCCAGCCCACAAATGCAGTGCTCACCTAGTCTTGTCCAAGAAGGCAGCGAGGTAGTTGTGTTGCCATTCTTGTCTAGAACCGAGCGCTGAATGCGTCCACAATTGCCTCTGGGTTTACAGGAATCTGTCTCTGCAGTCGCATGAGGGCCAGTCCATTCAGACGCTGTTCACTCATGGTCGATCTCAGGCAGGACTTCAGGAGCTTTAGACTGCTGATGGTCCTCTCACAGGACGCCGTGGTGACAGGTAGAGAAGCGACTAACTTGAACATGACGTAAATGTTCGGAAAGAACAAGGAACTGCACTGCTGCAAAGACGCAGTAACAGTTGAAGGAAGCGCCTGCTGTTTGTCTGCTGCTGTCCTCCACTTAACACACCAGCGGTGAAATTCTGCTGATGTATCCTGTGAGCTAGGTAAGTTGGACTCCCACAAATCTACCAGGCGTCTGGTGCCCTCAGGAAGCTGATGCTGTGGGCTGTCAATACGGGCAGCTTGGTCTGCCACAAGCTTGAGCCCACCATGCGCCAATTCAGAGTTCCGGAACCGGCTACTGAACTCTGACAATAAGTGATCCAGGAAAGGCACGGCGATGCTTCGTCTGAAGTACTCCTGTGTTGTGTCTGCAGGCTGGCTTGGCCTCTGTGTCTGCCTGCAGACTGTTCTTGGCATTGTCACTTGTTCATTGACGCTTTCTGCAAGTGTCTCAGCCTCAGTGAACCAGACTGCGAATGTGCCGTCCAGGTCGGCGCGAATGTCGCTCAGTGCAGTGGCCACTTCTTCAACGTGTGCATATGCTTCGATTATGTCCCTTGTTTTCTTTTGAAGACTCACTGACAAGGGTTTGATGTATCTCAGGCAGTTTCTTGTGGTGACAAATGAAACCAAGAACTCACTGCTTGAGATGGCGACTCTCAATCCCCGACACTTAGTCAGTGTGTCACTGTCCCACTCACTGTCTCCAGTTTCCATGTCAGTCAGGCACTGGTGCACATAGACGAAGAGATCTGTCAGCGTTTCAAACGAACTGTGGGTTTCAATCCACCTCGTACGGCATAGGTCGACCAGCTTCTGCTTCCTGGTGACGTCACAACCATCCAGAATGCGCTCCAGGCGCCTTTGCCTCTTTGGTGAGAGCGCGAAGAAGAGAGCAAGCTCTCTCATAGTGCCATACATGTTCCTGATACTATGCACAGCACAAGCTTTGACGATGCAGAGACTAAGGCAGTGGGCGGCACAATGGAAGTAAATGGCCTTTTGGTTCAGCTGCATAATCCTTGCTTGCAAGCCTTTGTACTTGCCTGCCATGTTTGAACCGCCGTCGTAACCTTGACCTCTAAGATCCTCCACCTGAAGACCCCAGGTTCGAAGACAGCTAAGGATCTTCTCGGTCAGCGCCTCCCCTGTTATTTGTTCGCATGGCACAAAAGCTGTGAACTCTTCCCTTATGCTGTTGGTGGTGTCCACACAGCGCAGGATAACAGCAAGTTGCTCCCAGTTAGCTACATCCGTTACTTCGTCAGCCAAAATGGAGAACTGCTTTGCCTCTTTCACTTCGGCCAGAAGTTTCTCTCGGATGTAATCACCGATCAGCCCGATTATGTTATTTTGAGTAGTCTTGCTGACGTACGTGGGATGACCACTACCTTCAGTACTGGACTCCAGATGTTTTTGGAGAACCGTGTCTCCCGACTGGATACGGAATCGAATGAGGGCGTTGAAGTTGCTTTGACTGTCAGACTCACCATCTTCGTTTACGAGTCCATCATCCCTGTGTCCTCGCAAAGGAAGGCCTTGCCTGCCGCAGAGAAGCACAGTCTCAACAATGCTGCGTAAAACAGCTCTGTTGTCCTTGATCCTCTGAATACTCGTTTGGTTCACCTGAACATCGATTGTTTTTGTTGGATTCTTCATGCTCCAAAGAAACGCTTCAGCCTTTGTCATTGCAGCTTGATGGTACTCTGCCTTCTGGTGATTCTTCATGTTTTCATTGGCTCTGTACCAGAGTCTGTATGGCTTGTTTACCAAGACACCGAGATCTTCCTGCATTGAGAAACAGGCACACGCTGTACAAAACCCACCGTCCTGCTTTGGCGAGTAACACAGCCATCTGTACTCTTGTAGCCACTCTGCACGAAAGCGACGCTGTCTGCCGTGTATGGTGGTAACAGGGAATTTATGACGCTTTGGTGGCTGCCAGTGATTTGTCAAAATATCCAGTTTGGTTCCATCTGACATGGGTCTTTGGCCATGGGTATCTAAGATCTCTGCAATGTCGACTGGTGCCGGTGATATACCTGCAAAGAAAACGTAACAGTTATATTATTATGGCAAAATTATCAAAGCAAGCTACACACACACAGATGTAGGCATGCATGAGTGCGCACAACATGCACACACAAAACATGCACAAGCACAGGCACACACTACCACATGCACACACACACACACCGAGTGCACGCACGCACGCACATACACACACCACAGAAGCAGTAGTTACCAGCTTTGCTTGATGAGGCTTCTGCTACGGGCGCTCGGGTGGCTGCCGATGGGTCTGACAGCGAGGAAGATGTGGTCGCTGTGTGCTCAGTGGAACAGGTGGCTTCCCCAGAAGTAAGAGAATGACCATCAGCTGCAGGCAGTATGACATCAGCAGACCCAGGACTATCAGTGGCTTCTAAGCCTTCATCAGCGGTTACCGCAACACGTACCGTATCAGCACCATCAGGCTCTGTCAAAAAATCAAATCTTAAGTGCAACCTGGTGCAATGAGTAAGCACTAGGCTCATAATGGGAAGTAACTTTTGCTAGTATTGAGAAAAATAACTTGTGTGCAGTTAATTTCTCTGAACAGAAGAACTAATAAAGAAAAAATGTGGGTAAAAAGTAGACCGATTTCATTTTAATTTCACTGAATGAAGATATTTCACAATGCCAACAGGTGTGATCTATGAATTTCATAATGTACTGATTAGTCATAAAATACATACCAGAAAATAGATCCAGACTGTTTGCGGATGTTCCACCAGCTGTTAGGTCCTGTGTCCCCTGTGGATTGGTCTGCTGAATCTCTTGAGCTTCATGGCAACCATCACTTTTTCTCTGTTTTGAAGTTGTGTCCCCAACTGTGTAAACAACACGGTCATTCATTAACAATTAATCCAAAGATAAATTTCTGAGTTTAAACAAGTTTATCAAGAACTAAATCTCCCTCTAGAAGAAAAACTCAAACTCGATAATGAATGGTTATGATTTTTTTTCCCACGTTCAAGGTTTCTCGATTATACGATCAGACTCTGTGACTGTGAGTGCGTGGGGAAGAAAATAAAATCAAGCAGCCAGCATCATTCACTATGTCTCAGCGAAAAACAGGCCCTCCAAAAGACCCGCGGAAGAAACTCAAGAAATATAAAAACCAACATTAACTTACCTTCAAAAAAACAGCTCGTGTGTGTATAAATGGTGCCAAACATCGCACACCGACAACACGTTCTTTAAGCCTGTTTGTTCTGGCTTGGCCGTATACACAAGGTTTCATAACACAGGTCTAGATTTTGTTACGTCATTTCATTTCCTTAATGTATTTCGAGCACATTTTTGCTTACAATAAGCTAGGTACTGCTCTCGTCAGCGGACCCACCTAACCACAATGGTGATTGACACCGAACTTTTCTTTTTTTTGTTGTGACTGTTCTGTGGATTTTTATCTGTTGGTGTCACTCTTTTTGTTTTTCGGTTCATTGCGTTGTCGGGGGGTACGGGTAGCACTGCTGTTTGTTGTTCGTTTTTTGTTATTACGGTGTGTTTAACCGTGTGGAGTCCTTATTGCTTGTGTTTGACTCTGGTTGTGTTTGTACGTTTTTGTTATAGTACTTTTTTCGGTTTTGGTTCATTGCGTTGTTTCATCACAGGTGTTTTTCTGATCCTCCTTTTTCCCATTTGTTGTTATGAGTGTGTTTTCCGGCCATTCTGGCGCGTTGGGAGGGTCATGCTGTTCAGTCCAGGTATTAAGGATTTTCTCCTGTTGTTGTATCTGGTTCTGGAATTTGTGCGTCGTTTGTCTGGTGTGTATGGGTTAATTGTATACCATGCCTTGGTTCAGGTCCTCGCGCTTCGAGTTTGTTTAGCCTGTGTCACACTCATAACAACAAATGGGAAAAAGGAGGATCAGAAAAACACCTGCGATGAAACAACGCAATGAACCAAAACCGAAAAAAAGTACTATAACAAAAACCCAACCAGAGTCAAACACAAGCAATAAGGACTCCACACGGTTAAACACACCGTAATAACAAAAAACGAACAACAAACAGCAGTGCTACCCGCACCCCCCGACAACGCAATGAACCGAAAAACAAAAAGAGTGACACCAACAGATAAAAATCCACAGAACAGTCACAACAAAAAAAGAAAAGTTCGGTGTCAATCACCATTGTGGTTAGGTGGGTCCGCTGACGAGAGCAGTACCTAGCTCATTGTAAGCAAAAATGTGCTCGAAATACATTAAGGAAATGAAATGACGTAACAAAATCTTGACCTGTGTCATGAAACATTGTGTATACGGCCAAGCCAGAATAAACAGGCTTAAAGAACGTGTTGTCGGTGTGCGATGTTTGGCACCATTTATACACACGCAAAAGATCATCATGAGCCCCCGCAGCTGGGGGTGGGGGTGGGGGTGGTTCATAAGGCCCTTATGAACCACTCCCACCCCCACCCCCAGCTGCGGGGGCTCATGATGATGTATGCCTCTTGCTGGAACTACTTTTATTCTATGTTCCCGGCTGGAGCTCTTTTGCGTTGAATTTGCATTGAGTATCTTTGGCAAAGTCAAGGAATATTGCAATATTGGGAGACGCGAAACCACTGAGGCCGCAACGATTCGTACGAAAATGCACGATGTGGCTTGTTCATCTATTTCTACATTTGGTTTCGTTTTCAGATGATGACATATCTGCTCATGTAATCACCGGCCGTACTGCTGGAGACTGCACAGGGAGAACCGTTTACCTGATGCACGTAGAACTGAATCACACTGAGCCGATATTTATCATTGGTGAAGTTTTGTACTCCGCAGAGATTTTTTCTGTTCAGTGAGACTTAAACATGTTTTACCTGTCTAGTTTATTTTTAACCCATTCAGCCCTGACTCACAACAGCAGGAGATGGGTCGACCATGATAATTACGAGGTAGTGCCAGATTAGCTTGGCGCCTGACGAATGCAGTGGCTCATGTGAATCAATGCCTCTTGCAGATGATTGAGTTGGCAAAAGGAATTTGCGTGAGACAGAGAATTATCCTGAGGGCAGACAAAATGTTGACGAGCCTCGTCAACATATGCAAATGACATTTTTGTATAATAATAAAAATGTATAAAAGGGCTGAGCCCACAAGACCACTCATTTGCCTTTATCTCGGAGAGCGGAAGGACATGGCTAGTTCTTGATTTGTGCATTTTTCTACCGTTTGCTCCACATAAAGCAGTTAGCCAAGCTTTGATGCCACTACGTACAGCGGCATAGTTCTGGCGGGACAGTAGCTGAGAGAAGATCTGGGAGCTTGCTAGTTGCAGAAGATGAATCGACCATGATAGTGTAGACTTTTTTCTCTTTTATTTATTTATCTATTTGATAGTTCAGACTAGCTTGGCGCTGCCCTTGGCCGACAAGCTAATCTGGCACTAATCTTGAAGTGTCATGTCCGAGCCATCTCGGGTAATTTATCAGAGTCCGAGGAGATGGCATTTCCCCATGCGAGATCAACTATGAGTAGTCAAATCTTCTGGGTCCCCAGGCCCTCATTGAACTATTCCACTATCACGGACACGAATTCTGTTGTTGAAACCGCCAGACCATTCCGTCCACCTAATTAACACGGATACAAATGAGGCCACCATTAGGTACATAACATCATGAACTCAGTCCAGCGTTTGCAGAGACTCATGAGGTTCTTTGCATCTTGCATCTCATGTCTGTGTCCCCGTTGTGAGGGGGTTAAATGTACCTCTTCATTTTTTTTTTGCAAATGATATAATTATTTCTTAATCACATTGACATCCACGCTCATGTTTACACGAAAACGACGAAACACGTATTTGACCACAGGGACAATAGTTCGTATTTCAATATGTGCAATCTGAGGCTTTGGAGCAAACAGTTATATTCAGCTTTAAAAAAAAGACTCATACCATGACACGAGTGAAATGAATATCAACAACAATTTTTTTTTACATTAATTGCAGTGTACATGTGTACTCACGCACATCATTGCGAAAGTAAAACACATAAATAAAGGAAATGCTATCATGAACTAACCTGTAATTGTCTTACACAATCGCTTAAAATTGTATTACTTATGACGGAATCGGTTTTCTCAAACACCTTTTTTTAAGCTGACGTGCATATACGAAAAACTACACTCTAGCCGAATCGTATAAATACGGGCATGAGGCAGTAAGTTATTACATTACATTCGTTCTCGCTTAACGTCCTACAAACTCGAGGGGGTAAGGCACTCTCAAGGCCCTGTCCCTTACTGATCGACCTGTTGAACGCGGAAACATTTACACACACATTCTGCGTATCTAGCAGAGCGTATCGATCATCGAGGTACGTAGCTTTCTCTGATTGATTAATGTATTTAGTCCGACTTTAAACCTGACGACTTAAAAACTGAACAACAAAAACAACAACCGCGGAACACGCTTTCTGAGATATCCACATTCGGAGATCTATAGATGTATTGGCTCTCTCTGGAGTTGCCATTCCGGCAAGTGTCATCACAGCTACAGTAAGTCACTTTGCGTGAGAAGCGAGACATTTTTTTTTTAATTTAATGCAATAACAAATCGACTTACTGTGAATTTTGCCGTCTGACAGGGAAATCGTGGCCCAAAAATGCCTTGGATGACGAAAACCGAAATTATTTGCATGGTCGAATGTTTTCTCGGTCTTTGGGCTGACGATGGCCGCAGCTGGCGAGCCAACTGCGACCGTCGGCTGCCCGAGAACCTTTTACGTACTGGATTCACCCTGCAACTACGATTTATGATGGCGCCAACGGCAAGCAACAGCCGTGTTAGCTCGCGCACGTCTCAGCTGTGTGTGCGGATTATCCCATTTAGCCCCGAGTCCCTACAGCAGGAGATTGACTGACTATGATAATTCAAGGGTAGCAGCTTGGCGCCTTTAGGCGCCAAGCTAATCTGGCACCACCCTTGAATTTTCATGATCAATCCACCTCCTGCAACTGGTACATAATCGTTCAGTATCACTTAACAAATTTGGGAAAAGCACCCGTGGGGCTAAAAGGGTTAAATGCGGCCGATGCAGGGCCGTTGCTTACAGGGAACTGTGTTTTTGTTTTACAGGTGTGATTGCTGCTCAAACTGAAATAATGCAGTTTACACAGGTGAGTATTGCACTACGCGTATACGTTGTCACCCTCATTGCTTAGACCTGGCTTTAATACGAATAATGTATGTGCAATAAACACAGTGGCATTCATGATCTTTGGTATAAAAATAAACGCAAGCCCGGCTCAAGAGACATAGATCCTCATGTTGCGGGGGCACATGAAGATCTGTGCCTCTTGCTGATACCACTTCGCATCCATGTACCTTGGATTTCTGGGGCTCTCTGGCGTTGAATTAACAAAGATATTAGAAACACATTCTGCGTCAACTGGTAGTGTAAGAGTTAGGCAAAATAAGTTACTGGATCCTGTTTAAGACTGGAAACCATATTACTTGGGTGTCGTGTGGTTATAAGATGACTCTCTCACCAAGCAATGTACTATGCTGCTTGTCGCACACAAATATACAGTGATTAAATTAATTTAATTTCACGCGCTGGCCATGTGAGACTTAACGCCAAAAAAAACTATAAATAAGCATGTTGTGTGTTTTAAGTGTGTCCAAAGATCAGACTCGGCAGCTGCCTAATTAATCAATCAATTTCTCTCGAACACCTCACGTTCGAGTTCAAATTTCTTTTCGTTTGAAGACATCATAGAAGTCGCGAAATTATACCTACCATGATAGCTCAAAGGAGGTGCCATAAGAGCTTGGCGCCTCTTGAACCATCTTGCTCGCTCCACATTTTCCTGTAGTGTCACGGTTGCATGGCAAATCGTCTTCACTGACAGTGGGCGCAGATCGAGTTTCTGAAATCTTGATTAACTCACTTTCCTCCAAGGCCGCATTTCTCAGATTTATGAGCTGTCACCTAACGACTATGCACCAGCTGCAGGAGATGGATCGACCATGATAATTCAAGGGTATTGCCAGATTAGCCTGGCGCCTGATGGCGCCACGCTAATCTGGCACTACCCTTAAATTATCGTGATCGATCCATTTTCTGCTTCGGGGATACATGGATTCATCCAACGTGTCAAAAGGCCTTAGCCGTCCAAGGAACATGGATATTAAGTGAGGTCAACAATAGATCTATACCTCTTGCAGTTGGGTGGAGTTGACTTTTTCTTGTCAGTGAACGGGTTAAAAAAAATTTGCCTTGAATTATTTTTCATTTTCTGCAGCTCTTTTTGACCCCTGAGGACCAAATGAGTGACCCTGCCACCATCCTAGGTGATCCAGGCATGACAGTTCCCCACAACGGGTATGGCATTCTTTTCAACCCTTTCGGTCGATATGGCAGGAATCACCTCAAGAAAAAACGCTCCCGACAGCCAAAGGGTTAAATCGCTGTCTTTTTTCCGGTCGCTATCAGATTACTTTATTTTTCACAAAGTAGCTATCGGAGGGGAAAAGGGGTTGGGGGGGGGGGGGGGGTGCGGGGCGGAGGCGATATGCCCGACAATGCTTTTCAGTTTGACACCGACGAAGTGCCGGCAAACAGCGAACTATTGGTCAAAGGTCATGGGGAAGGGCGTTGAAGTCTTTTCACTCATGCGTTTTAAACAGAGCTTACATGATTTTGTTTGTTTTGCTGTTTTATCCCATTAAAATAAGACACAATAACTGCAAAATTATGAAAATAGCTATGAAAAAAAATTAAAAACATGAAAATGGCATGCAAATATGAAAATCCCAGTAAGCGAAAAGCCATCTGACCAACTGCCGCCGACGCGATCCGAGGACGTTTTGCTCATTGCGATTACAGATGAGTATCACATTACGCTTTCGTAAATAATAATAACAATAATAATATTAATACCCACACAGTGAGCAAAGGCCATTGGGCAGAAGTCGGCCCGATTGACTATTGGGTAGTTCTTATAAAGCGCTGTAAAATAATGAACTGCGCATGCGCTGTCATCGTATCAAACAAACGGGCTGAGTGGGACATAGATTTAACTCATTCAGCCCGACGGTCGCATTTCCCAAATTTTGGAGGCGTCATCAAATGACTATGCACCAGTTGCAGGAGATGGATCGACCAAGATAATTCAAGGGCAGTGCCAAATTAGCTTCGCGCTAATCTGGCACTACCCTTGAATTATCATGGTCGATCCATCTCCTACTGTCGTGCCTCAGGGCTGAATGGGTTAAGTGCGTTTTTTTCTGAAACAAATGATCTAGACAAAAGAAACGTAGTGTTTCATGTTGATTACATGGTAACTAAAAAGGGCGAATCCGACTTTAGAGCCCATGATATTTCGTCCTCCACGAGTGCTCCAAAAATGTTCTGATGAGAGAGAACAGTTATTTGTATTGGTTTATTTCCACAGGTTTAGCAATAAACGGAAATTTAAAGCAGCAATGAAATCAGCAATGTCACCAGTTCTGGAGAATGACACAGGAGGTACTACAACTGAACTCAATGCCTGTGTTTTCCGAAAGTACTTTGAAAACAAGAACCCTCGGCCGGGGTCTGTTTGGTTTAGCACCAATACAAGCAATGAATTCAGTACTTGTCGGAGATTCCGAATGCAAGGGCGGATATGTGGGGAGAGGGGATGGGGAGTGGGTGGGGGGTGGGGTGGGGGGATTGTGGGGGGGGGGGGGAGGGAAGGGTCTTCCCGGGGTTACGGAACCCTCTCCCCAGGCCATTTAAAAAAAATGCTATAACCAATTTCCTTAGCGACAATTTCTCTCAGTATCAACATGCGCATGGAGCCGATACGCGCCTGCACGTGGCGTGGATTCTCGTGAGCCCCGACAACGAGCCAGAGCTATGAGTGCCCACGCCTCTCATATCAGGATCGGGATGGATAAATAACCGCTGTATGTGTTCGTTGTTTCAGGCCGCCGAACGCGCCAGGTGTGATCACCAAAGACAACTTCAATGCACCACTGGTACCATAGTAGTCCAGCGGCCGTGATGCTCTGCCACACCAGCCAGCCTGCAGAACCGTTCTAACATCAAAGCGGCATTTGTATAAAGTACTACATCTTTGACTTTTCACTTTTGGAAAACATTGTGTACAGGACGATTTCAATTGACAACTAGGAGCTACCTAGTCCAACATATTTCATGAACAAATCAGAAGCATTGAACAACAATAAGACTCATAGTCAAAACTTACACTCCAAAATGAACTTGCAAAACGCAGGGTCGTTCCCCAATTTTGGTCACGAACAAAATGGACCATAAAGGGTTGTATAAACGAAACCTCTCACTAGAAGGAAAACTTTAAACCCGTGAAGACAGAACATGTAAGCCCTGAAAGGCAGTCTGCCTAGGAGATGGACACTCCGAAACTAAACCCCGTGTAGACAGAGCATGTAAGCCTTGGCAAGCAGTCTGTCTAGGAGATGGAAAACTCTGAAACTAAACCATCAGTTTATATTCCTTAGCAAGTCGCTCATCACGCTCATATTATTTACCTTCCTTGTGCATGCAAGCAGCCGTCGGTACTATAGTCGGAAATAGCTCCATTCGTATACTGGTTGTCGCCCTCGTTTCGCGAATCAAGGGAGACAACCAGTGTACACCGGTGGCTGCATGAACAAACAGGGTTAATTAATGCAGTAGTTGTAAATGTATAGTCGGGAAGGGAACTGAATGAGTGCATGAAGGGTGCGACCGTACTGTGTATGGAGTAGACAACTGTCCACAAACCACTTGGTCATCGGGAACCCTCATTCCAAGGATGGGTGAACGTTGTCTCAGTGAACCTTGTGGACTGGCGGTGAGTGCAAGAGTGTGGATGTGGTACCGTGTTCGTAGTGGTGTATAGCCAATTCTCATTCACATCAGTAGCAAATAAACAGTTCTTGAAACTCTCGTTTGTTGTGGGTTTTTTTTTTATAATGCAGATACCATTATTGTGTGTGTGTGTGTGTGTGTGTGTGTGTGTGTGTGTGTGTGTGTGTGTGTGTGTGTGTGTGTGTGTGTGTGTGTGTGTGTGTGTGTGTATGTGTGTGTGTGAGTGAGTGAGTGAGTGAGTGCGTTTGTGTGTGCATGCGTATGTGCGTGCTTGCAAGTTCGACATGAGTGTGTGCGAGGGTACTTGGGTGCGTGCGCCAGTTCTTTTGTCCGTATGTTCTGGAATGGTTTAGTATTAGGATTTTCCAAAGTGCGGTCAGCGTAACATGTCACGGCTGACACCATCATTTTTAAATCACCCTTCTAAAATGAAACTCAGAGTTCAGACGTGTTTATTTTCTAAATTAAAAGCGTGTTAGTTTGGGTATGGGGCAACATGCCACTTCAGTTTCAAAGCGGCAAATGTACGTGCACAGAAATGATCTTTGTAAAACCTGGAGTATCCCATATATTCACATTCTTATTCCTATGTTATTTTGTCCGCCGGTGGGCGCAAACTGTTTTGAACTCATTGTGAATTCACCGTACATGATCTCTAGCTGTTAAAGAAACATGGATACAAAGTGGTCTAAGCAAGAGGCATAGATCCTCATGAGCCCCCGCAACTGCGGGGGCTCACGAGGATCTATACCTCTTGCAGTTCAGTAGTGTTCATTTTTTTTCTCGGCATTTGAAGGGTTAAATGTGACATAACAATCCACCCGGACCCGTCACATTCGTGTCATCAGCTCGAAATACAAGCTGGAGTGAGTGGTGGGTGCCAGAATTGACGTCAGCATAAGGCATTTATTTTCTGTCTTTGTAAGCAAGATGCATAGATTCTCATGATATACCTCATCAAGGTACCCAAACGACAAAAAAATAGTTATAAATGCAGCTGAAGACGTATAAACATGACTGATCCCACGAGCTAGAGATCATACGATTTTCCAGCTCCTAAGAGAGCCGAGAAGAGTCAAGGGGAGCTAGTAAAATTAAGGGTAACATTTAGTTTTACAATCGACAATAATTGTAAGTTTTTCTTCTACACTCTTCTTCATGTGATGCGGTTCCGAGAGGAGCTAGTTTACTGGGGGTTTAACCCCTTCACTGCCGAGAAAACAGTGAACAGGATCCAACTGCAAGAGACATAGATCCTCATGAGCCCCCGTGACTGCTGGGGCTCATGAGGACCTATGTCTCTTGCTAAGACCAATTTGTGTCCATGGTTCTTTAACGGCGTTGGCTTTAGCTCGTTCAATGAACCAAGATTTCAGAACCAAACATGTAAGTACAGTATACTTAACTCATTCAGCACGACGCACGTATTTCCCAAATTTTGGAGGCGTCATCTAACGACTGTGCACCTGTTGCAGGAGATGGATCGACCATGATAATTCAAGGTTAGTGCCAGATTAGCTTGGCGCCGACAGGTGCGTCAGGGCTGAATGGGTTAAAGTGGCAGGCAAGGGGTTAACGCCGGGTGTACTACGCACGCAGACCTAAAAGACCGCCTCATAGGAACGTTCTCGGAATAGCTTGTTAACTCTTAATCTCCCAGAACTAAATGACTTCCATTCATTAGAATGGAAGTCATTTAGTTCTGGGAGTTTTAAGAGTAAATTATTATAGATTTAACCCCTTTGCTGCCCAGAAAAAAATAAACGCCACTCTGCTGCAAAAGGCAACTTGCCGCATTAGTTATATGCTACATTATAGATTTTACACACTGAGCCCTGAGAAATGTCCATCTTTTGGACTTTAACAAATCTGAGAATTCATCTACATAAACAGTTCAGGGGACAGACCAAACATGATAGTTCAAGGTTTGGTGCTAGTTTAGCTTGGCGCCTACAAGGCGCCAAGCTATTCTAACACCACCCTGAAATTGTCATGGTTGATCCATAGCCATGGTCGATCCATTTATTCTGGTTTAGTGTGTTATGGATTTTAGTTGATTCCTTTATCTACAGTTTATTTCCACCAGCTCTTTTTTGTGTCGCCAGCGAAGTTACCTGACAAAATTGCCAAGATGGTACATCTAGATGGATTGACGCAAGCATATACATATTTATCGATTGTCAGTGGGGGCCTGTCTGTGGATGCGACATTTCGGGTTTTCCAGATTCTACTATCTGAGCAAACCGTTAAACAACCGTTAAACCCTTGCACTACCGACTAGAAAAATTTGAACACCATCCAACTGCAAGAGACATAGAACCTCATGAACCCCCGCTTTCGCGGATCTATGCTTGCTGAGACTAATTTGTGTGTTTTTTTTTTCTTGGGAGATGTTAGCTTTTGGTCGTTGAATGAACCACGATTTCATAACAAAAAATGTACTTGAAGCATATCTAAACCGGTCTCTTACATTTGGAAGAGGCATAGAATGTCATGAGCCCATGCAACAGCCGTCGTGTCAGTCATGTTTGTGCTACGCCGATCATCGCACGAGTGGGGAGCCCAGCAGGCGGACGGCGTTGGGGGGAGGCAAAGCCGGGTGGGCCCTCGCGGCGTCAGGGGCGCTCGCTGTGTCTGGTAGTGTGTTGTGTGCCTTGGCTCGCTCGCTGCCTGGGCGTTGCGTAATGCACTTTTAACAGTTTTTGTTGTCATGGATATTTTGGAGGGTTTTTTGGTTTGTTTTTTTTTTTCTTTCCTTTTTTTCTTCTCACCCTTATCCTGCATTTTTTTGGTTTTATTTTATTTCTCCCGCTCTTTTTCTTCTTTTAGATCGGGATTCTGAGGGGCCCGGCCCTTCTCCGTGTTTGATTCAGTATTTGCCGGTGTACACCGTGTTAGAATTTTACTTCGGGTGTGGGGAGAGGAGTGGGGACTGTCCGGTGCTCACTCCCTTAGGTAGACTGTGAGCTATCCATGCTGAGTTTTCCAGCCGTTTGTGTGAGCCTGTGGCTATCTTTGCTTTGGTATGGTTTAGCGTAACTCTCCATATGTTAATTAATATAGCCTTATTTGACCATGATTGTGGAGGAACAGATTGACCGTTCTTGGGACAGTTTGTGGCCCTTAAAAGGGCCTTTTCTGTCATTCAGATATGCGGTTGGGTTATGGAAAAAGCTTCCGGCTTTTCCGCCCAGCCAAGAGCGGGGTGCTGTTGTCGCCTTTCGGTGCAGCTTCGCCTTATACTCGGAGATGGTTTTGGTTTCTCTCGCCGAACCCATCCCCCCAAACGGTCATAATATCTGGATTGGGGGGGAGGGGGGGGGGAGGTGGGGGGAGGGGTACTAGATGGACAGTAAAGCTATGAAAACTACAAGAAATACTTATTATTTGGTATCGGCGTGTTCGTCCTTTATTGGCATTTAAACCATATTATATTCTTTTTTTATACGCCGTGATAACGCCACAGCATTCAATATTTGGACCTTATGAATAAGGCACTCTATTTTAGGTGCGGTGTTCTGATGAACTTCTTCCATGATTAGTGGCCATTAAGCGCACACAAAAGACATTTTATATGCTAAAACACTTCCATTAATATATGTGCACTTCATATTTACGCAGTTTGTAAAATCTGGTAACGTCATATAATAGTACTATGAGCTTAAAGTGGATGGACTTTCATTACGTTTCCAGAATTTTATAGCTAAGATTTTTGTAATTTTTAGGCTTTGATGTGTGGTGGAAATAAGTCAGTTTATGCTAAGAGTGTATATGCTGGGCATAAATTAAAAAATTGGAGGCAGGTGGGGTGAGATGGAAGGGTTTCAAAACACACACACACACACACACACACACACACACACACACACACACACACACACACACACACACACACACACACACACACACAAACAACAACAACAACAACATCATCATCATTATCAACAACAACAAATTAACTTTGGTTTGCTTTCCCGTGTGGTCCGAGAAACGTCTTTTCTCTCGGTGTTACTTCTCACATGGTCAGTAAACCTCAATCCGCTTGCAGGCGCTATGTTCCAAACCAACACGTGCATTCTTTGTGAACACTCATAACATGCTTGAACGTTCTTGTAAAAGAGTGAGCTTTTTGTTTCATCAGCCCGTGCACTGACTTGATGGTAGTGGGAACAATCCACATAGCTTAATGTTTCAATGTTATTCCAGTTCAAGTGTTTCTTGCGAAAGGGCGGGGTTGGCGTGAGGTGGGGTGAGTAAGGGCTGGGGGTGGTGGGGTGGTGGGGGTAGGGGGGGGGGAGAGAAACTACATTACTACCATCTTATAGCTGGTTTAAGCAACTGATCCGGTGACTTGCATATTATTTGCCACGGCTACAGGCTGAGCAGAAGTTGTGTAAGTACCAAAATGAGCGATACGTAAACAATAAATGAGGTCTTTTTCTTTCTTCTATCTATATCAGATTCTTTCTCTCTCTCTCTCTCTCTCTCTCTCTCTCTCTCTCTCTCTCTCTCTCTCTCTCTCTCTCTCTCTCTCTCTCTCTCTCTCTCTCTCTCTCTCTCTCTCTCTCGCTCTCTCTCTCATTAGTGAGAGAGATAGATAGAGAGAGAGAGAGAGAGAGAGAGAGAGAGAGAGAGAGAGAGAGAGAGAGAGAGAGAGAGAATTTCAGGACCATAGAGCAGTTACGTGCACAACTGTACACATTGTGACCTTGACCTTAATTATAAAGAGTATCTATACTATAATGTTCCTGATCATCTCAACTCAACAGAAATTGATTCAGTAGTAAGAGATCCTTTACGTGTTGTGAGAAGGATCTTCCTAACAACTGAATATTCTTACAAACTCTTCGAAATCTGCGACCTTGACCTTCATGAAGGTACGTCTAATCGTTTATGAATATTTCACAGCAATTCCTTACATGTTATCACTTTTAGTAATTTTTTGTAATCACATTTTTAAAAACATGTTTTTTTTTCAAAGTACAACTTTATGTGACCTTGGCCTTTAAATAACACCTTTCAAGGTCACAAGTCAAAAACACTGAATCGCTTATGTTTCCACTGATGATATATCATAACCGAAAGCAAAATATAGGCCCCAAAGAAGGAAAATATGACCGTAGTACATGTCCTACTATATTTAATACGGTATTTATTTTGGGAAAACACCTATGGTCGTCATAGGAGATATGCTTCCGAAAAATATGTGGTCTCAGTCCAATCCCCCGCAGGGTGTGTGTGTGGGGGGGGGGTGGAGTGAGGGGTGGGGGGGGGGGGAGATGTTCACATCCTATCTCACGGCCTACTAATCTAAATATGTATCGTGACCTTCAACTATTCTTGAGGCAGCGGGCACATGCAAGCCCGACGAGCACGGTTATGCCGGCCTGGCAACGCATCCACTCATGCATCTTGCTCTGTCCATGTGCAAGATACATAGATTTACATGAACCCCTGCAGCTGCAATGGTTCATGTGAATCTATGTGTTTTGCTTGGCAAGACTGACTCCAGCTGATCCCCGAGTTCGGGGCCCTAATGTCGGACGGTTTTGATGCGAACGACGTCCGCTTCGGCATCCCAATGCGCAAAAGGTCATCGGGCCGACCTCTGCTGCCGTTGGCCCGCGCACGGCCATGTGCGGGCCAACGGCGGCCGACGTATACCCTATGGCCTTTGCACACTGGGATACACAACTAGAACTGGAGCTGACTGGAGAGTTCCATGCATAATAATCAATATGTCTGACCCGGTAGGGAGTTTCATTCTGGAATTGCGGTGACGTCACTCTCTGGCGTTGGGGCTATATAAACCGCACTTGCAGTTGCGCGCGTATCTCTTTTTCCGTTTATCTAGACTTTGGCGGAGCCGTCTGCGCCCCGCGTACAGATGAGGTATGTAACTCTTTCATTAAAAAATATGCTACTAACATTTTTTTAAAGTATTCAAGCGCCGTCCAGAAACTGTTTACAACAGTTGATTGATGTTGATATTGCGTGTATTTTCGTGTCTTTTATGCTTATTTAGTCTGTGCTCGGGCTCACTACGGCGGGCTTCCGCACATTAACCTTTTTGCGGACGGGGCACATGGATGTAAAAGTGTATATCGAGTAAGCCTTGAAAGTGGTTGCTTTCTTAACTCAATTATCTGGTTTGTGAGTTAACTCAATTAACCTTGACACGCTGTAGCTATGTATGGATCGACCATGATAGTTCAAGGGTGATGCCAGAATAGTTTGGAGCCTTCGCCGGGCGATCTGTTTCGACCTCGAGTCTGTATGCAGTTTTCAGAGGACGGCAAAGTCCAAAAACTGGAGGAAGTCGGCCATAGGGTACAAAAGGTTAAGGAACTCGAAACTTGATAAGCCGTAACCAGCAAAATGTCGTCGGACCGATACCAGCCAAAGCTGGCCCGCGCACTGCTGTGTGACGAGCCAACTTTGACCGAATTTGGCACGACTGAAGGCCGCTTGCGTACTGGGAGTTTGAATATTTACTTGACGTCAGACTGAGGCGGTGGTTTTACTGTGCAAACTGAATCATTGTATGACGCGGCATGGGCGATGATGATGATAACTATGACAATGACGGCGATGAAGACGACGACGATGCTGATGGAGACTGATGAGATTTTCTCATTTCGCTTTATGTCAACAGAGTGACCGCCCAAAACTAGATCCCACAGAGAGGTTTCCACAGCATCCATAGGACTGAATTCAGGTGAGTGTACTGACACTTGAAACGTATGCGTAAATGTGTGTGTGTGTGTGTGTGTGTGTGTGTGTGTGTGTGTGTGTGTGTGTGTGTGTGTGTGTGTGTGTGTGTGTGTGTGTGTGTTGTTAGTGTATGTAATGGAGTGTACACTAACCCAAAGTCCATCAAATCAGTGTAACCTTCACCTTCTCCACCGTACCCCTGCCCTGCCATCACGTCTTCGTTACATCTCCTCCCCTTACACTTACCCCACCCCACCCCCCACCCCACCCCGGTCCACCCCCGAAACGTTTTCCAGATCTGACAGTAATGTACTTACTCTATGGTTTACTGTCTGTGCCCATGTACACTGTATCGTCCTTCCTGTCAGCCGCTGTCGATCGATTCGAAATTTCGGGGTTTCCCGATTCTACTAACTTAGCAAGCCATTATGAAATGTGTGAAGAAGTATCAAGTAGCATATCTAAACCAGTGTTCTACATTTGTAAGATGCGTATAATCTCACTTGTCCCTGCGATTGCAGGGGCGCATGCAATTCTATACCGCTCGCTGGTAGACATTAGACACACAACCCTCAGGAAGTCACTGAGTAGGGTTGACTGATGAGTCTGCTGGGTTTTAGCTGACTGTTGAAGTCTGCAGAATTATTTGTCGACCAGCATTCGAAACCGAAACCACTCTCGTGCTGATCTCTTCTGCGAAAGAGAAAACGAAAGCTGCTTATTTTCTAAGCAGCCTTCTAAACTGAAATGAAAGACACAGTAGACGTGTTCTTCCTACTATTGAGAAACCTTTTTTTCATTGTCTTTATATCATTGTCACAGACAAATTCTTCTAACTGACAGCTTTCTTAGTAATGCAAAATTCTGGCTAATCGCACTACTTCGATTTAACTCTTAAACTCTCAGAACTTTAGAATGGAAGGCATTTAGTTCTGGGAGTTTAAGAGTTAAACTAGGTCTGCACATTCGCTGCGCCTACATGAATTTAACCCCTTGACTTGCCGTGAAGTCAACACAATCCAACCGCAAGAGACATAGCTCCTTATGAACCCCCGCGACCGTTGCAGGGGCTCATGATGATCTATGTCTCTTGCTGAAACCACTTTGATTCCATGTTCCCGGCTGGGGCTCCGCTTTTGCGTTGAATTTGCATTGAGTATCTTTGGCAAAGTCAAGGAATATTGCAGTATCGGGAGACACGAAACCACTGAGGCCGCAACGTAATGCCACTGACACAGTGTACAAGAAATCGATTCGTACGAGAATGCACGATGCGGCTTGTTCATCCATTTCTACGTTTGGTTTCGTGTTCAGATGATGACAAATCTGCTCATGTAATCACCGGTTCTGCTTGAGACTGCACAGGGAGAACCGTTTATTGATTACGTCATAGAACTGAATCACACTGAGCCGATATTTATCATTGGTGAAGTTTAGTACTCAGAGATTTTCTGTTCAGTGAGACTTAAACATGTTTTACCTGTCTAGTTTATTTTTGACCCATTCAGCCCTGACTCACAACAGCAGGAGATGGATCGACCATGATAATTCAAGGGTAGTGCCAGATTAGCTTGGCGCCTTCAGGCGCCAAGCTAATCTGGCACTGCCTTGAATTATCATGGTCGACCCATCTATTACGGACACAAATTCTGTTGTTGAAACCGCCAGACCATTCCGTCCGCCTAATTAACACGGATAAAAATGAGGCCACCAATAGGTACATAACATCATGAACTCCAGAGTTTGTAGAGACTCGTTAGGTTCTTTGCATCTTGCATCATGGTGTTTTTGTCTGTGTCCCCGTTGTGAGGGGGTTAAATGTATCTCTGTTTGCAAATAATTATTTTTTAATCACAGTGACATCCACGCTCATGTTTACACGACAAACAACGAAACACGTATTTGTCCACAAGGACAATATTTTGTATTTCAATATGTGCAATCTGAGTCTTTGGAGCATACAGTTATATTCAGCTTTAAAAAAAAAAATTACTCATACCGTGACACGAGTGAAATGAATATCAACAATGTACTTCTTTTTTTTTTTTTCTTTTTTATTTTAACATTAATTGCAGTGTACATGTTTACGCGCACATCATTGCAAAAGCAAAACACAGTTATAAAGGAATAGCTATCATGAACTAACCTGTAATTGTCTTACATTATCGCTTAAAATAGTCTTACTTATAACGAAATCGGTTTTCTCAAACTATTTGTTAAGCTGACATGCATATACGAAAAACTACACTCTAGCCAAATCGTATAAATACGGGCATGAGGCAGAAAGTAATTACATTGCATTCATTCCCGCTTAACGTCCCACAAACTCGAGGTGATAAGGCACTCTCAAGGTCCTTACTGGTCGACCTGTTGAACTCGGAAACATTTACACACATACTCTGCGGATCTAGCAGAGCGTATCGATCTTCGAGGTACGTAGCTTTCACTAATTGATTAATGTATTTAGTCCGACTTTAAAACTGACAACAGAAAAACTGAACAACAAAAACAACAACCGCGGAGCACGCATTCTGAGATCTATAGATCTCTAGACTGAGTTGCCATCCCGGCAAGTGTCATCACAGGTTTAGCAAAAGCTTAGACAACCAAAACACCGTTGCACATCTTTTGCAGGAAAACCTGTGAAGGAAAAAGACAGTAAGTCCATTTGTGTGAGAAGCGAGACATTTTCATTGTAATGCAATGAAAATATCTCTTTTCGGGAAAAATAAATCGTCTTAATGTGAATTTTGCCGTCTGACAGGGAAATCGTGGCCCAAAAATGCCTTGGATGACGAAAATTGAAATGATTTGCGAAGTCGAATGTTTTCTCGGTCTTCGGGCTGACGACGGCCGCAGCTGGCCGGCGTACAAGAGTGCGCGAGCGAACTGCGATCGTCGCCTGCCCGAGAACCTTTTACGTACTGGTTCACACTGCAACAGTACGATTTATGATGGCGCCAACGGCATACAACAGCCGTGTTAGCGCGCGCACGTCTCAGCTGTGTTTGCGGATTAACCCATTTAGCCGCGAGTCCCTATAGCAGGAGATTGATTGACCATGATAATTCAAGGGTAGTGCCAGATTAGCTTGGCGCCTTCAGGCGCCAAGCTAATCTGGCACTACCCTTGAATTATCATGGTCAATCCACCTCCTGCAACTGGTACATAATCGTTCAGTAACACTTCACAAATTTGGGAAAAGCACCCGTGGGGCTAAAAGGGTTAAATACGGCCGAAGCAGGACCGTTGCTTACAGGGAACTGTGTTTTTGTTTTACAGATCGCCGCTCAAAAACAATGCAGTTTACACAGGTGAGTATTGCACTACGTTGTCACCCGCATTGCTTAACCTGTCTTGAATAAGAATAATGTTTGTGCAATAAACACAGTGGCGTTCCTGATTTTTAGTATAAAAATAAACACAAGCCCTGCTCAAGAGACATAGAGCCTCATGAACCCCGCAACTGCAGGGGCTCATGAGGATATGTGCCTCTTGCTGTTACCACTTCGCATCCATCTTGGATTTCTGGGGTTCTCTGGCGTTGAATTAACAAAGATTTTAGAAACACATTTCTGCATCCACTGGTAGGTAAGAGTTAGGAAAAATAAGTTACGGTCTTACTTGATCCAGTTTAAGACTGGAAATCATATTACTTCGGTGTCGTGTAGTTATTAGATGACTCTCTCACCAGGCAATATACTATGCAGCTTGTAGCACACAAACATAAATTAATTCATTTAATTTCACGCGCTGACCATGTGAGACTTAACGCAAAAAGATGTAAATAAAAATGTATGTTTTAAGTGTGTCCAAAGATCAGACTCGGCGGCTGCCTAATTCATCACTCAATTTCTCTCTAACACACTGCACGTTCGAATTGAAATTCCTTTTTGTTTGAAGACATCATAGAAGTCTCGAAATTAAACCTACCATAATAGCTAAGGGAGATGCCATAAGAGCTTGGAGCCTATTGAACCATCTTGCTCGTTCCACATTTTCCTTTAGTGTCACGGTTGCATGGCAAATCGTCTTCACTGACAGTGGGCGCAGATCGAGTTTCTGAAATCTTGATTAACTCACTTTACTCCAAGGCCGCATTTCCCAGACTTCTGAGCTGTCACCTAACGACTATGCGCCGGCTGCAGGAGATGGATTGACCATGATAACTCAAGGGTATTGCCAGATTAGCCTGACGTCTGATGGCGCCAGGCTAATCTGGCAATACCTTTGAATTATCATGATCGATCCATTTCCTGCTTCGGGGCTAAATGTGCTTTTCAACGGTCCAAGAAACATAGATATTAAGTGAGGTCAAGAATAGATCTATACCTCTTGCAGTTGGGTGGAGTTGACGTTTTCTTGTCAGGAACGGGTTTTAAAAAATTACCTTCAACTATTTTTTTCATTTTCTTCAGCTCTTTTTGACCCCCGAGGACCAAACGATGATGAGTTACCCTGCCACGATCCTAGGCGATCCAGGCATGACAGTTCCCCACAACGGGTATGTTATTTTCTTTTCCACCAACTGAAGTAGCTTTCGAAGGGGGGAGAAGGGTAGGCAATATGCCCGACCACGCTCTATAGTTTGACACGAAGTGCCGGCAAACAGCGAACTATTGGTGAAAAGTCATGGAGAAGGGCGTTGAAGTCTTTTCACTCGTGCGTTTTAAACAGAGCTTATATGCCTTTATGAAGATTGCAAAGTAAAGTAGTTAAAACCTCTTTCATGGGAGAGAATTGTGCAGTAACGACCAAAGATCATAGATTGGTGGAAGGTAGGAACTTCTGCCTACCTACAAAGACAATCACATTTTACTGTGGTGTCTGCAGGGGCATACAGTCCATGCCTCTACCTAGAGCTAAATTGCCATGCACCCTAAGAGAGAACCTACTAAAATGGGGGAAATGGTTGCAGTCAATATTGTAGTAATAAATGAAAAGAAAAGGGGACACTGGCATATTTTAGGAAGATTACAAACTAAAGTAATTAAAAGCACTGTCAGGGGAGAGAATTGTGCAGTAACGACCAATAATCATAGATCGAGTTTGGTCGAAGCAAAAAAAAATTGTGCTGGAAGCAATGACTATGGAAGCCCCCCCCCCCCCTTTTGGGGGGGGGAGAACAGGGGGGGGGGGGGGTATCGCATATTCACTGGATTTCCAGCCCATTGATGCATGGGAATTTAGATCTAGGTCCCGCAAGGGGGGAGTTCAGATTGTTTATCTTTTTTTTTCTTTTTTTTTTGTGCTTCGATCGAACTCGATCTATGACCATGGGTCGTTACTGCACACTTCTCTCCCCTGACAGTGCTTTTACCTACTTTACTTTGTAATCTTCCTACAATATTAGCACTGGCAGTCTCCCCTTTTCTTTTCTTATATGCTTTTGTTTGTTTTGTTTTATCCCATTGCAAAATAAGGCACCGTAGCTGCACAGTTATGAAAATAATGATAAAAATATTTTGAAAACATGAAAATGGCATGCAAATATAAAAATCTCAGTGAGCAAAAAGTAATCGGACCAACTGCCACCGACGCGATCCGACGACTTTTTGCTCATTGCGATTACAGATGTGTATCCCATTACTCTTTCATAAATAATAATAATAATAATAATAATAATAATAATAATAATAATAATAATAATAATACCCACCCAGCGAGCAATGGCCATCGAGCCAACGTCGGCCCGATTGTCTTTTGCGTATTGGGTAGTTCTTATAAAGTGCTGTTCCCTAGAACATACCGAACTCACTGTGCTAAAAAGCACACCACAATGCACAGGAGCACATTCACACATGCACACAAGCATACACTACTCAGTTTAAACCACCAAGCCCCCTTCCCAGCACCTTCAATCCTCTCCCCCTGTTAAACATTAAAAACAAAACAGAATCTTTACCTCAGGTCACTGCGCCTACTCGGAGCTACGACTGCGCATGCGCTGTGGTCGTATCAAACAAATGGGCTGAGTCATAGATTTAACTCATTTAGCCCGACGGCCGTATTTCCCAAATTTTGGAGGCGTCATCTAATGACTATGCACCAGTTGCAGGAGATGGGTCGACCATGATAAATCAAGGGCAGTGCCAGATTAGCTTGGCGCCTGTCGGCGCCAAGCTAATCTGGCACTACCCTTGAATTATCATGGTCGACCCATCTCCTGCTGTAGTGCGTCAGGGCTGAATCGATTAAGTGCGTGCGGCGCGTCTTTTTCTGAAACAATCTGGACAAAAGTAACGTCGTGTTTCATGTTGATTACATGGTATCTAAAACTGAGGGGCGAATGCGACTTCAGAGCCCATGATATTTCGGCCTCCAGGAGTGCTCCAAAACTGTTCTGATGAGAGAGAACAGTTATTTGTATTGGTTTATATCTACAAAGTTTAGCAATAAAGGTAAATTTAAAGCCGCAATGAAGTCAGCAATGTCACCAGTTCTGCAGAATGAGGCACATGAGGTACTGCAGCTCAATGCCCGTGTTTTCAGAAAGTGCTTTGAAAACACGAACCGTCGGGGTCAGTTTGGTTCAGCACCAATACCAGCAATGAATGCAGTACTTGTCGGAGATTCCGAATGCAAGGGCGGATCTGGGGGGAGAGGGTATGGGGAGTGGGGGGGGGGGTGTGTGGGTGTTCCCGGGGTTCCAGAACCCGCTCCCCAGGCCATTAAAAAAAAAAATGCTATAACAAAGTTCCTTAGCGACAATCAACTCAGTATCAACATACGCATGGAGCCGATACGCGCCTGCACGTGGCGTGGATTCTCGTGAACCCCGGCAACGAGCCAGAGCTATGAGTGCCCACGCCTCTCATATCAGGGCCGCCGTGAGATGGCCTTAGTCGCCTGCTCGGCGTTAAACCACATATCTATCTAGCTAACTAACTAACTAACTCATATCAGGATCGGGATGGATAAATAACCGCTGTATGTGTTCTTTGTTTCAGGCCGCCGAACGCGCCAGGTATGATCACCAAAGACAACTCGCAAAGCACCACTGGTACCATAGTAGTCCAGCGGCCGTGATGCTCTGCCACACCAGCCATCCTGCAGAACCGTTCTAACATCAAAGCGGGATTTTATAAAGTACTACATCTTTGACTTTTCACTTTTGGAAAACATTGTGTACAGGACGATTTCAATTGACAACTAGGAGCTACCTAGTCCAACATATTTCATGAACAAATCAGAAGCATTGAACAACAATAAGACTCATGAAAACTTACACTCCAAAATGAACTTGCAAAACGCAGGGTCGTGGAATTTTAGTCACGAACAAAATGGACCATAAAGGGTTGTATAAACGAAACCTCTCACTAGAAGGAAAACTTTAAACCCGTGTAGACAGAACATGTAAGCCCTGAAAGGCAGTCTGTCTAGGAGATGGACACTCCGAAACTAAACCCCGTGTAGACAGAGCATGTAAGCCTTGGCAAGCAGTCTGTCTAGGAGATGGAAAACTCTGAAACTAAACCATCAGTTTATATTCCTTAGCAAGTCGCTCGTCACGCTCATATTATTTACCTTCCTTGTGCATGCAAGCAGCCGTCGGTACTGACTAGTCGGAAATAGCTCCATTCGTACACTGGTTGTCGCCCTCGTTTCGTGCGCTTACCAGCGCAGCGAATCGAGGGAGACAACGAGTTTACACCGGTGGCTGCATGAACAGAAGGGTTAATTAATGCAGTAGTTGTGAATGTATAGTCGAGAAGGGAACTGAACGAGTGCATGAAGGGTGCGACTGTGTATGGAGTAGACAACTGTCCACAAACCACTGAGACATCGGGAACCCTCATTCCAAGGATGGGTGCGCGTTGTCTCAGTGGGTCTTGTGGACTGGCTGTGCCGAGTCAGTGCAAGAGTGTGGATGTGGTACCGTGTTCGTAGTGGCGTATAGCCAATTCTCACTCACATCAGTAGCAAATAAACAGTTCTTGAAACTCTCGTTTGTTGTGGTTGTTGTTTTTTAATGCAGATACCATTATCGTGTGTGTGTGTGTGTGTGTGTGTGTGTGTGTGTGTGTGTGTGTGTGTGTGTGTGTGTGTGTGTGTGTGTGTGTGTGTGTGTGTGAGTGAGTGAGTGAGTGCGTTTGTGTGTGCATGCGTATGTGCGTGCTTGCAAGTTCGACATGAGTATGTGTGTGGGTTCATGGGTGCGTGCCCCAGTTCTTATGTCAGTATGTTCTGGAATGGTTTAGTATTAGGATTTTCCAAAGTGCGGTCAACGTAACATGTCACGGCTGACACCATCATTTTAAAATCACCCTTCTAAAATGAAACTCATAGTTCAGACGTGTTTATTTTCTAAATGAAAAGCGTGCTAGTTTGGTTATGGGGACATGCCACTTCAGTTTCAAAGTATACTGCAAATGTACGTGCACAGAAATGATCTTTGTATAACCAGAAATATCCCATATATTCACATTCCCATAGCTATGTTATTTCGTCCGCCGGTGGGCGCAAACTGTGTTTTGAAATCATTGTGAATTCACCGTACAGGATCTCTAGCTGTCATGGAAACAAAGTGGTCTCAGCAAGAGGCAGAGATCCTCATGAGCCCCCGCAACTGCGGGTGCTCATGTAGATCTATACCTCTTACAGTTCAGTAGTGTTCATTTTTTCTCGGCATTTGAAGGGTTAAATGTGATATAACAATCCACCCGGACCCGTCACATTCGTGTCATCAGCTCAAAATACAAGCTGGAGTGAGGGGCGGGTGCCAGAATTGACGTCAGCATAAGGCATTTATTTTCTGTCTTTGTAAACACGATTCATAGATTCTCATGATACACCTCATCAAGATACCCAATGACAACCAAAAAAAAGTTATAAATGTAGTTGAAGATAAATAAACATGACCGATTCCGCGAGCTAGAGATCATACGATTTTCCAGCTTCTAAGAGAGCGGAGCAGAGTCAAGGAGAGCTAGTAAAATTTTTACAATCAACAATATAAAATGACGTGTTCTCCTGCTGTAGTGCGTCAGGGCTGAATGGGTTAAAGTGGCAGGGAAGCGGTTAACGCCGGGTGTACTACGCACGCAGACCTAAAAGACCATCTCACGGCAACGTTCAGTCTCGGAATAGCTTGTTAACTCTTAATCTCCCAGAACTAAATGACTTCCATTCATTAGAATGGAAGTCATTTAGTTCTGGGAGTTAGTTCAGTTATTTCCACCAGCTCTTTTTATGTTGCCAGCGAAGTTATCTGACAAAATTTGCCAAGATGGTACACCTAGATGGATTAACGCAAGCATGTACATATACATCGATTGTCAGTGGGAGCCTGTCTATGCATGAGACATTTCGGGTTTTCCAGATTCTACTATCTGAGCAAATCGTTAAACCTTGCACTACCGAGAAAAATTTGAACACGATCCACCTACAAGAGACATAGAACTTCATGAGCCCCCGAAGTCGCGGATCTATGCTTGTTGAGACTAATTTCTGCCTACTCATGATGTTTCTTGGGAGGTGTTATGTCACCAACGTCGAGGTCCTTGAACGGCGAACTTGAGCATCGAGCTTGTTGCTGCGGACACAGCTTCGCTGGCGGGCACGTCTCCAGGATGGATCATCGCCTACCAAGATCACTCTGTCGGCGAGCTTGCTACTGGACACCGTGACAGAGGGCACCAAGAAGAGATACAAAGACGGTCTCAGAAGTCACTAGTGCTTGCCAATCGACCACCGCCAGTGTCTTCACTTGTGCGGACCGTGACACCTGCGCCCACATCTACAAGGCAGCCGTCTCCTTGAGACTCTCGCAGAGCTAACCTTAGGACAAACGGCTCAGGAGAAAAACGAGTTGCCGTACTCAGACCCTGACCGACCTCTCGCGGTCGAACTGCTGTCCGATTGGCTCCGCAGCACGAAATGCCTGCAGCGACGTGGCAGCCCTAGAATCTCGTTCGCGAGTCAGCCAGAGTAGCTTTGGCGTTGAATGACCACTATTCATACAAAATGTACTGAAGCATATCTAAACGAGCTCGTACATTGGAGGCATAGATGCATGGCCCTGCAACAGCGAGCTATGAGTCTTTTCTCTCGCTGAGCATTAGTCACATTGATACTCAGCTGAGAAGTCAGGGTGATCGCGATAGTTTGGACCGCTTCCAGCTGGCCGCGCTGTTGAAACCTGCGAATCATTTGTCGACCGGCATCGGAAAGCGAAAGCGTGCAGTTATATGAGCTTGTAAGCATCAGTTCCAGACAAAATGCAAGAAAGAAACTATGCTCATCACTACTGCAAAACAGGAAACAAAAGTATCTTATTTTCCCGACCCTTGTAAAAGCCAACACAGAGTAGACACGTTAGCGTTTTATTGAGACAGGAATCACCTCGTGACCAAAGGCGCTACTGCCAGTCAAAGGCTGAGCTCAAACTGGTATTTTCTTTACTAACTTCGACGGTAATTTATTTGCGCGATTTAATTATCTGTTTATTCAGACGATGTATGGTGGTGAAATTCTAGGAGGCATGTATCTTAAATCAACTTTTGACGGACTGACGTGATTTATATATTAACAGGCCTACCCCTAATTCTTCTCGGACTCATGCTGAATCACAGATTTACGCGTGATGAGATTTCACCATCCTTAATCTGAATATATGTTTAATCTTAAACCCTGCCCTAGTTAAGCAAGACGGGCTCAACGTTTTATGTTGTTAACATGATTATGAGGAATTATTTTGTGTAGGTCAATGAAGAGACATGTTGAAGTTTCTTTTCTGTATCTTGTGATAATTTTGGCTGTTGGCAGAAGTGGGCTGTACAGCAGTTACAGGCGCAAGTCTGGCTATATAAGTGCTCTTTTCAAGATTTAGGTGTGTACAATATTACATGCAGAAAATAGCACTTATTTGCTGTCATGTGCACGTTCACAAACCAGTGTGACCTTGACCTTGTCATTTTATGATTCATGACACTCCAACCTGATTTTTTTTAAAAAGCGTTGTACCAAAAGCACAATTTGCGTGGAGAGAATAAATGACATTAATATAGTCCTTTAATGGCATTATTAGGATGGAATCCCCATCTTATATCTCCTCTCATTGCAACTATTTTCTTGGTTTGTCAATGATACCGCCCATGGGGCGGTTGAGATAATTCAAGGGTAGTGACAGATTAGCTTGGCGCCAAGCTAATCTGGCACTACCGTCTGGCAGTCGGCATGGAGCAGTGAGTTTCTGAAGGCGTGAGGTGTCTGATCGATTTCCGCGCCAGTCATACGCACAGGCTAGGGATGACAGGAGAATGATTTGATATTCACTTCACATCACATGCTGTAAAGTGAAATATACTGAAGAGCAAAAGAAATGCGACATTTTGGAATCGTGGAAACACTTTCGATGATTCCAAAATTGTATCATTTCTTTTGCTCGTCAGTATACAATTCATTTTTGTGTTAGCCTGTCTGTAAGATGCTGCCGCACTGTTGGCCCAGCTTGGCTAAAAGGTTTGTGCACGACAACGCATTCCCCAATCCGAGCTGGGCCTTTCGCAGGAGGCAAGGATTTTCGTGAACCCGTGCAGCTGTAGGAACTCATGAGAATCCATGCCTTTTGCAGATTTACGTCCCAAATGTTTATCGTATTGTACCCCAAGACCGAAATCCCCAAATTGTGCCGTCGTCCTCTGAAGACTGTTTTGCCGCAGTGGGCAGGACACAGATCGACTATGATAGTTCAAGGCTGATGCCAGAATAGCATATCGCCTATGGGCGCCAAGCTATTCTGGCATTACCCTTTAATCATCATGGTCGATCCATATCTTGCTGTGGTGTGTCTGGGGCAGGTAGAATGAGTTATCTGATCCTCTTCCTACCCAAATCGGGCTTCAGCTGTTTGGTGCGGCATGCCGGCCCGACAAACAAGCTTTTGCCTGGCAACACCTAACCCACTCATCTGCAATATACAGATATTTTTATGAACCCCAGTGGAAGGGATTCGTGTGAACCTGTGTGTCTGAATTGGCAAGACTGGCCATAGCTGACCCTCGAGTTCAGGATAGTATTTCAGGCTTTAATGCGTACGAAAGATCGATCAAAACAGAAACTGGAGCTGACTGGAAGGTTTCATAGTATATGCACAGATTTTCGGCATGTCAGGGATTAAGTCTGGAATAGAGGTGACGTCACTCCGACTGACACTGGGGCTATATAAGCCCCAAGGTTAGTTAGCCGCGATTTCAGTTTCAAAGAAGCATATCTGATTTGTCTAACATTTGGCTGAACCGGCTGCTAGCAGTTGAGGTATGTTTAACTCTTTTATAATAAACAATATGCTGCTATCATTTATTTTAAATATTCAAGCGGCGTCCAGAAACTGTTTACGACAGTTGATTGATGCTGATATTGAAAGTATTAGACTGTCTTTTATGCTCATTTTGCATGAGATATGATACTGAACACCAAAACCCAAAAATGCATAAATGTTGGAATTAAAACCGGTTTGAAAGCTTCCGCAGGAGTAAAACATTTCTGTGGCCCATGAGAGTCTTTTGGCGATGTTTTTCACATCGCACGGTCAAAAATTGGTTTCTTTCATACAGAACTCGAAACTTGATAAGCCTTAACAAGCAAATGGTGATCGGACCGACATTGGTTGGACCTGACCCACGTACAGCTGCATGTTAGCCAACTTCGACCGATGTCAGCCCGAGGTAACGCCTTTGGCCCGGCTCACCGGGAGCTCATTTGAACATTTATTTGCAAGAGCCGGCAGTTTTACTGTTCAAAAATAATTGTATGACGCGGGCGATGATGATAAATAACACGACAGTGGCGACTGACGATGATCACGACACAAATGATGAGCGATGAGATTTTCTCAGTTTACTTTATGATTGTCAACAGAGTGACCGCCCAACTAAACTACTAGATCCCACAGAGAGGTTTCCGGACTCAGCATTCGCCATAACTGATTTCAAGTGAGTGAACACGCGTATGTAAATGCGTGCGTGCGTGTGCACGTGAGTGCGTACGTGCGTGCATAAGTGTTCAGTATCATGATTTTCCAAAGTCCCTCCAATGTCACCTTCACAGCCTCCTCCACCCCCCACCCTCCCCTTCCCTATCTTCTCATGACTGACTTCTCATTCCCCCCTACCCCTCCCCCCCCCCCCCACTTCTTCCAACCAATCCCCTCCCGCCCCCCCCCCCCCCCCCGAACCCTCCCCCCCCCCCCCACCCATTCCCACCCCGAAGATATTTAAAGGTCTGACCGTAACGTATACATTATGATTTACTGTATGCAACATATTTACTGCATGTGTATCGACTTTGGTGGCCTCTCGATTCAATGCGAAATTTCGGGTTTTCCCGATTCTATTAATCCTGAAGAATTATTTGTCAACCGGCATCGGGAAACCGAAAGCACTTGTGCGCATTCGCATTCGAGACATAAGGTGCACAGAAACAGAAACTATGCTGATCACTACTGCGAAACAGAAAACAAAAGTATCTTACTTGTAATTAGCATGTTGACTAGCCATTGACTACTAATCTATACTGAGAAAGCTGTCAGCTTAACTCAGTCATTCAGCCTGACGCACGTATTTCCCAAATTTTGGAGGCGTCATCTAATGACTATGCACCAGTTGCAGGAGATGGGTCGACCATGATAATTCAAGGGCACTGCCAGATTAGCTTGGCGCCAACAGGCGCCAAACTAATCTGGCACTACCCTTGAATTATCAGGGTCGACCCATCTCCTGCGGTAGTGCGTCAGAGCTGCGGAATGAGTTAAAAATTGTGATGTTGTCTGTGAATATAAAGGCAATAAAGAAAAGTTTCTCAATACAATTAAATTTTGGAAGGATTCAACAAGTAACTGAGAACATCATCGCAACATGCTAAGAACATTTATAAAGGAAATGATATCACAAACTAACCGCTTGTATTTGTCTTACAATATCGCTCAAGATAGTGTTGTGACGGAATCGATTTTTCTAAGCTATTTCTTAAGCTGACGTACATATACGAAAAATGAGCCGATTCGTATAAATACGGGCATAAGACACTAAGTCATTATACCTACATTAGGCTACATTCCCTCTTAACGCCCCCAAAAACTCGAGGTGATAAGAGACTCTCGAGGTCCTTACTGATCGACCCCGTTGAAAGCAGAGAAATGAAATTACACACACATTCTGCAGATCTAGCAGAGCGTATCGATCTTCGAGGTAAGCAGCTTTCACCGACTGATTAATGTGTTTAGTCCGACCTTCAAACTGACAACAGAAAAGAAGAAGAAGAAGAAAAAAAGCAGCGGATATTCTCATTCGCAGATTAATTTATTGGTTCTCTCTGGATTTGACATTCCGCAAGTGGGCTTTTGACACTTTTAACTTGGCCAAAACCAGATATCCATCTTGAAAACTAAATTGATTATGATAGTTCAAGGGCGGTGCCAGAATAGCTTGGCGCCTGAGGCGCCAAGCTATTTTGGCACCACCCTCGAACTAAAATGGTTAATCTATCTCCTAATCTGTAATGTCGCCGTCATAGGACAGTAAGGAATGTTTCTTTTTAAATCAGCCTCAAGATGTAATGGGTTAACAGCGCCTGTTTACGTGACAAACGCAAATTCAACTACAAGGGACACCAATTTGTATGTCAATATGTGCGATATGTCGTTTTTCAGCAAACGCGAACAAGAGAGCAAGAGTCTGCACTGAGACTTACTTTTACATACCCTTACATATGAGCTAAAAATAATATCAACAACAAATCATTTTTTTTTACATGAGTCGAAGTGTGCATGCACCAGGCACATCGTTGCGAAGCAAAATGTTATGGTAATGAAAATCGTAACCCTTTGGCTGTCGGCAGCGATTTTGTTCGAGGTGATTCCTGTAGGAATCACCTCGACCAAAATCGCTACGACAGCCAGAGGGTTAAAGTTGCATTCAACAGAAAATTCCTAGAGCTTACAATTCGCCAATGAAAAAGGGTCCTCGAAGACTTTCATTTACCCTTCTTTTCTCTAGTTATGGGAGTAGGCGCACGTAAGATGCACAGATGTCCTTACTGCCATTTTTGCGCACTGGGCAGCTCTCCCATGTAGCTAAACATGAAAACAATCAGACGAGTCTATTATTTCACCACATCAAATACTTCATAACTAAACAAAAAGTTCATTTAGATAGTCTTTATGTTGACCATCATCGCAAGACATACAAAAACCGTTTAACAAGGAAATATATACTATTTTCATCTAACTTACACTATCTGTCCAGTGTCAATTTGGTCACTTTACTCTTGACAGTATCGAATTTTCGGAAAGCACCAAACTATTTTTGAAGCTGACGATACTCAAGCCGACCCTTCTCGGATTACAAGGTGTGCAGGGGAGGGGGGGGGGGAAGGGGCATAACTACAAATAACAATCCGACCCGTATATATACGGGCATAACTCGAGGTAATAAAAGCATGAAAGCGACACCACCCCACGCCAACCAGACAACAGACCAGCCAGCGGCCCACGCCCACCAGCCAACGAACCAGCCACCGGCCGACGGCAGCGCAACAGACCACCGAAGCGCTTCCGGAACCCAAGACCACCACTACTCCCCACGCCGCCACCTCACCTCCGCCTGCCACCCCAACATCGCCACCCACCCCGCCCATTCCAACGACCGACCCCCAAGCCCAGGCTCCACTGGCCACCAACACCACCACCCCAACTCCCCAGGCCATATCACAACCAGCGACGGTTTCTCCGGCTGCCACCACCCCCGCCACCACTCATTCAACAACTACTAGAGTGGATGGCGTACCAACACCCCCCAGCCTGGCACTGAAGCAACGGTCCCCCGGCCACACCACCCGCCTCCTCCACCATCAACCACCCGGCCCCGGCAATAACATCAGCCGCTGAGCGACGGAGCGACAGACAGACAGAGACGACCTCCCCCCCCCCCTCCCCTGCCCCCCCCCCCCTGGACGAAATCAGCGAGAGCTGTAAGTCCCTATCCCTTTCCAAAATCATCATCAGGTAATAAAGGACAAGGTACTCTTACTAACTGGCTGTGCTTCGTCCAGACACATAACCTAGCAGATCTAGCACTCACTTTTACTAATGATTAATGTATTTGGTCCGACTTTCGTAGAGTACGCATTCTGAGATAATTAACCACATTTTAAAAATATATTTCTGGAGATGTCACTTCGGTTAGTTGGGTGTTAGAGGAGTTCAGGATGGTGGCCAAACAGAGACGTGATGACCACGAAAACACTGTAACTCATCTTTTGCAGAAAAACAAAAAAAAAATTCAGGAAAAAGAGAGTGAGCTCTCGGTGACTATGAATCTAACAGTCCGAGAATGGGAGTCGCTCGGTCTGTGTAGAAATGATAGTATACGAACACTTCTCTTCTATGCTTTATATAACCTTTCACAACATCAGCAATACTCAGGTAAAACAGTATTCCCGAAACCTTTCATTCTTGGCAACCTATGCATTAGTTATCCATCCCGGTAAATACTATATATAAAATCCCCGGTTAGATCAACAAATTGTAAACCGCAGAGACGGTAGTAGGTAAAAAGGTATTCAGGCTGACGGCAGTCGCAGTTGGCCCACGCACAACCTTGCGCGGGCCAAGTGCGGCCGTCGTCTGCCCGAGGTCCTTTTACGCACTGGTTCCACACTGGAGCTAAGATTTGCGATGACGCCAAAGGCATACCAGCAACCGCCGTCGCGTTGGCCCGCTCATTGTCTGGGTGCTCCATTCAACTGCTTATTGCTGTGTTTTTCTTTTACAGGTGTGATCGCCGCTCAAAAACCATGCAGCTTACACATGTGAGTTTTGCATCGCTGTCACCCACATTGCTTAACTCATTGTGTCCCAAGTACGAAATAGCCACATTTTGGAGTCGTCCTCTGAGGACTGCATTACAATTCAGGAGACAGATCGACCATGAGAGTTCAAGGATGGTGCCAGAATAGCTTGGCGCCCATATATGGGCGCCAAGCTATTCTGGCACCACCCTTGAACTTTCATGGTAAATTCATATCTTGCTGTGGTGTGTCAGGACTGAATCAGTTAAACCTGGCTTCAATGAGAATATTGTTTGTGTAGTAATCAAAGTGGCCATCCATAGTCGTCAGTTAAAACTTAATCGTAGGACACTGTTGGGTTTTTTAAAAATTTAAATCTGGACATGTTTACCCCTTCACAGCCGAAAACAAATTGAACCCCCAACCAAATGCAACAGGTATAGATCCTTATGAGCCCCCGCAGTTGCGGGGGTGGGGGGGGGGGTGGGGGTGTGGGGGGTCTCATGAGGATCTATGCCTCTTGCTGACACTAATTGGTATTCACGTTTCTTGGACGGCTCGGGGTCTTTGATGTTGAATTAGCAATAATTTCAAACACACTATCTACTTCCGTTGGCAGTAAAGGGGTAAAAATGCTTCAGTGTGGAAATTCTTAAACTGGAGAGTTTTCTAATCAAGACTATGTTACATCTAGAAAACAAATCTAACATGATAGTTTAGCCCATTCAGCCCTGACGCACTACAGCAGGAGATGGGTCAGCCATGATAATTCAAGGGTAGTGCCTGTTGGCGCCAAGCTAATCTGGCACTGCCCTTGAATTATCATGGTTGATCCATCTCCTGCACCTGGTGCATAGTTATTAGATGATGCCTCCAAAATTTGGGAAGTAGGGCCATCGGGCTGAGTTGCCAGAACAGTTTTGGGGTTGTAGACGCCACCCTTGAACTATTATGGTCGATGCACATCTTGCTGTAGTTTCAGGTTACATGCCAGTGGCCGCATGCATGAAATCTTTCAATGCCACAGAGCTCCAGCCGTCATTAGAACCTGGATGAAAGTGGGGCCAATAAGAGGCATAGATCCTCAAGAGCCCCTGCAACTTCGGGGACTTATGAAGATCTGTACCTCCTTCAGTTGAGGGATTAAAATTTATCGGCAGTGAACGAGGTAAAATTGCTACAATACTAACTGAACAAATTTCCATTCTCTTCAGCTCTTTTTGGACCAAACGCTGAGTGACCCAGCAGTCAACCTGGCAAAAGGCAACCCAGCCATGCCAGAGTCTTTAGTGCTGCACATCCGGTATGGTCTTGTTTTTAACAATTTCTGTCTGTAGCTCACTTTGTCGATGTGATTCCTTCAGGAGTCACATCGACAGACAACCCAAAAATATATTAAAAAATGAAAAAACAAACAAATACAAAGCGTTCCGATAGATATCAATGATAGCCACAGACTTGAAACGCTTAGACTTTTAGATGGCATAGTTCTTTTTTTTTCTTTCTTTCTTCTTCTTCTTTGTCAGTGGATACTTACACCACCCACCCCTACCAGGCCTCGAAATGACATTTCTTTGAATCCTACGACACCCTCAGATAGACCAGCAGAACATTCTGGGCGTCTTTTAGGGATCTTCAAAAGATAGTCTCCCGGTTTCGTACGGGTGGACCTATCTGCCCATCCGCAGAAGATTAATTGACCAATCAGAGAGGAGGTCAAAATAGTAGCGATAAGTAAAATTGCTACGTACTTGACCTTGCTTGCGATTCAGTCACAATTGTTATGACTGTGAATAGTCTACCCTGTCTCGTTGGCCCACTAGAAAGGTCATTTGGAGGCCTAGTACTGGGTAGATATGTGTGAGGATCAGGTGTCTAGCGGTTTATCCTCGTGTCCACATCAGTAGTTCTCGGAGAGGCTGATATATTCCCGATGACGCTTTGAAATTGCTACCGGAACTATAGACCTATAAGTCAAAAGTCACAGAGTCGGAAGGACGATGCATGCTTTTCACTTGTGTGCCTCAACAATGCTTTGCTGTTGTTATTGTTGTTGTTGTTGTTATTGTTGTTGTTGTTATTGTTGTTGTTATTGTTGTTGTTTAGGCTCTTTTCAAAAGAAACCACAATAGCAAAATTATGCAAATAGTTAACCCCTTGACTGCCAAGAAAAACTGAACTGCAAGTGGTATAGGAGCTGATGAGGATCTATACCTTTTGCATTTGGGTAGTGTTCACGTTTTCTCGGCACTGAATGGGTTAATAGGGTTAACGCATTGGCGGCCAGCCGCATCCGGGTGCGCGGCATAAGCCGCGCATCCGGATGCGGCTGGCCGCGAATGAGTTAACGGTGATCTCTCTCAGTCTGATGTTGCAACTGGAGCGCATGCGAGCCTTCAATAGGCAAGGATTCGCATAAGCCAGTGCAACATGCCGGAGCTGTGGGAATCAACGCTTCTTGAATCAGGATCGGCTCCGTGAGCAACGGTATTATCTGTTCTTTGTTTCAGGGAAATCGGCCCACCGATGATATCCCGCCCAGTTTACGACCTTGACTATGTGATCAAGAAAGGATCCGAAACGAAACCGCCCCCGTCTGGATCCGAAACGAAATCCACTTAGTCGATACCCCGCCGGGGACAACCGCCATTCTGAAGAGCCGTTAAAAATCATGGCGGGAACTGCAGACAGTATTTAGCGTTTGTGATTTTTTTTCTTTTCTTTTGGAAAACATTGTGTATATGACGCTATTCAGATCTTCGTTTAGTTGACAACTGACAATTTCAGCGACAACTAGCAACTACATCCCCCCCCCCCCCCGCCCCCCCCCCCAAAAAAAAAAAAATGCATTAACTCATTCGCGGCCAGCCGCATCCGGATGCGCGGCTTATGCGACGCATCCGGATGCGGCTTGCCGCGAATGAGTTAAGGAGCCAAAAACATATGAGCAAGATCATTTTGCCATGGCCAAACTAATTTAAAACCATACTCCAAATTGAACGTACGGGCAAACGCTGGGTCGTGAAGTTGGGTCACAAACAAATGCCACATAAAGGGTTGTGTAAACTGTAAACCTCTCACTAGAAGGAAAACTTCAAACCCGTGTAGACAGAACACGTAAGCCCTGAAAGGCAGTCTGTCTAGGAGATGGACAACTCCGAAACTAAACCCGTGCAGACAGAGCATGTAAGCCTGGACAAGCAGTCTGTCTAGGAGATGGAAAACTCTGAAACCAAACCATCAGTTTATATTTGCAAGTCGCTCATAACGCTCATTTTATTTACCTCCTGTGAAGGGGGCTCATAGCTCCAGTCAGGTACACTGATTGTCACACTCTCCCTCGATTCGCTGCGTTTATTCATGTTAGCGCAGCGAATAGAGGGAGACAACATGTGTACACCGGTGGCTGCGTGAACAAAAGGGTTAATTAATACTGTAGTTGTGAATGTTTTGTTGGGAAGGGAACTGAGCAAGCGAATGAAGGGTGCGACTGTGTATAGAGAAGACAACTGACCACAACCCACTGAGACATCGAGCACCCTTCTTGCCAGGAGGGCGCCCGATGTCTCAGGGGGCTGTGTGAACTGGCGGTGAGTTCATGAGTTAGATACCCCGGGCGGCGGTCACATAGCAAATTCTCATTCACAGCATTATCAAATAAAGAGTTGTTGAACTATAATTTGTTGTGGCTGTTGTTTATGTAGTTTCCACTAGTTGCTGCGGTGTGTCGGTGTGTGCCGGCGTGTGTGTGTACGTGTGCCAGTGTGGGTCCTTGCGTGAGTGCGTGCGTGTTTGTGTGTGTGTGTGTGTGTGTGTGTGTGTGTGTGTGTGTGTGTGTGTGTGTGTGTGTGTAAATGTGTGAGTGCGAGGTTACAGCTAGACAATTTGTTTAATGAGATTTGGTACTGTACAAAAATGCATATACACGTGCCAAACAAACAAACAAAAAATCAGTCCAACGAAAGAAATATATAAACTAACAAACAAACCATAGAAACCTTCACATGGCTTGGAAAACATCAGTTTACATAGCACAGACTGACACAGCACCGACGCCATGAAAAACGGGCACATATACACATGTACAGTGCATTCTGCACTTGGTACTATAAATCAGATAGACTATAGCACCAGGCACAAGATCACTTTTAATACGCATCACAAATACAATATACATATCTCTTTAAACTGTATTTATCGCTTTTGTAATTTAATGCAGTTGAGTGTGTGTGTGTGTGTGTGTGTGTGTGTGTGTGTGTGTGTGTGTGTGTGTGTGTGTGTGTGTGTGTGTGTGTGTGTGTGTGTGTGTGTGTGCCGGTGTGTATGTGTGTGTGTGTGTGTGTGTGTGTGTGTGAGAGAGAGAGAGAGAGAGAGAGAGAGAGAGAGAGAGAGAGAGAGAGAGCGCATGCCGCCTGCATGCGAACGCCAGTTCTTGTCATCAGGCGGGTACAATTTCGAATTTTTCCCATTCTACTAACTGAACAAAGACAAAAAATAAGCACCATACACAATCCCTAAAAGTTATTCTCCTACATTTGCACGAGGCATACAGTCGCATGAGCCCCTGTTAATCAGTGAAGGGGCGCATGAGATTCTATGCCTCTTGGTGGTAGGCATATATTATTGATATCGCTAGCTTGAGGTCAACAGGGTTTAATCGGCTGCAGATGATTTATGACTCACTAGTGCTTACAGCTAGCCGTTCAACTGAAGTTTGAAAGCACTCATCCTATACTTGAGCGCATTCGCAGTTTCGAAATTAGATGAAGAGACAAATTGTTGCTTTACTGCGAAACAAAAACCAAATTATCTTAACACTTTCCTGACCCTTCTAAAAATACATCTCAAAGCATGCATTTTTTTAAATGTATTGTGAAACTGTATCTGTCTTATAATAGGCTATCTCGCAGTTCTGAATCTGGCGGTCTTCTAGTGACTGGATGAGTTGTGGATAGTCAGCATGACAGTTTCAAAAGAAGGCCTGCATTTGAAAATGTCGTTTACTCTTCGGGTTCAGCATCTGACGTACAATGGAGATTGGTGAGTTTACGTTTACACAGAACCACTCCCAGAAACGAACAAGAGCGAAGTCACGACGGATAACCAGCTTAAATCATTATAGACAATAACGAAAAAGCATCTCCAAGAGGCATAGAACATCCGAACCATGCTCGACACAGCAGACAGCGGACGCCCTGAATGTCGCTCCGCCCTCATTGCCCATGAATTGCGCAGGTTAAACATCGACATCGCCGCGCTCAGTGAAGTACGTTTTCCAGACGAAGGCAGCCTCCAAGAACTTGGCGCTGGGTACACCCTCTACTGGTCAGGCAGGCCTGAATCAGAAAGACGGCTCTCAGGCGTGGGTTTCATGGTCAAGA
Source organism: Semisulcospira habei (assembly GCA_036245525.1). Lineage (NCBI taxonomy): Eukaryota > Metazoa > Mollusca > Gastropoda > Semisulcospiridae > Semisulcospira > Semisulcospira habei. Next base: position 48,476,773 of record BTPG01000008.1, read on the forward strand.
CCTCCATTGCAACTAAGCTGGAAAACCTACCAACGGGTCACTCAGACCGCATCATGTCTATTCCCCTCCCACTGAGACACCAGCAACACGTCACCCTTCTCAGTGTGTACTCCCCAACCCTCCTGGCAGAGCCTGCTGAAAAGGACAAGTTTTACACTGACCTGCGCAGCCTCATACAGAGCACCCCTGCAGACGACAAAGTCATCATCCTTGGCGACTTCAACGCCAGAGTGGGCCAGGACTCTGAAGCCTGGAAAGGAGTCCTTGGCAAGCATATCGTCGGGAACTGCAATGACAATGGCCGCCTACTGTTGGAGTTCTGTGCAGAGCAGCAACTGGTCATCACCAACACTACTTTTCAGCAAAAGGACAGTCGAAAGACCACCTGGATGCATCCTCGCTCCAAACACTGGCACCTCATCGACTATGTCCTAGTGCGTCAGAGGGACCGCAGTGACGTCCTCCTCAAGAGAGTGATGCCCAGCGCAGAGTGTCACACTGACCACCGCCTTGTCCGCTGCAAACTCAGGCTCCAAGTCAAGCCAAAACCCAAGAAATGGGGGCCCCCCAAGAAAAAGCCTGATGTTGCCAGCCTTCAGCGTGACGACGTGAAAGCTGCCTTTCAGACAGATTTACAGCGCAGGCTCAAAGACACAGCGGACCCAGCAGACTCCTCCCCTGGGAACAACTGAAAACTGCTATTGCAAAATCCTCTGCAGAAGTCCTGGGTTTCGCTAGAAAGAAGAACAAAGACTGGTTTGACGAGAACGATGTAGAGATCCAGGAACACCTAGCAAAAAAAAAAGAGCCGCCCATCAGGCCCACCTAGCCCAGCCTTCCTGCCCTGTGAAGAAGTCTGCCTTCCGCCTCGTCTGCAGCAGTCTCCAGCGCAAGCTCAGAGATCTCCAGAATGAGTGGTGGACCAGACTTGCACAGAGGACCCAGCTTTGCGCTGACAATGGTGACTACAGGGGCTTCTACGAAGCACTGAAAGCAGTGTATGGCCCCAGACACCTGGTACAAAGTCCCCTGCGAAGCGCGAATGGTCAGGCACTCCTCACAGATAATACCTCCATCTTGAACCGCTGGTCGGAGTACTTTCAGAGCCTCTTCAGCGCTGAGCGCACTGTTCAAGAAGCAGTCGTCCTACAAATCCCACAACTCCCAGTAAAGGTTGAATTGGACGAACCGCCCACCGCTGAAGAGACCCTCACAGCCATCCACCAGCTCAAGAGTGGCAAAGCAGCAGGCATTGATGGAATACCGCCAGAGATCTGGAAACATGGAGGCACAGCACTGCACAACAAGCTCCATGACCTCTTTCTCTGCTGCTGGGAGGAAGGAACACTACCAAAGGATCTCCGTGATGCTGTCGTTATCACCCTGTACAAGAACAAAGGCGAGAAGTCTGACTGTTCCAACTATCGGGGAATTACCCTGCTGTCCATTGCTGGGAAAATTCTTGCAAGGCTGCTCCTGAATCGGCTGGTACCTGCCATCGCTGAAGACCACCTCCCAGAGGGCCAGTGTGGCTTCAGAGCAAACAGGAGCACCACCGATATGGTCTTTGTGCTGAGACAGCTTCGGGAGAAGTGCCGCGAGCAGAACAAAGGGCTGTACGTAACGTTTGTCGACCTAACAAAAGCGTTCGACACTGTGAGCAGGGAAGGCATGTGGCAGATCCTGGAGCGACTTGGCTGTCCCCCAAAGTTCCTCAGCATGATTGTCCAGCTACACGAGGACCAGCAAGGCCAGGTCAGACTCAACATTGTCCTCTCAGAACCATTCCCTATTCTCAACGGCGTAAAGCAGGGCTGCGTGCTGGCACCGACCCTCTTCACCATCTTTTTTAGCATGATGTTGAAGCAGGCCACAGTAGACCTCGATGATGACGATGCAGTGTACATCAGGTATCGTCTCGATGGCAGCCTGTTCAACCTCAGACGACTGCAGGCCCACACGAAAACCCTACACCAACTGATTCGTGAGCTGCTTTTTGCTGATGACGCTGCCCTCGTTGCACACACAGAGAGAGCCCTGCAGCGCATCACTTCCTGCTGCGCAGACGCTGCCCAGCTCTTTGGACTCGAGGTCAGTCTGAAAAAGACAGAGGTCCTCCATCAGCCGGCACCTAAGACAGTGTATCGCCCTCCTCACATCACCATTGGCGAGTCTGAACTAAAGTCAGTGCACCAGTTTACTTACCTTGGCTGCATTATCACGTCGGACGCCAAGCTGGACAAGGAGCTTGACAGCAGGCTGGCAAAAGCGAACAGCGCTTTCGGGCGACTTTTCGAGCGGGTGTGGCACAATCAACAGCTGAAAACAGGCACCAAGATCAGCGTGTACAGAGCTGTCGTCCTCACCACCCTGCTGTATGGTTCCGAGTCCTGGGCCCTCTACCGCAGCCAACTACGACTCCTCGAACGCTTCCACCAGCGCTGCCTGCGTACCATCCTGGGCATTCACTGGAGTGACTATGTCACCAACGTCGAGGTCCTTGAACAGGCTAAAACTGTGAGCATCGAGGCTTTGCTGCTGCGGACACAGCTCCGCTGGGCGGGGCATGTCTTCAGGATGGAGGATCATCGCCTACCAAAGATCACCCTGTTCGGCGAGCTTGCTACTGGACACCGTGACAGAGGGGCACCAAAGAAGAGATACAAAGACTGTCTCAAGAAGTCACTTAGTGCCTGCCAAATCGACCACCACCAGTGGTCCTCGCTTGCTGTGGACCGTGACACCTGGCGCTCCACCATTTACAAGGCAGCTGTCTCCTTTGAGGACTCTCGCAGAGCTAGCCTTAAGGACAAGCGGCTCAGGAGAAAAAACAGAGATGCCGCAACTCAGAACCCTGGCCATACCTTCCCCTGCAGCCACTGCGGTCGAACCTGCCTGTCCCGGATTGGCCCCCGCAGCCACGAACAAGCCTGCAGACGTCGTGGGCAACTCCTATAAAATCTTCGTTCGCGAAGTCAAGCCAAGAGAGAGAGAGAGAGTAAGGGTGTCGCACAAATATAGGGAGACGGTAATTTTCACCACTGAGTCTGCAAACAAGTACTTGTACAGTGATGCAACAAATGCAGTCTTACGAGTTTGCAAATAAAGCCCGGCACATAGAGAGAGCAAGTTAACCCCTTCGCTGCAAGTGATAACAAATTGCGCATCTGAAACAATTACACACTGGCGCACATTGGAACGCAGGACTAACAAGAGACATAAGGGTTTATGTCTCTTGGCACGGCTGGATAGTGTTAGTCTTGCCCCGGCAGGTAAGGGGTTAAGATCGATTCTCTTTAATGAGCAATCTGGCATGGAAATGTAATAGGTCCGCTGCTTAGTCACCTCTATGTACAGCCACACCTTTCCCCCCTGCTGAGATGGCGGAGCAGGCTGCATACACTACCCTGCATTCAGCAGAAAGAAAGGCGGGGATGTGCATAGACATGCAGTGATGCGTGAACGGAAAAGTACTCACGGATGTCGCCGTCATCCTTGCAAGCCTAATCGTTCTTTTTTTAAATTCTAAGTTACACCTTAACTGCCTTTTTACACAGTCGTCGAAGAAACGCGCGTACAAAACGATATCAGCAAGAAGCATAGTTTCTCATGAAACTACGCTGTTCGGTACTGCGAAACTGAAACCAAAAGCATCTTAGCACTGTCTTTAGCCCCCTAAAACTTAAACTCACAGTATGCCGCGTACATATTTTTATATTGTAAAACTGTTTCTGTTTTATAACAGGCTATCTCGCAAGTCTGCAACTGATGGCCTTCTAGTAATAAGTTGTGGCTAGAGCATGACACTGGCTTCACTTTCACAGTAGGCCAGTAGGCCTCGATATGAAAATACCATGTACATTCAGGGGGATTTACTCAGCGATGGACAGACAAACAGTTAGATCCCCTGCCCCCGCATATCAGCCGGGCACCCAATCCGTCAGCCCACAGAGAAATACGCAGGTATAGAACAAGACTATCATCTACATCCAAGAGGATGTAGATGATCGTCTTGTTCTATACCTGCTTATAGAACGCAGCGCTGAGTAATTCCCCTTGGTATGTGTACAACTCTGCCAGCGCTAGCCTCACCTATCTGGTTTGTGAGTACATGTACATTCAGGGCTATGCTTTTGGCAGGCATTTGTGATTGTCTGCAGTCCTACGGAGTATCATTGCACAAGTACGGTTACTTGCAGAAGATCAAAAGATTAAAGATCGCAAACGATCGAAATCTTTTGACAAATGATCTAAGGACAAAAGTTCAGTCGAATTCAAATTGGTACGTGCTATATATGATATGGCTCTAAATATAATTTCACAAATATCGAGAGACGGGAAACCACTGAGGCTGCAACCAAGTACAACAAAATCTCACCAGTTAGCAAGTCAATAATAAGGCCCGCCAGACAGGGAGAGCAAATTAACTCCTTTGCTGCCAGTGATCACGAATTGCGCATCTGAAACCACTACACGCTGACCGACATTGCGTGAAAAACACAGATGCAAATCGGATCAACAATAAGCATAAGGAACACAGGAGTAACAAGAGACATAAACCCTCATGAGTCCCCGCTGTCGCTGTCGCAGGGGCTCATGAGGGTTTATGTTTCTTGCAACTGGGTAGCGTTCGCCTTGCCCTGGCAGTTAATGGGTTATCACTGATTCTCATTAGTGAGCATTTATGGCGTTGGAAATGAAATAGCTCAGCTGCTTGTCACCTCTGTGCACAGTCACACCTTCCCCCGATCCCCCCCCCCCCACCCCCACCCCCTTGCTAAGATGGAGCAAGATGCATACACTACCCTGCATTCAGCAGAGAGAAAGGCGGGGATGTGCATAGTGGTGCAGTGATGCATGAACGAAAAAATTATTGTCGCCGTCATCTTGACAAGTCTAATCGTTTCAAAAAATTCTCATTCACCCCTTCCCTGCCGCTGCACGCAGTTTGTGTTTCTGATATGATGGTAAATTCAACGTCAAAGATTCCCAGTCGTGGAAGAAACATGAATACAAAAAGTTATCAGCAAGACGCATAGTTCCTCATGAGTGCGCCGAAACTGCTGGGATTCACGAGGATCTGTGCCTTTTGCAGGTGGGTGGGGATTTCCGCGCATCTTTATTCCGGAGTAAAAAGGGTTAATACGACAAGATCCCCCCACCCCCCACCCGCGCCCACCACCCATTCCCATCCGATTGTCCTCCTTCCCCTCTTCCTGCTTACCTTCACTCTCACTTGTAAGAAGGAGAACCGTATAAATATGACCACGGAGCGATAATGTCACTACGTTTCGTTACAATGGTGGTCTATCAGAGCGAAGCGAACTGCGAGGTAAGCGTCTTGTGTTTGCATGTCTTTGCATGTACCATGTGCTGAAACGAATCATACAGCCACACATGCCCGTTGAATTTCATCTCATGCGCATCTACTCATACCCTGACTGTTAAATCCTTATCAGCCATTATTTTTTCTGCTGTAGAAAATATGTTATGACTGAATAAGGGTGTGTGCCGGTGGAGTTGCTCTCACAGCTTCACGAAGACTTCGGGTTGTCAAGTACTGATCACGATTCGTAAAAATGAGCCCAATTACTAAATTTTGGACGTGTCACCTATCAGCCATGTACCAGCGGCAGGAGATGGATCGACCATGATAATTCAAGGGCAGTGCCAGATTAGCTTGGCGCCTTCAGGCGCCAAGCTAATCTGGCACTACCCTTGAATTATCATGGTCTACTATCTCGTGCTGTAGGGCTACATGTGTTAAGATTTGAGCCATCACGATTTTGGGACTCTGTTTACGAATCACACTATTATCACAACGAAGGTCTCTGATTGATGAGTCATAGGAACGTAACACACAGCAATCACTTTTCACAATTTAAAATGATTTAAATTAACCATCACTCTGTTCTGTTCACAGGTTTCGTCGCCGCCGCTCAAACACAATTTAACATACGTGAGTAATAATTATACATGCACACCAGTAAAAGCGACATCCAATATCAATACCCTGAAAGTATGATCATCACACATGTTTTAAAGTGTTGCAATATTGCATTCGATTTTTTTTTTTTTAGTAACCATGTCACTTTTTTAATTGTCACTTTTGCAGGGCATTTTTTACGACCTACATGCGAATCACAATCAGGGAACGCTTGCGGAAAAAAAAAATGAGACAGAGACAGACCTAGCTCATGCTCATGCAAAACTGTTCTATGAAATAGTTCACGGATTAAAGTGAACATTCATCGTGGCTAAAGGCTGTCTTACACATAATACCTCGCCTGCTGCAGCAATGTTTTTTTGTGTGTTTGTGTTCGAGTGCTAGATGTTACCTCATTGTACGTAGTTTTGCTTAACCTCTTAACTTCCGAGACAAGGCGACCCCGACCCCGATGCAAGAGACATAAATCCTCACGAGCCCCGGCGACAGCGGGGTCTCATGAGGATTCATGTCTCTTGTTAGTCCTATGTTCTTTATGCCAATTTTTAGAGTCCCAGTTACGTTGCTTCTTCACGGGAATATCAATCAGTGTGCAGTCTTTTCTGACGCGAAATTCGTGATCACCGGCAGCGAATGGAGTTAATATTTCATGCTGCTCAGCATTGTTTCTGAGACGAACTTCGAAAAAAAAATCTCCGTTAGACAGACTACTTGATGCGACGAATGTAAAGTTTACTTGATTGAAAATTGACACATTTGGAAATTACACTGATTAGGAAACTGTGTGTTCGTAGAAACGGCAGAGTTCTTTAGCATATTTTAAAGACAAATTTTTAGTTTTTTTTTTTTTAACACAATGAGTCCTGAGGTGAAAATTTTCAAAGTTCAGACTTAAACAAGTTGGACATTTGTTTTCTAAAGACTACATTACAGTTCAGGGGACGGATTGACCATGATGGTTCAAGGGTGGCGCTAGAATAGCTTGGCGCCTAGAAGGCACCAAGCTATTCTAGCACCATCCTTGAACTATCATGGTTGGTCTATTTCTTTCTACAATGAGTTTAGGATGCCCACTCTTTCAACTGACATATTTCCCCCCAGGTCTTTATGAGTCGTGAACAAAATTCAGTACGAATGAACACAGAGCCCCTGCCTGGATCGAAGCGCACGTCAGAAACGACGAAACGTTGGCTACCCGGAGCCGCCTGTAAGTATAGTAAAGTATACAAAGTAGGCCTACATATTGTGTACTTTTGGTGTTGTCTAACGATGCTGCAAATGAGTGACAGCGCTATTTCTCTCTTTAAAAAAATAAGGCCGCTAAATCCCACACTCCTCAGGGGCGTTTCCTGCAAATAATGCAGTTTAAACAAAGGAATCTACGTTATAACCCCAATGCTCAAAAGGCCATCGGGCCGACGTCGGCCCGATGGCCTTTTGCGCATTGGAACATACACTTACCCATGCTTGATGTGCATCAAGCTAATCTGGCACCATCTTTGAAATACAGCTCTGACTCGATATATCGCGATTCGCTATATCACGATCCTGGGTATATCGCGAGAGGGACCTTCGATCCCGAAAAAATCGGACCCGATCGCAGAAGCCAGTAAACTGCGATATATCTTTTGTCACCTGCCAAAACACCTCTTCCCCTTTCCGCAAGAACACATCCTACACACTAAACTCCAAAATGACCTCCTCCAAAGACCACACATGCAAATGTTTGGGCTGTATCTAGTGTAAGCGCAGAACCGATATGAAATGAAATTCTGTTGCCACACTCCACTTCAGCGGTTATGATGCTTAGCTTAGCAAGAAGACATTAGATTGATACTGAACCCTCAAGGATCTTCTACACATAAAGAACACACATGCACGAAGGGCCCTGTGACAGTACAATGCATGCTGAAAGTCTAGGTTTGTCTCAGGTGGAAGTTGTTCACTGTTGGGGATGCAGGGTGGCTACATCTGTCAAGCAGTGGCCAGTCAAGCGAGGTGTCGGCAATAGATGTGTGACACCTCACAGCGAAACAAAAGAGATGCGCTTTGCCGGTGTCAGAATCTATAGACAGTAGTTTCCAGGACTGCTCAGTGTATCACTGAACACCTGATCATCCCCTTCATACCATAACACAGATGTAGATTTACTAGTTTGGGAAGACTCATAACTTCTGTTGTCCCTTTAACGCCTGCATCGTCATATGCAGATCTGTGTCCAAGAAGACAATGGCATGGGTACCGCTGGGGTGTGGCGAGTGCCACAGGCGATAGCTTTCACCTCCAGTGTCAACTGCAATCAAAAGGATCGTTTGTGTTGGCTCATGTTTAGTGGCCCATTAGCTTTGAGCTTGAAAAGTTGTCATGTTGATCAGTCACTGCTACCCTTGAGCTGTCATGGTCAATGTATAATTATGCTTTGGGCGCCATCTTGTATTGCGCGACCACCACGTTTTGTGCTCTCAGTGTTTAGTGCCTTTTCTTTGGATGTACTGTGTTTATGTTTGCTGAAAGCTGCTGAGTGTCGTATAAGAGTGTGCTGATGAGGATTGTATGCTTGTTTTTCGTTGGATCTGGATGCTATTCGAGTGGTATCGTATTGAATAGTCTGTCGCTTGTATTTGTTTTACGTCGCCATTTTTGCCTCTTCCGCAGCGTGGGTCCGCGTTGTTCCGCGGGCCTTTCCGCTGCCCTGTTCAATGTCAGTGCTGCGCACTACTGTGTGAAGTGTTTTACTGTGTGAGTCTGTCTGCCTGACGCGGCCACATCTGTTGCTTGATTGTTGTCCGTGTCCCTACCGTCCTATAGGTTTTACGTGTGCAGCTCCAAATTTGTTATTCCCGGTCGACATCTCGCCCTTCCCACTTTTTGTTTTTCGGCGCTTTTGTCCGAGCTCGCCGCTAACCGACCGGGATTGTCTGCCGCTTGTTATTTCTCCCCCGTATCCTTGTGGCCCCTTTCAGTGTAGGTTTTGCGTATTATCAGCGTCGCTCCCCTACCACACTCACACTCACACACACACACACACACACCTACTGTACATCAGTTTTCTCCCTTGCGTATCCGGCATCAGGTCCCCTCCCTACCGCACCGCTCACACACACATCGGCACACACACACATCGACACACACACACTCATAAACCCTGCTCCACCCTCTTCCCGTCTTTCTCTTCCTTGTCCTCACAAACAATCATGCTCATCAGATACACACGCCAACAACTGCTATCTCTACGTCGCCACGCCACCCACTGCGCATCCGGTGCCGCCGACAGTGTTTCAGACGCCTTACGCGGCATCCGATTGCGTAAGAGAGGCCGCAGGGGCGGAATTAGCAGAAGGCAGGACGCACCACCACACACACGACCACACACTTCTTCATCTCTTCCAATGCCCTTCCACCCCTTCCGCCTCCCCCTTCTCCCCCTTCCTTCCCATTTCTTCTCCTCTCTTCCTCTTTCACTGCTCCCTGCCCTCCTCGGCTGCCCCCTCCCCCACCCTCACCCCCCTTCCTCCCCTCACCTCCTCCTCCTTCGCCTGCTTTCTCCTCTTCGTCCCCTCCTCCCCCTTTTCCCTCCCCTTCACCCTCCCCCTCGCTCTTTCTCATCTTTTCCTACTCCCCTTCCTCCCTCTCTCCCCTCTCCCCCCCCCCCCACCCTCCTCTCGCATCCTTTTTCTTACCCGGTTCTCCTTCCCCGACTGTTCCTCCTCCCCCCTCCACCCCTCACTCCTCTTTCCTCCCTCCATCCTCTCTCCCCCCTCCCTACCCTCCTCCTCCTCTGTCCTCTTCTTCGTCCGTTTCTTCTCCCTCTCCCTCTGCTGTCTCTTCCAACCTAAAACTGTGTCTGTTCAATGCCCAGTCTGTCTGCAAAGATGGCAAAGCTGACGTGATTTCCGATTTCATTCTAGACAATGACCTAGATATTGTCGTGATCACCGAAACGTGGCTCCGCTCAGCTGGCGATGAACCCATCATCGCCAGCGTCACTCCGAGTGGCTACCGCCTGGCCTCCTTCCCGCGCGCTTCCAGAGGGGGTGGCATTGCCATCATCTACAGGGACTGTCTTTCCGCTCACCTCTCCTTCTCTCAGTCTCTACCTTTTGCTCATCCCTCCTTTGAATCTGTCGAGGCCGTAGCAACACTCACTGGCCAGTCCCTCATCTTCTCATGTATCTATCGCCCCCCTCCAAGCTCTCAAAACAAACTCACAAACTCCATGTTCCTCACCGAGTTCGACCTCCTCCTCGACCACTACAGCACACGACCCGGAAAACACATCCTTCTAGGCGACTTTAACTTCCACTTTGACAAACCCGACCACCCTGACACAAAACGCCTTTGCACGTCACTTTCAAACCACAATCTTACACAACACATCACTAAACCCACCCACCGACTCGGCCACACCCTCGACTGGATCATCACCCGCACCTTCGATCAACTCTTTCTCGACTCTGACACCTCCTCTGTGCTTCCCTCTGACCACCTCGCTATTCTCGTCTCCCTCAATCTACCTCCCCCGAAAAAAACCAAGCTCATCGTCTCTCGTCGCAAACTAAAATCTGTCAACCGCGAGAGCTTCTTCGACGAAGCTGTCGACCTTCTCTTGGACTCCGCCCCCTCTCCCGATCTTGCATCCCATTTCGATTCCTCCCTTCGAAAACTTCTAGACACCCATGCCCCTGTCACCACCTGCGCCATACCCAACCGACTCCCCTCCCCCTGGCTCACTGACGACATAGCTGAAGCCAAGCGCGAGCGCCGACAAGCGGAACGCCGCTGGCGCTCATCTGACCTCACCGTTCACCGACAGATCTTCCAAACAACTAGATCCAAAGTCTGCAAAATGATCTCCGAATCTAAACGCAAATACCTTCAAAACCAAATCCTGGAATCCACTTCTTCCAAAACCCTCTACGCCACCATGAACACACTCCTAGGCACTTCTAAAGACTCTCCTCTCCCCAACACACACAGCAAAGAAGAACTCCCGTCTGCTTTTTCTACCTATTTTTCGGACAAAATCCAAACTCTGCGCGACACACTCGACACCCTGCCTTCTCCGCCTTGCCCTCCCGACCCCCCCTTTTCCGGCACTCCCCTCTCGTCCTTCCGCCCCGTCTCTCAGGATGAAGTACTCCAGACCATAAAGTCCATGCCCTTCAAAACCTGCGAGCTAGACCCCCTCCCAGCCTCTCTCTACCGTGACGGCCTTCCAAAACTTCTGCCCTTCATTACCGACATCATCAACGCATCTCTAGAAAACGGCTCCGTCCCCGACATCTTCAAGTCCGCCATCGTCCGTCCTCTCCTAAAAAAACACAACCTCGACCCAAATGAACTCAAGAACTATCGCCCAGTCTCCAATCTCTCTTTCCTGTCCAAGCTTCTTGAGAAGGTTGTTCTCAACCAGCTCAACCTCCATCTTACCGACAACAACCTCCTCAGTCCATTCCAGTCTGCCTATCGCAAACATCACAGCACTGAAACAGCCCTTCTACATATCTTAAACGATCTGCTTCTCTCCACCGACTCGGGCAACATCTCTCTTCTTACACTACTCGATCTCTCTGCCGCCTTTGACACTATAGACCACTCCATCCTCCTCCACCGACTCCACCACTCCTTTGGCATCACTGATTCTGCTCACTCCTGGTTTCTCTCCTACCTCTCCGACAGACAGCAGTCCGTCACCATCAACGGCGTCTCTTCCAACCCAGTCACGCTCTCCTGCGCAGTCCCACAGGGGTCCGTCCTGGGCCCGGTCCTTTTCACACTCTACACCTCTCCTCTGTCCAACATCATCCAGTCTCACCGCATACACCACCACCTCTACGCTGACGACTCACAACTGCTAGACAAAGACAAACTCGACAACACTCAGTCACTACTGACTCGCACGGCTGACTGCTACGAAGACGTGAAAAACTGGATGACAGCAAACAAGCTAAAACTGAACTACGACAAAACGGAAGCCATGCTGGTAGGCACTCGCCAGAAACTCTCCCAGCTCCCTCCCTCTCTCCACCTTCAACTCGATAGCACCCCCATCTCCCTCTCTGACTCGGCCAAGAACCTCGGCGTTATCCTCGATTCCTCTCTGTCCATGACCAGCTTCGTTTCCGCCACGGCCCAGGCATGTTATTTCCACCTCCGCCGCATCAGTCAGATCAGAAAATACCTCACTACCGAAGCTGCCACCAAACTTGCTGTCTCTCTCATCTTATCTCGCATCGACTACTGCAACTCTCTCCTTTCCGGCCTCCCTCACTCCACCATTTTCACTCTCCAACGCGTTCAGAACAATGCTGCCCGCCTCGTCCTCAGAAAGAAAAAATCCGACCACGTCACACCCCTGCTCAAACTCCTTCACTGGCTCCCCATCCCCCAACGCATCCAATACAAAATTCTGTCTCTCTGCTACAAATCCCTGAACAACTGCGCTCCTGCATATCTCTCCAACTTACTTCACCCCTACACACCTTCCCGCTCCCTCCGCTCTGCCTCTGACCCTCTCCGCCTCCACATCCCCCGCACCAAACTTAACACTTTCGGCCCCCGCTCCTTCTCCGTCTACGGTCCATCCACCTGGAACACTCTCCCACTCTCTCTCCGTCAGAAACACTCTCTCTCCTCCTTCCAGTCCGCCCTCAAAACTCACCTCTTTCAACAGTTTTAGCACTATATCACCACACTCCCCACCCCAAGCTGACCGTCGTAATGTATTCCACTGTTTGTGGTACGCAAGTCATTGTCTAAAGCGTGCGCATGCGTGCGCGAGTTGTGAGTGCGCGCTTAGAGTTATAATTATTATAAGATAAGCGCATTATAAATACCGTATTTATTTTTTTTTTTTTTTATTTATTATTATGCTGGAATGAGCGTGCAGTGTTTTGAAAACGTTTGTGAATGTGTTTGACCTCGGAAGTGAAAAGACCATTAATTAGGCTTGGCCGGTTTGAAGTCCTCCAGTTAACCCCTCTCCATGGTAGACTGGATAGGCTCATAACCGCCACGCGGCTTACGTTTGTAGCGGTTCCCTTTTGTTCCTCCCTTCCGACATGCCCCCCCCCCCTCCCCCTCCCCCAGCCAAACTCAGTACTTGTACATCGCGGACGGATATATCGCGGTCCCGTTTTATTGACCCCTGCAACCGAGATATATTAGGCCAGAGCTGTATCATGGTCGATTCATCTCCTGTAACTGGCACATAATCCTTGGGTGTCACCTCCAAAATGTGGGAACAGCGGAGCGGCTCTAGAGTCTTTGGTCTGATGATGCACATGGAACCCATTTACGCCTGCAAGAGGCAGAGAATCTACTGAGCCCCTGCGACCTGCCGGAGCTCATGACTGGAACCCACATTTCTTGATAGTAATGTGCTCATGAGTAACAGTTGTATGTGTTCTTTTTTCAGGCCGCAGAACGGCGTTGTCACTGCGCCAGGTGTGATCACGACTGAAAAGTTTTTAAAGGGGTTTCCATGGCACCTCTGGTACCATAGCAGTCCAGCGGTCGTGATTCTCTGCGACATCACCCATCGTGTAGAGCCGTTTAAACATCACGGCGGAACTTTAGCTTTAGTACTTTCACGTTTTATGAAAACATTGTGTGCAGGATAATTTCAGCTGACAACCTGGAACTGCCTTTTCTAAGATATTTCATAATGAGATAACGTCCAAAGACATAAGAAAATACTCTCCAAAATGAACGTGCAAAACACTGGGTCACAAATATAGGCACATAAAGTGTAAACGAAACCTCTCACTAGAAGGAAAACTTGAAACCCGTGTCAGTAGACAGAACATGTAAGCCCTGAAAGTCTAGGAGATGGAAAACTGAAACCAAACCATCGATGTATATTAGCGAGTCGCTCATAACGCTCATTTTATTTACCTCCATTGTGCATGCATGCGGAAATAAATAGCACCATTGGAACACTGGATGTCTCGCTCGATTTACTGCCCTTATTAACTCAGCGAATCGAGGGAGACAACCAGTGCACACTGGTGGCTGCTTGAACAAAAGGGTTAACGTAGTAGTTGTGAATGTATAGTCGGGAAGGGAACTGAGCGAAGGAAGAGAGAGCTGTCCACACCCCACTGAGACATCGGGCGCATTCTTGCCAAGAGGGTGCCCGATGTCTCAGTGGATCAGTGGGCTGTGCGGACTGACTGGCGGTTAGAGCATACGTGAGAGTTTTGTACCCTGTTTTTAGCGGCAGTAAGTCTCATTCACACATTCACATCAGTAGCAAATAAAACAGTTTCTGAAACTTTCGTTTCTTTATGGTTGTTTTTGTTATTTGTTGTTTTTTTTTTTTTTTTTTTTTTTAAATATGCAGATACAAGCTGCCGCTTAGCACGGCCGTGTTTTTCAGTGTGTTTGTGCCAGTGTGTGTGCGTGTGTGTGTGTGTGTGTGTGTGTGTGTGTGTGTGTGTGTGTGTGTGTGTGTGTGTGTGTGTGTGTGTGTGTGTGTGTGTGTGTAAGCGACAACAACCTGATCGACTTGTCGAAGCGAAAATAACTTCACTGGGTAACCGAAACCAAAACCCGCACTGCCGCGCTGATCACGGCATACATCTGTGAAATCCAAACATGTTAACTGCAAAATGAACCCTGAACCAAACCCCCAAAGTATATAAAAAATCAACACTCTTTGAATTAACACTTAGTTATCATTTTACAAAATACTCTTATTTGACCCGCATAACCCCTTCACTGCCAATGCCAGACTACGATTGTGATTTCAAACTTTTTTTGTGGAAAATTCAACGTCGAATAACCCCAGCGACCATTGGTTTCAGCAAGAGGCAAAGATACTCATGAGCCCCCGCAACTGCGGGGACTCACGAGAATCTATACCTCTTGCATTTGGGTAGTCAGTCTTTAATTTTCTCAGCAATAATGGGGTTAAGCCACAAACTAGCCGCGTTATGTTATTAACCTGTGGTTGTCGGAAGCGCTTTTTGTTGCCACAAAACAAAACTGCTGCAGGAATTATCTCAACAAAAAGCGTTACCGACAGCCGAAGGGTTAGCATACTAATAAGATGAGAGCTTCCCAGTGTGTCCGTTTTCGTGAAAAGTGAGTTCTACAATTACAATCTCGCTTTCACCCAAAAAAAAAAAAATGGCTCTGCTGGCTTTCGCAAACTTAGGGCAGAACAACCAGAACTGCACATCCCAGTGAAGGCAACAGACAATAAATCCATTTCTTTGAACAGCAGGATTTTCATTGTATTGTAACGAAACATTTTGATTTTCACACACATGATCTGTCTATGTAGAACTGTTACAGCTCGCATGTCCAGAATGTCCTGATTCGTTGAAAGGTTATACAAATCCCAATTGTTTTCATCCCTACGTCACACGACCAATCCCTTTAGCGCAAATTGTACCACATGACCGAGCTACAAAAACCCTTGTAGCGACAAAAATTAATGGCGGACTTCTTGTAACGCTCTTTGTGACGCATCTGGGAGTTTTGGTCTATAAAAGATCACCAAAACGTTCTAAAGTAAAAAGCATGACTTAGTGTTGTTCGAAACAACAAGCACACTACTTGAGACGGCAACGTCATGAAATATTTTTAATTACGTCATAAGTATATTATGTATATATGTATATTCCTTTGACGTCAGTCATGTCTTGCGTGATCCAGGTCGGAAGATTTCTTCTTGATTTATTATTTTACGAAAAGAGTGGAAGAATAAAAACAAATACGGTATTGGTAGCAGCCTTCAGGAGCTCGCTGCACGGACCCTTGTAGGCCTTCGGGAGGTCAAAGGAACCAATGTACCCCTCAGGCCTTCGGGGTACAATGGTTCCTTTGACCTCCCTCAGGCCTACAAGGGTCCGTGTAGCAAACCCCTTCTACCAATAACTTATATTATTTCATTTGCAGCTATATCAGTCGTGATATTTTTGCATCTTGTAACATTGACAGAAACCATCCCCATTTACAACCTCTGGATGAATGAATCGACGTGGTATAAACGGTTTACAACCGAAACTACTGAAAAGGTCTTTGACCCTTGGATGTTGGCGATAGCGCTTTTTGTCGCAACGATTCCTGCAGGACTGAATCATTGCGACAAAAAGCACTACCGACAGCCAAAGGGTTAACACACTGGCGGGGTAGTGCTGTTTACGTAAAACCAAAAATGCCATTGCCGTAGATGGATCGACCATGATAATTTATTGCTAGATTAGCGTATCGTCGGCGCCATCCCAAGCTATGCGCCAAGCAGATCTAGTACTATCTTTGAACTATTTTGACTGAACTATCTCACCCCAAGGTTACTTGTCAATGGACGGTCTTCAATTATGTATGGCCAACTATAGGACTTTATAGTAAATCTGAAGGCATTCCAACGTTCAGTCTTTTCACAACTACGTTATTACAATTATTAGTTAAGCTTTGAACAGCAGTTACACTGTTATTCAGTGTTGTTTTATACACTATATATTGTTCAGTCTTATCAGCCTTTAGTGCCGGGTCATCGACGGTCAGTGCACTGTTTGAGATATTCGGCACAGACTCGCCGCAAAGAAATCCATACATATAGGGATAACTGGCTCTTACTGGATTAGTTATTAACGCGGCTTTATTCTGTGTAAGCGGTTTTGGCGCTAAGAGTGAAACAACTCAGCTGTGTAGTAATGCTTCAAAATAAAAGTTGCGGTTATAGTGTGGATGGAGTCAGTGGCTGTGCTTTTCGGGAATTCCCGTTTAAAATTTCCAGCGGTGAATCTCAGTGCCGCCTGTAGAAACACATGAAAGCAAACAACGTGCGAATGCAAGAGGCATAGAACCTTATGAGCCCCCGCAGACGCGAGGGCTCATGAGGATCTATGCCTTTTTTCTGTCCGCCGCATTTATATCCCTATGCAATGTGCATCAGGCCGCATGCGCGGGGTCCTCATGCTGGCACTAAACGCCTGATGAGGCTGATCATGACCAGCCGGGAAAGGGACACATCCACCATCCCCCCCCCCCCCGCCCCCCCCCCCCACCCCCCCCCCCCCCACACACACACACAAACACACACTGGCTGGTCATCGTATCTGATTACACCTCTTGAGTCTCTGGAAGTTCCAGAAGTTTCATATCCCCCCCCCCCACCCCCACCCCCACCCCCTCCCCCGACCTCCTGTCCCGCCAACCGCCCCCTCCCTTCCAACACGCAGGAATCCGCTACGTATAAATACTAGCACAGAACGAAAGTCACAACACATTTTCCACAGCTCTAACCGAGCGCAGTGATCTTTGAGGTAAGTGTATTGTCTTGATTGAGCTGTAAAAAGAATCACTCATACCGAGAAACATTGCAATGAATTCTATTTTCATTTATTGTTTATTTTCTTGAATATTACCGCCGGTCGCAGTCATCAGCCAGTTTTTGCTCTATGTATTTTATTAAAGAAAAGATGCTTTGTTCACAGGTTGGATCGCCGCCGCTCAAAAAAAATCTCCATTTGCAAACGTGAGTATGCCATTCTGAATAATATTTGCAGGTCTATTTCAAATAAAAGTTTATTTTGAATCTGCGAGTGTGTGAGTATGCAGTTCCAGTGTCACCGACTTGGACAAAAACAACTCATCAATCACATGTTTAACTCATTCAGCACGACGCACGTATTTCACAAATTTTGGAGGCGTCATCTCACGACTGTGCACTTGTTGCAGGAGGTGGATCGAATTATCATGGTCGATCCATCTCCTGCTATAGTGCGACGGGGCTGAATGAGTTAAAACTATTATTGGAATATTTTATCATTTTTGACTTTGAAATCAGGAACTGTTTCATTTGAAATAACATGGCAGGCACTGAGCTTACGGCTCAATGTTAACCACTTGACTACCGGAAAATTGCAAACACCACTGATCCTACTGCAAGAGGCAAAAAAACGCACTTGCGGGGGCTCATGATGTTCTTTGCCTCTTCCTCGGGCCCTATTTATATCAGTATCCGTGTTCCTCACGTTCGCCCGCCGTGAGGTGGCATTAGACGCATGCTAGGCGTTAAACCCCAATAACTAAGTAACTAACTTAACCCATTTAGCCCCGAGTCCCTACAGCACGAGGTGGCCGATTGACCATGATAATTCAAGGGTAGTGCCATATTAGCTTGGCGCCTTCAGGCGCCAAGCTGATCTGGCATTACCCTTGAATTATCATGGGCAATCCACCTCCTGCCTGCAACTAGTACATAGTCGTTAAGTAACACTTCAAAAGTTTGGGAAATAGACCCGTGTAGCTAAAAGGGTTAATTTCTCACGTTCAGATGAATTCATGGTATTTTTTGTTTGCGGCCACTGGCAGTGAAAGGGAGAATATCATGTAGTTGAAATTTCTAAATTAGTCCTGGAGTCCATCTGTTTCATCCATTGCGTTCAGGAGACAGATCGACTATGAAAGTTCAAGGACTTTACCACAATAGTTAGGCGCCAAATTATTCTGAACCGGCTGTCATGGCCGATCCATACCTTGTGTTAGAGCAAGGAACGTGTATTTTTGCGTGTCGTGAGGTCGAATTAGTCGCATGCACGGCGTGACTAAGTAACTTGAACTAACTTAACCCATTTAGCCCCGAGTTAACTCATTCAACTCCGACATGAAACGTCAAGACATTGATCGAGCGTGATAGATCAAGGGTTGTGCCAGAATAGCTTGGCGCCTGGCACAACCCTTGACCTATCACACTCGATCTGTTTCCAGAATACAATCTTCAGGGGGCAACTTCAAGATTTGCGGATTTCGCTCCTGGAGCAGAATGTGTGAGTCGTGGTGGCTCGGATGATCATCGATCTTCCTTTTGCTGACAGGATATAGAACCTATTATGTTGGCACTTAACGAGCTCAGTCATCAAAGTGTATTTGATTAGGCGACGGGTTTCACTTGCGTGTTCCCTATGTAGCTTCGCCGTTCGCGTATACATGTTCGTGATTTTTTTGTTTGTTTTGTTTTTTGGTGATGATGATGATGATGACGATGATGATGATGATTTTATTTACATGATGATATATATTAGTTATATGATGATTTATCAAAATGAAAGATGTCATGACAAGCACACGTCTTTCAGAACTCATCAGACATTTTCGTGATAGTATTCTATTGAATGGGTTTGGATACCGTTGCACGTTTCCGGCTTAACTCATTTGCGGCCAGCCGCATCCGGGTGCGCGGCTTATGCCGCGCATCCGGATGCGGCTGGCCGCGAATGAGGTAACCAGTTCAACCCAAAGGCCGCATTTTGGAGGTGTCACTCCTAGCAAATACGTACCAGTTGCAGAAAACGGATCGACTATGATAATTCAAGGGTAGTGCCAGATACGTTTTGCGCCATCATGGTATTTGAATTATCATGGTCGATCCTCCTGTAGTGGCTAGACTGGTTAATGTTCCGACAGCAACGTCTTTATCAGGACGTATCCGACGCTGAATGGGTCAGCTTCGCTATATTTAGACGTAAACTATCTCATATAGATCTAAGGCATTGCATATTTGACTATTCAGCGAAAATATATCCTGCCGGAATCGACCCAGTGCAAATAATGATGCGCTGCCGCGATTCCAAACATTTTCATCCGTTAACTTACTCGGTATGAATCTTCACAGCATAAAAATCCACCCTGACTTTTATCCACCCAAATCGAAATCCAGGCAGTACAAATCTACGGGAGTGGAATTAAGCCTAAACGTAGCGCAGTAGACCTCTTCAGCTTTTCCGACACAGCGTTTATCGTGCCTTCAACCAATGTCTTTTTCTTCTTCTTTTCTCTAGCTCTTTTTATGTCGTGAGCAAAGTACACTGATGACATCCAACATGAAGATCAACACAGACATTAGACACGATGGAGCCCTTAGGCCTCCAGAGCCACCTGTAAGTACAGTACACCGATAAGTGTCTACATTAGGCATTAAACTCCGCATCAATAGCCGCGAAAGTGTCATATAGCGTTGCCACCGGCAACGCTATACGACACTTCCGCAGTTATGGATGAATGAGTTAAGAGTCACCATGAAAATACGATCATGATTGCTGATAAACACAACGCTGTCAAATTTGAAAAATAAACACAAAACAAACAAACAAACAAACTGTTACAATTGTGGTTGTGTTGTCCTGTGGGAGCATACATGTGTTAATCGTAGGAAACGATCCGATATTTATTGAGCTATCATGGTTATGATTCACGTATCTTTTTAAGTAACATTTTCTTTTGGTCGCGCAGAGCGGAATTCACTTCGTTATGATACGCTAAGTTTAGTCCAGAACGTTCTAGAAAGGTCGCACTGTCTAGTGACTTCGTATGTGTGACGTCGGTAAATTAGCGACACTTCGCAACAAGTTGTTTACTGTGCGCATGAAGCCGTCAGCCGTTTTTTTGTGTGTTATGAAGGATCGTGAATGTTCTCGAATTTTCCGACTAGTTTGTGAACTTTCTTCCATACTTTTATGAGATGTCATTTTACCAAGGATTTGGAGCTGAAGTGAGCAGCCAAATTTGTGTAGCCTATTGTAGTTTTTCTACAAATATTATTTTAATGAGTTTCGGTTGCGTGTTTCGTTCTGATTGGTTGCGTTGTATGATTTTCGTAGATGATTCTGGAAATTGATAGTATATATAAAGAGGGCGCTAGGAAAGCACGTTCGATCCCCGATCACATTCGTGCCAGCGGGACGTAAAAAAGGAAGAAGATAGATAGATAGAAGCACGTTCGTACATTGTCTTGCATTGTCAGTAGTAGAGACACGCAGTTTATCGTAGGTACGTGGCCCGTATAGGGTGTACATTGTGTGAGACGCTGTGTATGAGAAACTTTGTGTCGGAGTGTGGACATTGCAGAAGAGACTTTGTATCAGTGTTGACGCATTTGGAATTGCATTGTGTGGAGATCGCATCGCTGAATTAAAATATTGTTGGAACTGTTACTCCAGTATTGTCTACATCCTTAAGCCACGTGTGACGGATTGCAGCTGAATGAAGTTTATTTAAAAGAACCATACGTGCGTGCGTCTGGTGTGTTTATCTACTACGACTACGACTCCACCATGTAACAAAAACCAACAACTGAGCATCAGAATCTCACTGCTGATAACTCTGCCTTTGTAACTACATGTATATTCAGCTACATGTTGCTTAATATAGTGCCGATACCAGGCAGATTTGAGTACAAGACCCGAATCAAAATGTCCGATGCGTTAACGGAGGACTGACATTGAATCGGGTCGAGTAATCATATCTGTCGCTTATCGGCACAATATCAATCAAATTTCAGCTCAGTATAATTTGTGTATTCAGTCCGAAACAAACATTAACTTTTGCCGCGAGACCATCAGTTTGCCCCAGTTTCTGGTTTCAAGGGAATACACGCTGGCAAACTGCTTGTAATCAATACCACTAATGAAAAAAATGCGGTGTTTTCTATATCGTACGTGATTTTTTTTTTTTTTTTTTTTTTAATGATGGAAAGCAAAGCATGTTTGTATATTTAATCCTTTGTCTTTCGCGAGAAATACTAGCGGACAACCTGTTAACCCTTTTAGCCCCAAGGTCCCATTTCTCAAATTTTGGAGGTGTTGCCTAACGACTATATATAACCAGTTGCAGGGGATGAATTGACCATGATAATTCAAGGGTTTTGCCAGATTAGCTTGGCGCCTTCAGGCGCCAAGCTAATCTGGCACTACCCTTGAATTATCATGACATGGTCAATCCATTTCCTGCTGCAGGGACTCGGGGCTAAATGGGTTAATTTCACAAGTGATTCCCTTCGTATGTTTGCTGCTGTCTGTACTCGGTTGCATTGTCGCGGTCTTATGTCACATCTGGTATTGTGTAAAGGCTTCATGGGTTAAAAACTATTTTCTGGTTTTGTTACAGTCCTGGCCTAAACTTCACCACGATTAGACCGCCGCCTTTACGTCCAACATGGCCTGCAAAAGAGGACTCGGACAAACATCCTGAATAGCCGTTCGATCATCTGGGCATGAACAGCACACGGACACTTAACAACCTAATTATTGTATCATTATAGTAAACTTCGGATATTATAAGGTCCCGGGGCATTTAAAATATTGGTTTTGTTACATACCAAGTCATTTGTATAAACGAAGTGACTTACAAAAAAAGAGTGTGGTCGGCACCTATGAAAAGTGTTGAGTCCTATTTTTTTTATTTTGAATCCGACAATGTTATTAGTTCATTCGAGACGTGCAGCCTCCAGATACGCGGCAAAAGCCGCGTATCCGGAGGCGACACGTCTCAAATGAGTTAATGAAGTTTATTTATGTATGGCAGTATAACAGCCTTCTAAAGAAAATTTATTTAAAATTAGACTTTTGGACAAAAATTTAAAAATTAAAGTCAGGTAGAGATGCAAACGGCACATGAAGAGGTATGTTAATGGAACCTCACATTTGAAGGAAAACATTAAACCCGTGTAGACGGAACATGTTAGCCCTGAAAGGCAGTCCGTCTAGGAGACAGCAAACTCCGAAATAAAACCCGTGTAGACCGAACACGTTAGTCCTGAAAGGCAGTCCGTCTAGGAGACAGCAAACTCCGAAATAAAACCCGTGTAGACAGAACACGTTAGCCCTGAAAGGCAGTCTGTCTGGGAGACAGCAAACTCTAAAATAAAACCCGTGTCGACAGAACACGTCAGCCCTGAAAGGCAGTCTGTCTAGGCCTCGGAGAGGAAAACTCAGAAAATAAACCCGTGTAGACAGAGCACGTAAGCCAAGCTAGGCAGCAGTCTGTCAGGAGACAGCCAACACAGCGAAATACAACCCGTTTAGGCAGATCACTTTAGCCCTGAAAAGCAGCCTGTCTAAGATTATATTTTTTTTTTTTTTAAAAGGGATTTTTTTTTTTTTTTTTTTTTTTTTTTTTTTGGGGGGGGGGGGGGGGGTGCTTTGCATGAGACATCTCACGTTTCAAGAATAATCGAAAATGTTTCGCGAGTCATGGTCTATTTTTGTCTTTCACGGTGCATGCCGATTACCGGTTTCACGCATCACGAGGAACAAAAATGCAGTCAAACTTTACATTGATTATCTTTGAAATTCTGTACATTTACGAGGTGACATCAAAAGGTATGATAGGCTGCTATATGTAAACTACTCAGGACAAATTTTATTCTTTTTCTTTTATGTATGTACAATAAAGGGTTGGTATCTTTAGACATGCTGCTGTACGTCATTGAAAAAGGGACGTAAACAGCTCTGCGTGATAACAATGGACTCTTCAATAATGCATTTCATCAGTCCTACATTTTTAAGGAGCGAAAGTCCTGTCAAATCCATGCAAATTTGAAAGTTGTTTGACAGGATGCGTGCGTGTAGCCCAGCACTAACTGCGAGTATATCGTGCAGTAGGGCCTACACCGAAAGAGAAGACTTTGAATACCAGCATTCGACTGTCGAATTTCACCTGGGAACGAGTAGACTTTGCCCTTTGTCAACAAACTGATACTATAGACAAACACCCATATATTTTATTTTAATAAATATCTTAAACTTCCCATCTTTTGTTTGGAAGACTTCAAAGGAGGATAGTGCGCGATGACCTTGACCTCCAAAAACTATTTGCGCTTGACCAAGGCTCAGATGTAACACTGAGAAAGATGACTGCTCTTATCAACCATAGAAAAACGTTCATATTGCCACCCCCCCCCCCCCCCCCCTTCCAAGGCCCAAATACCCCAGTAGCACCCAAATACCCCAGTAGCAAAACATCTTTGGGCCCACGATGGGTCAGAGGACCTTTGCTTACTGGGTACCTTTTAGTGTTTGGACCCCCCCCCCCCCCCCCCTTCCCCACCCACCTCCCTTCTTCCTTTTTAATTTTTCGACCACTGGGGAAGCAAGGTCTGGGATCCGGGTGCCTTTTGTGTCAGGTTGAAGTGTCCATGAAACAGAAAATTAACTACCCTTTTCAACCATTGAAAAGGTTTAGGATAACTGCCCCCCCCCCCCCTCCCCCAACACCCCCCCCCCCCCTCCATGGTCCTAATACCCAGTAGCAAAGCATCCACGACGGCCGCAGTACGCCCGCGCACAGTCGTGCTCGGGCCTACTGAGGTCGGCGTAGGCCTGAGGACCTTTGCTTACTGGGTACGGGCTTTCAAAGATATTATCAAAGTCCCTTTTGGAATGTGGACCACCACCACCCCTCCACCCCCCTTTCCAAATCCCCTGCTTTTCGCGATATTTTGGCGGGTGGTGATAAGGTGCAGGAAGTCTTCGCACACGTTTGGTCCCCCCCCCCCCCCCCCCCCAACCCCGTCACCTCCCTTCTTCCCAGCTTTTTCATTTTTCGGCGACTGGGGAAGCAAGATCTGGCATCCGGGGGCCATTTTGTGACAGGTCGAAGGTTAAAAAAAAAAAAAAAAAAAAAAAAAAAAAAAAAAGAACAAAACAAACATGCTAAACATGGACTCCTGTTCTGCATTGCTTATATTTTACAAGTGATATAAGTATGCAAAATATCAAGAATAAATAGTTTTCAAAAAGAGATGAAGTCTGTTATGAGCCATCTCTGAGTGAAAATGCGAAACACATTGAAAATGCCAGTGACCAGAAAGCCAATGTCACCGTGTCCTACATAGAGCAGTGAATCATTCTTGTTCTTCCTCACCCATCATACAGCCCTTGCCTGACTCCGATCCTTCAAGTTATTTCGTCACGATAACATATTGCCTTTGAATCCTGCGTGAAGCGGCTGAAATTTTTTTTGTCATCAGTGGTTGATAGTACCAATACAAAATGTGACAATATCCAATGGTTTCGGTTTAATTGCACAGCTATCATTACTTTTTGATATTTACCTCGTACTTCATTTCATGCATCATTACTGTTGATGCTGGATACCTCGCATTTCATTTAATACACTGTACTAAGCAACAAGTTACCTTGCAGAATATATTGTGCACTAGATACTGCAGTGTATTTTACTTCTTAGTATCCAAGAGCAGAATCAGGAAATAAAATTGCTAATACGGAAATAAAGCGCCATTTGGCCGACATCGGCAGGATGGTCCGCGCACAACTGGGGTGGAAGTCGGCCCAATGTCGCTTTATGCACTGGGTTCATGCTTCTCTGTAAGCTTGTGTGGGAAGGGAACTGTGTGAGTGCGTGAAGGGTGCAACTGTGTCGTGGTCAGTTGCATGAGTGAGCTTAGTCCTGCGCTAGCAACGAAGCAAGATGCTCCGCTATTGCGTAGCACATTGCTTAGTGGCTGGTGCAGGATTAAGCTAACTCATGCAGCTGGCCATGGAGTAGCTGGGTAACGTAATTAAAGCATACAACCGGCCACCGAGACACTGGGCACCACCATCCCTGGGCGCTATCCCTTTTCTCGGTGAGCTGTATTGATGGTTATGTTTTTGTAACACAATAAAGTTTTGTAAACTCAAGTCTTTCTGTGTTGAAAGTTGGTACTATTTATTGCTTGCTCTCACCCCGACACTAATGCCGTTATTTGGCAAAAGCCGGCGTCGGTATGTCCATTTGCAAAAGCTATTATATCTGTGTTCTGGATAAGAGAGATTTTCAGTTATGCCATGGTAGTATCGAAAATGCATTTTCGAGACTTAATCGCATAACTGAAAATCTCGCTTTTGTCCAAAACGCTGACATATTGGCTTTTGACAAATCATGGTAGATTACAGGCTTCTGTGTGTGTGTGTGTGTGTGTGTGTGTGTGTGTGTGTGTGTGTGTGTGTGTGTGTGTGTGTGTGTGTGTGTGCGTGTGTGTGTGTGTGTGCGTGTGTGTGTGTGTTATATACAGTCTAAGTGTCAACAATCATATTAAGTGCAGGCGCAGTTAATGACTCGTAAAATCATGGTAATGTATTCATTTAAAAACAACACAAATATACAAAGAAACAAACACAACCGCATGACCTCATTCAACAAGTCTTGTGAAATGTGGCACTGTACATTTAACTGCTTCAAACATTGTCAACAAATAAAGAAAATACATGATCTGTCCTACCGAAGATACTGAGTTCTAAAGAAATATGAAGCAAACGGACAAACCAACCAAAACCCCACACATACAAAGAAATAACTGCAGAAAAAGCGAATAACAATCCCCTAAACCCACTTAACTCCACAGCCAAATTTTGGAGGCATTGTTTAACGACTATGTACCAGTTGTAGGAGATGGATTGATCATGATAAGGCGCTAAGCTCATCTGGCACTACCCTTGAATTATCATGATCAATCCATGATCTACTGCTTTAGGGAGTTGGGGCTAAATGGGTTAAAACAAACCTACTATCACCCTCTGCTTATTCATGCTTATTTACCCCCCCCCCCCCCCTCCCAAAACAAAACAAAAAAAAACAAAAAACAAAAAACCCAAATAACTGGCTGTCTCAGTGCCATCATCACATTGCATAAGTAATATAGAACAGATTCAACCCTTTGACTGTCGGAAACTGTCATTTCCACACTGATTCCTGCTAGAATCATATCACAACAGAAACCGCTATCGACAGCAAAAAGGGTTAAAAAACCACTTTCAGTAAAGTTCCTTTGATGACACCAGCTTTTTTCCCCTAAAGAACAAGAGCAAATACCTACCATGAGAGGAAATAACAAGAAAGGCAAAGCCCGTATGGCTCACAAGTATGACCGATTTACATATATGTGACCTTTATGACAATAAGTAAAGGGCTGGCTTCTGCACCATCAAAATCTGTTTTCTCAAAATGTAAGCATTTTCACACGTCAACCCCCCCATGACCCTTGACCTTTGCAATGAATCGACTCAATTAGTATACATAGGAAGATCTTATCATCAGCTACCTTTGTGCCAAATTTGATTAAACAATTTGCAAAAATGTCATACCCACAATTTTATTTTAAAAAATTGGAATCTTACACACTTGCTGGCCTCTTGTGACCCTTGACCTTTCCGAGGGGTTAACCAAATTACTATGCATAGATAGGTCTTACCATCTGTACCGACTTTAGGTTTGAAGTTATGAATAGTATTTGAGAAAAAAACATCTTTTGTCAAAATATGGCTCTTGTGACCCTTGACCTTTCCTAGGGATCAACCAAATTAGTATGCTTACAAAGGTCTTCCCATCATGTATCTCTGCAGCAAGTTTGGTTTTGAAGCTGTGAATAGTATTTGAGAAAAAAACCATCTTTCGTCAAAATATGGCTATTTCAGACCTATTTCCTGAGCTCTTGTAACCCTTGACCTTTTCAAGGGGTCATCCAAAATATTATGCATAGATAGGTCTTATAATCAAGTATCTCTGTAGCAAGTTTGGGTTTGAAGTCGTTATAGTATTTGAGGAAAAACATCTTTTGTCGAAATATGTATTTTTTTCTGAAAAATTTTTTTTTTTCGAAAAATACTTACCAATGGCATTACTATAAGGAATTTTCCTTAGATTATCGATTTCAGCCTCAGAACCCTCTGTGTGTTCCGACACAACATGGGTCGCAACTCTAGGGAATTGTAACCAAGGACCCTGGGTAGTCTCCCTTCCCTCCATAAGGTCACGTGAGCAGTGTAGTCACGCCAGTATTACTCTTAGCGTAGTGGTGGCAAGTGGGGTAGGTGGGAGGGACCTTTGAGTAATGCCATAGGTAAGTTATTTTTGAAAAATATCTTTCACATTTGTTTCCTCAAAATCAATACTGATGGCATTACTATAAGGAAGAATAGCGAAAAGGTGGAAGGGTGCCGCGAAAAAACCCCGCCACTGCTATAAGCTTTGCCTCGAGGGGCAACCTCCCGACAATTTCAGCGGAGGGAGTGTTGCACTGCCGAGAGGTCTCCGATGAGGGCCAGGTTGTCTCGTTGGCCGGAGGGGTCTCCGAGATAGACGCGGGCGAAAGTGGACTCTGCTCGCCATCCGACAGCCAATACAATGTCTCTGACTGCGCAGTTTCGGTCGAATGCGACGCTCACGGTGACAGCTCTGACCTCGTGTGCCCGTATCCACAATCACTTAGCCTCCTCCGGGGAGATATCCTTGTATGCGGAGCGGATGACCCATCGCAGCTAGGATGAGATCGTCTGGGTGGAAATGTCAGCTTGGCCCGGGGCCAAGGGCAGGAAGAGGCGAGTGCAGCCTCTCCTGATAGGCTTTAGTCTGCGCAGGTAGACTTTCAATGCTCGGGCCGGGTCCTGCAGTCGAGACGCCTGGGACCGGTCAAAACCTGTGAGCAGGTGGAGACTCATCTTCTTCTTCTTCTCGAACGCCGTCACACTTGGAGTTTGGCTCTCAAAACGAAATCTGTGGTCTTCTGTAGCGCCTCCACAGGCCCGTACAGTTTCTCTTGTAGAGTGGCGGGCTTCGGCCATATCTCCTCCCTCAGCGGCTGGTGGTTCCCACAGTCCTGGAGGATGTGCTCTGCGGTCTGCTCTGCTTCTCCACAAGGGCACAGGGGAGATGGCACGAGGTGGAAGCGTCTGTGCAGGTGGAAATTGAGTCGGTTGTGCCCGGTCCTCAGACGAAAGATGGTCACCTGCTCTTGTCTGGACAGCTGATGGTAACTGTCTAGGGGCCGTTGTGGTGGTCTGTACACAGACTTAATGATGGTCTTCATCTCTGTGAAGCTGACTCCATTTTCATCTTGTTCTTTCTCTGCGCCCACTTTTGCCATTCTGTCAGCTTCTTCATTGCCGTAGATGCCACAGTGTGAAGGGATCCACTGCAGCACCAGTCTGGTGCACTTGATGTTTTGCAGTGCCTCTTGTAGACGTGGCAGTTTGCTTGCTGTTGCTGCCTCAAGACAGACATGGCATCAGTAATGAAGACAATCTGGGCATCAGGGTCTGCAGTGCCACTAAGGGTGTTAGCTGCGCGGACTAGGGCTTCCACCTCAGCTCTGTAATTTGTGCAGTAAAGGCCTGTTGGTACTGCCTCTGCCTGCCATTTTCCGTTTGGGTACTGAATGTACACCCCAGCCCCTCCATCCTGAACTGCATCTGTGGCTGATCCATCGGTGTATGCCTGTGGAGACTCATCACCTGTGCCACGGCCAAGGGGAGTCTATTCTTGGCCAAGAAGAAAGGGATGATCAGAAGTTGTACTGATCCATTGGTCCTGAACTGTAGGCAAGCCGGGTCCACCGACAGGGCATGCAACTCGCTAACGCTGGCCGCTGTGGCGAGGGCCAAGAGGAAGCAGGTCTTCCTGGTCACGTCCGCGAGGCGGGCCAAGGGAAGAGGTTCGAACCAACTGGAGTTAACACCCACAGGAGGTCCAAGCGTGAAGGAGAGAGCAAGCGACCGGACGCTGGAGTTCAAAGTGGGACATCAGGTCCTGTAGGCCCAAGTGCTGTTAAGTGTCTGCAACCATGGAGAGGTAGCCTTTGATGGTGATCGGGGCCAAGTTCTGCTCTCTGAACAGCCACAAGAAAAACTCAGCCAGCTGAGGCATGGTCATTGCCGTGGGGGAGAGGCGCTGGGACTCGCACCAGGACTGTAGGACCCTCCACTTTCCTTCATACACCTGGCGGGTGGATGGTCTCCGGGGTGCAGCGATTGCTTTCACTGCTGCATTCGAGAAACCTCGTGCTGCGAGGGCTTGCTGCACAACCTCGAGGCGTGAAGAAGTAGTCTCTCCGGGCAAGGGTAAAAGAGATTCTGCCTAGGCTGTTTCAGCATCGTGCGAGGCGTGGGGAGCTGGAGAGGAGGGTTCGTAGCAAGGCTCAAGAGGTCTGTCGTGCAACTCATGTTCCAACTGAATGGAGCCATGAGGAGTAGGACCGTGTTGCATCCCCGGAGCTTGAGAAGGACCTTGGGCACCAGCACTGAGGGAGGATAAGCGTAGGCCACGAGGCACTTCCAGGAGACGGACAAGGCGTCCACTGCTCAGGCGAGCTGGTGCGGGATGGGCGAGACAAATAGCGGCGGCTGCTTGTTCCATCTGGTTGCAAACAGGTCAATCATGGGAGTCTCCCAGTGCGCACAGATCATCCGGAAGATGTCCGGTCAGAGGGACCACTCTGTGTGGAGGAGCTGCCCTTGTCGAGAGAGGGAGTCCACGAGAACATTCAGGTGGCCAGGGATGTGTCGCGCTCATAGTGCAATCCCACGATCTCTGCCCCACTGGAGAATCTGGTAAGGCAACATGCAGAGGACAGGGGACCGAGTGCCGCCTTGCTTCTGGATATAGGCTACCACCGTCGCATTGTCGGACAGGATCAGGACTTCCTGGCTGTAGAGCCTCAACTCCCAGTTGATGAGCGCCAACCATACAGCTTTCAACTCCAGCCAGTTGATGTGCTTGTCTCGGAGGTCTGACGGCCACCCACTGAGACGGCGCTGAATTCCGGCAGTAAGTGCACTTCCCAGCCGATGAGGCTTGCATCCGAGCAGATCGAGAACTGAGGCGGGGGTGGTAGGGGGGGGGGGGAGGGTTAAGAGTGTGGGACTCCCGACGCCAACGAAGACTGTTCTGTCCATCTGGACAGGTGAGGCCGGATCAACAGCAGGACTGAGATCATCATGGCCGTGAGATCTCCAGAGGATGGTCGCCAGTGGAGTCGCAGATAGAGCTGGAGTGGTTGCGAGTAGAGCCTGCCGAGAGGTAACAGGTCTGCCACCGCGCTGATTAGACCCAAGAGCTGGAGCCAAGTCCTGGCTGGAACCACGTCCGCTATACACCTGGTGGGCTAGGGACGCCAACTTCAGAATCCGAGCCTCTGGTAGATGCACCCTGTTGAGGTCGGTCAAGAATTCCATGCCAAGGTGGACGAACTTGCGAGACAGAACTGTCCGATTTCCCCTCGTTGATGATGAACCCGAGCCGGCGAAGAGCGCTAGGAGCGCGTCCCTTTCCGCCTCTAGCAAGGCCACCTCTTGATTCTTGAGGAGCAGGTCGTCGAGATTATTGGACGTAGGGCTTGAGGAAGCCTGCCTGGCTCTGGCCACTACGGCATCCATGAACCTCGTAAAGACCCAAAGGCTGATGTCGAGACCGAATGGTAGGGCTCAAAAATGATAGACCACTCCACGAAAGGTGAATTGCAGGTAACGGCGAGAGGCAGGGTGCATGGAAACGTATAGGTACGCGTCTGAGAGGTCGAGACTGACAGCATAGATCATAGGCTTCACTGCGGCTCGTAAGGTTCTTGCCATTTCCATGCGGAAGAAGGGGGGGGGGGGGGGGCAACAATGAACTTGTTCAAGGCCGAGAGGTCTATGAGTGGACGCCATTTGCCGCTGGGTTTCGGAACAACGAATAGTCGACTGTAAAAGACCGGGGAGTCGTGGCGAGGTACTACTTCTGTGGCGGCCTTCTGGAGCAGAGCAGTAATGCCTCCCTGAAGAGCATCTGCCTTGTACTGGTTGACCGGCATGCGCGTCCAGAGAGGGGGTGGGGGGGGGGGGGGTGGGGTGGTGGGGGTTGGGGGGTGGGTGGGGTGGTGGGGGTTGGGGGGGGGGGGGTGGAGGGGTCCGAAACGAGATCTGTAGGCCTTCCGAGATCGTGTCGAGAATCCAAAGGATTTCCTGGAGCAGAGACCACCACTCGTCGCTTTGCTTTGCTAGCCTCCCGCCGACTGGAGACCCTGCAGGAATCGGCGGGGGCGAAACCGGGCGAGAGTCCCTGGGCCCTCCCTCGCCCGGGCTTCTGGGCGTTCCTGGGCCAGGCGGGGGTCTGCACCGGGAGGGAGCGTCCATGACCGGCCGGCACTTGACGTCTGGTCCTGAGAGGGTGTCTGGTAACAAGCCGGGAGGTGGGTCTGAAGCTCCGCAGGGCAGCTGGAAACCGGGAGTAGTCCACTTTGGGAGCACTATGCCACAGGTCTTTCGCCGAAACCTTTACCTCCTGCCAGGTGGATCCAAAGAGGAGAGAACCGCCCAAAGGAGCATGGCGGAGCTGAGATCTGAAGGTTGTGAGGATGCCGGGGCAACTCTTGAGAACGGCGTCATGCCTCATCAAATCACAGTTTGCCGCCGCTGCCAGGGCGTTAGTCACCGAGTGGTCAACCGAGTGATTCGCCGTCACAGCCAAGGCGTGGATGTCCCGCATGTGTGTCTTACTTGGCCATTCCCAAAATTCCTCCACCCCTCGAACTACCGCCTGCATAGCCAGATCAAGGAAGCCCGCACACGCCAGGGAATTACGGATCAAACTTGCTGTATGGTCGAGCCCGAGAAGGGGGAGGGGGGGGGGAGTGGGGGAGGGGGGGATGAACCGTCGAACCGGACCCAAGCCTCCAGCCTGTAGCTCTGCCTCAGGGTCCACAGCCGGAAGTGGGCAGATGAAAGCTTGAGAGTGACCTGCATACCATTACTGCCGGAACTTGATGTCGATATCCGCCGGCCACCGCGAGTCCGCAAAAAAAAACTTTATCATGCAGCTTGCCTTAGCGCAGATGCTCATTAAAGGCGTCCAAAAGGTCCCGAAAATCTGGAGGCTGAAGAGGAGTCTTAAAACGCTTCGCCTGGATTGGGGCATCCATGGAAGCCGCGGCCTTCCTCTTGTGAGGTGGTAACGGCAGACATGCATCCAAAGGAAAAATAGCGGAGATGAGACGGGCTGCTTCATCCAAGGCACGAGAGGTCTCGGCAGACAAAGGTGCATCACTTGCAGTGTCGGAAGCGGGGAGGCTGTAGGGGTGGGAAGCGAGAAAACTGTCATGAACCAAAAGGGCAGAAGCTGAGTCCTCCGGGTGAAGACTGAGGGCGTCCCCGTCGTATTCCGATGCCGCGGGCGAGTCCGGAAAAGAATCATCGTCCAACGTCGCTACCCTGTCCGGCGGGGTCCAGTAGCGCCTGTCCCAGGAACGTCCTGAGGGCCTGTGCGGAGAGCGATGCGCCAGGGAAAGCCGAGCAGAACGATGAACCCGGGACCGCTCCAGGTGTCTGGAAATCTCTGTAGCGCTCGCCTGCGCTCTAGCCCTCTGGTTGAGAGAGAGTGTCGCCTCCTCCTGGAGTCCACAGAGGTCGGAACAGAACCGCGCCGCGAAGGGGACCTCGTGACGCGACGTGAGTAGTCTGGCCGCTGGTCTCCATGAAATCTTCCCCGAGAACTAGTGAAACGTCTCTGAGAGTCGTGACTCCGTCGAGCGTGACAGCTTGTCCTCGAACGTCTGGTGGGCCTGGCTGCCCCGGAGGGTGGTGACTGACGAGAAGGCGACGGACTGTAGCTGCCGCTCTGTCTGTGCCGTCCCAAGTGAGCCTCAGCGCTAGGTGAGATCCGTCGTGCGCTGGAAGAGGCTGAAGTCCGCCGTTGACTTCTTTTTCCCGCCTGAGCTCTCCTCCTCGGTGTGATCTGAGTCTCAGTCATCCCTTCTGGAGGACCATGTGAGATGGGCAGTATAGTCTCGGTCATCCCTGCTGGAGGACCATGCGAGACTGTGCAGACTCTCCCGGCCATCGCTACTTGAGGGCCAACTGGGATTGAGTTCTGCACCCGGCGAAAAGAAGCTCCAAAATTTCTGAAGTCACTTGTCAGAGTGGAGCTGTGGGGCTTGGCGGAGCGGGGGTTGCTGGAGGATCTTGTGCCGACCGGTCCCTTGCCAATGGCCTGGTAGAGTCTCTGGTCTTGGCCGCAGGCCGTCCCCGCCGATAGAATCCCCACAGTTGGGACCACTTTCGCTCCTTCCATGTCGCGCACCCTCCACAGGTATGGGTAGAGGAGCAGCCGGCGCACAAGGAAGACACAGCTTGTGCGAGTCCGTCGGCCACTGGAAGCCCTTACACTTCCTACAGGTGCGTAACTGCGTACTGCAACACAAAGCACCATGCCATGAATGCAACCGCACGGGGCTACTAACAACCGGCCCCGTGAAACAACTCACCGCACTAACCAAGGGCTAAGCCCAGTTTAGTCCTCGAAATACCGTAAATCAAGACGGCCTTCCCATAGGCATAACCCGAGGCCTTACCTTGCCATCTTCTTAGCCCCTAGTTGAAACTTGAACGTAGTGTAGCCGTAGAACGTTACCCAAAAACCAATTGGGAAGGCTGAATCCGGTGAACCATTCTCACGGGAAGCTAAGGGTAAGACTGGCGTGACCACACTGCTCACGTGACCTTATGGAGGGAAGGGAGACTACCCAGGGTCCTTGGTTACAACTCCCTACAGTTGCAACCCTTGTGTAGGAACACACAGGGGGTTCTTAGGCTGAAATCAGTAAGCTAAGGGGAATTTCCTTATAGTAATGCCATCGGTGTGGATTTTGAGGAAACAAATGGCTATTTTGGACGTATTTCCTGAGCTCTTGTGACCCTTGACCTTTCTGAGGGATCAACCAAATTAGTATGCATAGAAAGGTCTTACAATCAGGTATCTTTGTACCAAGTTTGGGTTTGAAATTGTGAATAGTATTTGAAAAAAAAAAATTATGTCAAAATATAGCTATTTTGGACCTATTTAATGATCCCTGTGACCTTGACCTTTGTGAGAGGTCACTGAAATTGGTATGTTTAAAAACGTCTTGCCCACAAAGAATCCTTGGGCCAAATTTGAAGACTATGGCTTGAATAGCCTCCGAGAAAATTCCAACATTAAAGTTTTCTACGGACGATGGCGGACAGACGCTCATAGACTCACTTTCGCTTCGCAAGTGAGCCAAAAATTTCAACAAACCTTCATTTTCATCGACATAAAGCTAACAATGCAAACGAAAGATAAAAGTATCAAGCATTCCAGTCCGCAAGATGAAAACACAATAACTGTACTTCACTCAGCATATGTCTGTTAACCCTTTCATGCATGCAGCGACTGATATTAGAAACAGTACAGTGGCTGTATGCACAAGGGGGTTACTGGTAAACAACACATGAACCCATTTAACCCCATGACTGCATTTCCCATATTTTTGGGAGGTGTCACCTAGTGACTATGTACCAATTACAGGAGATGGACTGACTGAGAGAATGTATGGGTAGTGCCAGATTACATGTAGTTTGGCGCCTGATGATGTTCAATTAATCAGTCACAACCCTTGAATTATCATGGTCGATCCATCTCCTGCTGTACTACATGAGGGCTAAATGTGTTAAACACATGTTCATGAAGAAAATCATTAAAATAACCTGGCATGTCATGAAACTGGCAATACTCTGATTATAGTACCTTAGCCAATACATTACAGTAATGTAGCAAACACATTTCTTCAAAGTTGTACAATGCCCACCGAGTAAATTGTATGCGCATACATACGCACACACACACACACAGAGCACAGATAAACAAAATCTATATCCATCTCAATTGAATTCCCACAACTTAGCCCTCTTGTGAATGCTGCAAATGGTACTGTACAGTGCCACACTGGCACTGTGCAGTACTAGTGATGCCATACGCAAGCGGTTACAAACACAAGAAAAATGAACCAAATATTTAGAAATTGCACACAAATCATTAACGCATCATTGCAGATCAAATAAGGTTTGCATTTTAGGCAGTTTTGTTTGTCAAATTGTTTGAACACAATGGCACACAAGTGAAACACTAAGAAAAATGAACAAAGCAAGTTTTGATTGAAACTTCATTCCAAATGTCCTCGGCAATCCATAGGAAATGGTTCTGTTTGTGCACAGCAGGCAACGTCCAACTGCAAGAGACATAGATTTCATTGAGCCTCCGCATTCACGGGGGCTCTAGGAGATGTATGTCTCTTGCTCGCCTTTTCTTACATGTGTTTCTCAACCAGAGAGGGTTATCAGTGTTAATGCCACTAAAGCCTGGAATGTAGACCAAGAGATACAATACATATGGTCAGTGACACAGTGTCAGACCATTTCAGTTCACTTTTTCACTTTAATTACGTGTATTTGCAATATGCGAATCAGAAAATCTTATATCAATGGGGTTCGCATTAAGCTTTTTAACAAACAACTTTGCATTTTCAAGAAAAACAACCAAATAAAATGTTACCATTTGGTCAGAATATGTGACCTGAGGCTTGCTTCAAAAGGCAGCCATGAGCATGTCCTGTTGAGATACATGTTCAGGATTTTGTCAGAAAATGGGACAAACATCAAATGAGGCATGCAGCCACATTAAAACATGATTTTAACTAAGCCAAAATGTCACTTAGTCACTAATGAGGTCGCATCCACATGTCATCAATATGTTCAACAGAATAAAATTTGAGGACAAACACAAATCCAATAAAAGGAAGCTACATGGAAGACAGGAAAGGGAATTACATAGGTGACAGTGCCCACAGGTTGACTATGCCCCATAATACATGGCAAGTAAGAAAAATAAATTCTCACGAGCCCCTGCGCATGTAGGGGCTCATGAAAATTTATGTCTTTTGCAGATGGAATAGGCTGGCTGAGGGGCTGTTCCGTTTAAATGAAAAAAGCTGAAATTCAGCTTTCTGCGATTTTGAAAAAGCTGAATCAGCCTCCAGAACTGAAAACTGGCACCCATGAAAATAAAGACAGACAAAGAGACTGAGACCCTGATAACCCAACAGAAACCGCACCGATATGAGATGGAAAACTGGCACACATTATCGCGCATTTGGTACTATAGACATGGTACTTGTAGCAGAAATGAGAACGCTTTCAACAGGCATCACAGATGATAAGATAATAATAATACATAGTTTTTATATAGTGCCCTTCCCCACAAACAGCAAGCTCGGAGCGCTTTACAGCACAAAAAAAATAAAAAATAAAAATTAAAAAGGAGAAAAAATTAGAACACAGAAAATTAGATACATCTCTCATAAATCTCATGATCATTTCTATAAATACTGTACACATCAACTACAATCAGTGCCCAATGAGCAAGAGGTCATCCAGCAGATGACGGCTGATGCAGGCTGACTACAGCCATTGTCAGCTCGAGGACATTTTGCCTGTTGGATGATGGGACAAAACAATTTCAACCAGAAAAATGGCTTTGCAAATATAATGTACAGCACACTTTAAAAATAAAAATGAGCACTGAAATAAAGCTGTGAAATTCAGCCACAGCAATGGGAAACAACCATGTGCACGAATGGCAGAAATCAAGTACGTTTGGCACATCACCGGCATTATAGTGAAGACCACATCTAAAATAATCATTCAGACCCTACAAAAAAAACAAAAAAAAATAAAAACAACTCCCACTCATGTTTTTACAATTTTATCAACATTTCACAGCCTCCACATCAACTAAATCTTCTAAAAATCCACAAAACAAAATGAACATGTATATATACTTTGTGAGCCTGCTATTTAAGCTTGCTATTTCACAGTTCAGTGCACTTAGTTTCTGGTGCAAAAATCAGTGAAAATAAAATCTGTCACTATTGGCTGATACTTTGGTGCCAGTAGCCAATTCTAATTTGTGATCACGCAAGACATCGGCCTCTGAGAACCACTCTTTGTGGAAAAGCGGGTAACCAGCTGGCAAAAAAAAAAAAAGAGAAAGAATTAACACTGCACAATTGTAAGAGAAAGAATTAACACTGCACAATTGTAAGTTCAATGTTGGCTTTACATAGAGCACACTGACGGTACTGCTAATCTACATATGTCCATGAAAAATCAACAACAAAAAGGGAAAAATATACCCATATTATAAGCAAGCAACCTTGGCACAACCCACACTGCTGGAAAGAAATGGAAACAGGTCCATTTTAACCTCACTCTGCATGCATCCATCAGTACTCTTAACAGCACTAGTGGCTGCATGCATAAGGGGGTTAAGCATTCCAATGCCAAATATTTATTACTGTAACTCAGTCACAGGCGCCCTGCATCAACAGCTGCAGAAATGTTGTATGAAGTTGTCAGTGGCACCTTGAATGAGCTAAAAGTCTACTTTTTGTCATATAATACATGTACATAATTTTATGAAAAACACTACAAATCCGCCTCCTGTCTCCCATGGTAAAAACTACAAAACTGTTGGCTACATGTATTTTGATGTCTGCAGATCCTACCGCACTACAAAAACTGCATAAGAAAACAGTATGTAATAACATAACCCATATCATACTGAGGCTAAAAGCTTCAAATCTGTACACTGCCAATGCTTGGTTGTACATTGCTTAACGTCCCGACAGCAACAAGACTTTCTCAGGACGTGCCTGCACTGCTTGTGAAAAAAAAAACTAAACAGAATATTGAATGTATGTCGCCAGCTGGTCTGATACGCTAAATAAACCTAGGACCATTTAGCAACACACATCCAATATCAAGAGCTACAGGCAGCGCAGACAGTAGGAGAGTTTAAAAAGAAAAATACAGGCGAATGGATTTGATTGTACATTGCTTAACGTCCCGACAGCAACAAGGCTTTCTCAGGACGTGCCTGCACTGCTTGTGAAAAAAAAAATAAACAGAACATTGAATGTATGTCGCCAGCCGGTCAAATACATTAAATAAACCCAACACATGGGGCCCAAACAAAGCTAAGACCATTTAGCAACACACATCCAATATCAAGAGCTACAGGCAGTGCAGACAGTAGGGAGAGTTTTAAAAAGGCAAATACAGGTGAATGGACCAAGGGTAGACAGAAACACATGCCCCAGAATAGAGAGAAAAACTCACCCTGTGGGGCTGACCAGGGTGACCCTGGGAACTAAAAAGTACCTAACCCCACCCAAGTCCCCCAGGGCAGACCCGGGTGGGGGTACAGGCGAATGGAAAAAGGGTAGACAGAAACACATGCCCCAGAATAGAGGGAAAACCCAACCTGTGGGGCTGACCAGGGTGATCCTGGGAAGTAAAAAGTAGTTAACCCCACCCAACTGCCAATGCCATATATATGGAAGCTACATTATAGTACTTATAGTCCAGCAGCTTACGCAATTTCTGCAGAGATAAGTAGTTCGTCAAAACAGTAACAATGGTTTGCAGGTACGAAACGAAAGTACTAATGCCATATGGTTTATGCATGGCAACAATTTTTGTCCTTAGGATGGAGACATTTTTGTAGAAGTGTTTTTCCAAAGCTATTTTTCGATATGATGTACACGGCCTGGATAAGGTGCAAGACATTTTTTTGTGCATAACTTTGAAAATTTCAATCATACAAGTTACATGTTTATTCCAATGAGTACATGAAAATCATGAGCAAGTAAACATGCATACATATTTACGATAAAAATAATTTTAAAAGTAATATTTTTAATGCGGTAAGCATACTCGCGTTGCTAGTTTCCAAATGGCGTTCAGCGAGATGCCTTCGAAAGAAGTCAATCAGACGCGCACGGTTGATGCAGCTTTACTTTGCTCCTGAAGTGAAACAGATTATTTTGGATTTGAACTTTGAAGTAGATCTTATCAACGTCAAATACGTTATTTTTCCAGGTCTTGAAAACAGCCTTTCCCATAGAACTCGGTCTTTTGTGGGAGGAAAGCATATTGAAAGTAAACTCCCTTTGTGCATGTTGTGCATTGTGTCTGCCGACCATCTTCAACATTCTGAAGACTTTTTGTCCGGATACAACATGCATGTTGTTCGTCTGTTTTCCAGCCTAACGGCTCTAAATGTAGGTCTGCTCTTTTTTTTTTTTATTAGTGGAGATGGGATTTTTAACTGGTCAAGCACACTCTTATCCGACTGGTCTTAAACACAAGCCAGGCAGAGTGAAATCCATCTCCTAACCGTTTCCATCTAAGTCACCACGTTCAGCTAAACACCTAAATATAAAAATTTTAGTTTTTGCAACCCATTCAACCAATCCACACTCAAGTACTCACAAGAACTCTTATGATCAAGCTTTATCAGGACTGCATGAGACACAATACAGATAGTAGCCCTCTCCATTATATTACATGTTTTATTTATTATTAATTTATTTATGTATTCACTTACATATTTATTTATCATTTTAATTATGGATGGAAGGAATTCCTTGATGCACATGATCACTAGTGGTATGGTAGTGGCCACCAAGGAGAGGAAATTTGTTTTCAATATGCATCCATCTGTGCATGTTCATAATCTATCCTTTACTTAGCATGCATATTCATAGGTCCCAGGTATCTCCGACTTATTTTATTTATTAATTTATTATTTTATTTATTTGCTTGTTTGTTTTTTTGTGATGTATGTTTGCATATACACATCAGCATACAAAATGAGAACATACATGTACACATATATGGTAATAGGTGCATACCACCCGCTCCCCACCCCACATACAAAACCACAGAACACCCATTAAAAGACATGCACGTCTGTGCATGTTCATAATATATCCTTTACTTGGTATTCATATGTCCTAGTTATTTACATTTATTATTTATTTTTATTTGTTTGTACAGTAGGTTTTGTACATATGCTGATGTTCAGATACATGGTAATACTGCCCACTACCAACCCCACTCCACAACCACAGAATACCCACCAAAAGACACGTACATCTGTGCATGTTCATAATCTGTCCTTTACTTAGCATTCATATGTCCCAGGTACCTCGACTTACTTTATCTTATTTATTTAACCACCAGGCATTAGTCGCCTGCTCTGCATTAAACCCAAATAACTATTTATTTAAATTATTTATTTATTTACTTTTGTTTGTTTGCACTGCAGGTTTTGTACATACACATCAGCATACAAGAAGAAAATACACACATATATAGATGGTAATAGGTGCCATACCGCCTGCTCCCAACCCCTACCTAAATACACACATAAAACCGCATAAAACCAAAAGACATGCACATCTGTGTATGTTCATAATTTTAATCTATCTTTTACCTAGCATGCATATGTCCCAGGTACCTTAGACTTATTTTATCTTATTTATTTAAATTATTTGTTTATTCATTTTGTTTGTTTGTAATGTAGGTTTTGTACATACACATCAGCATACAGCATAGGAACATACACCATGGTGGCCCGTATGCAGGTGGCCACCAGTACTATTCTATCAGATCTGTCACACCCAGTCAATCATTTCTCCGAGCTTCTGCCCCCCCCCCCCCCCCCCCCCTGCCCCCTTAAATAGCTGTTCATCATAAAACATATATATCTCATTCATTTGATCACTTGACTGACTGATTTATTAAATCATCTCTGTGTCACCTTTCTCCATTTTCTTTCTCGTTTTAATCCCAATATATATGTCAGTTGGTAAGAACTTCGAACATAGGTTTCAAAGATAGCATTTGTGTTGTGGGTTGCGTTTTGTTTTGGTGCTGTGGTGTCGAAATGAAACGGGCAAAGCGATGGTAAAGTGAATGGAAATAAACGTGACAAACCTTTATCAAGACGTAAAAATGCACACAGCAACTTTACACGTTTGCTTTTTTGAGAAACAAACAAGCTTATGTAGAACAAATCAAAAAGAACTCGTCGGCACACCAAAATTCATGGCAATGAATCCGTGTGTATGGTGGGTCATGTTTTGATCACATGATTTCGGATACCTTATTGTTGAGTAATGATATCTGAGTTCAAGGCAAGCTTTTTCATAATTGTTTCTTCTCTTAATATATCTAAGTGTGAAAAATGTTACTTAAAAAATAAATGCAATCCTTTTAAGTGACATACAGTGCATACTACCACTGAATACAGGCACAATGAGAGCTGTGTAAACTACTGATCCCCTGTGAACATGGCTGCGACAGTCCTGGTTTCGACTGCAGCCGTACTGGAAACAAAATGTGCTACAGAAAAATGTCTCCATCCTCCGGCGGTTTAAAACGAGTGCGCACTGCTTTTATTCATACTAGACTTCATATTGATATAGCCAAACCTTTGTTACTCTCTAGAAAATCACTATCTCGTAAACAGCTATTCGTCTATGAAGGGCAGCTGCTAGACTATTACAGGTAAGGATATAGACCAATGGCTTTAGTTCAAAGGTGGTGCGAGAATAGCTTGGTGCCTAGAGACGCCAAGCTATTCTGGCACTACCTTTAAACTATTTTAGTCAAACTTATTTCACACACTGGTGTATTCCAAATGATAAGGGATAACAGATGTCATAAAATGAAACTTGCGACCTTGAAACCTTCAATTGGAATCTTCAATGCAGCACTCAACATACAACTGCAGCCACTTAAAGATGCATCAGTAACAATCAAAGTAATAGGAACTCTGAATCCACTCTAACAGTCTTTCAATTTTCATGTAGTATCATTTCATCAACGTGAGCAAATCCCCAAGTCCAACACTTGCTACACTATTAAAGTTGAATGTCCTATGGATTTTCTGTTAACCACCCTCACTGCCGAGAACAAGGATGGTAAAGCTCTCATGGCTCACCAGCATGACCAACCCCGTAATTTCTCTGACCTTATGACCTTTCCAAAAGATTGCTCAGTTTTGTTACCGATCATAATGACAGCTATGTTATATCAACAAATGTGCATTTATTTTTACATGTTATACATGATCTTTAGGTGTGGTTTAAACCAAGTCAGAATGCAAGGAAGGTTTTGCCATCAATTTAAATGTTTGCAAAAATGTCAATAAAACCTAACATTCTATTAACAAGAAAGGCAAAGCCCTTATGGCTCAAGTGTATGACCAATCTACATGTGTGACCATTTTACACACATTTGCCGATCTCTTGTGACCCTTGACCATTCCGAGAGCTCATCCAAATTAGCATAGGTCTTAAAATCAGGTATCTCTGTAGCAAGTTTGGGTTTGAAGTTGTGAATAGTATTTGAGAAAAAAACATCTTTTGTCAAAATATGGCTATTTTGGACATATTTCCTGAGCTTGTGATCCTTGACATTTCTGAGGGGTCATCCAAATTAATAAGCATAGATAGGTCGTATCATCAGGTATCTCCGTATGAAGTTTGGGTTTGAAGTTGTGAATAGTATTTGAAAAAAAAACAGCTTTTTTACCTATTTCCTGATCTCTTGTGATCCTTGACCTTTCCAAGGACCAACCAAATTAGTATGCATAGAAAGGTCTCACCATCAGGTATCTTTGCACCAAGTTTGAGTTTGAAGTTGTGAATAGTATTTGAGAAAAAATAAATTATGTCAACATAATATAGCTATTTTGGACCCATTTCCTGATCCCCTGTGACCTTGACATTTGTGAGAGGTCACTGACATTGGTATGTTTAAAAAGGTCTGGCCACAAAGTATCTTTGGGCCAAGTTTGAAGACTGTGGCTTGAATAGTCGCAGAGAAAATTCCAACATTAAAGTTTACCACGGACAACGGCGGTCGGACGAGGGATGGACGACCACTGGCCCAGAACATACTCACTTTCTTCTTCACACACGAGTCAAAAATAGGCATTTTTCACACATTTGCTGATTTCTTCTGACCCATTACCTTTGAAAAGCATCAACCAAATACCTGTTGTATGCAAAGGAAGATCTTATCATTAGGCACCTCTGTACCAGGTTTGATTTTAAAA
Source organism: Semisulcospira habei (assembly GCA_036245525.1). Lineage (NCBI taxonomy): Eukaryota > Metazoa > Mollusca > Gastropoda > Semisulcospiridae > Semisulcospira > Semisulcospira habei. The sequence goes on from BTPG01000008.1 coordinate 48,520,025, forward strand.
TTTAGCATAGCATTATTTTGGTCAATGTCACCTATTTACTGAGCTTCTGTAACTTTGACCTTTGAGTGAGGCCTATCAAACTGGTAAGTTTAGAACAGTCTTGCCACAAAGTACCCTTGGGCCAAGTTTGAAATATGTGGCTTGAAGTCTTCTATGAAAATGCCAAATTAAAGTTGACCACAATCCATATGCATGTCACGCCATTATCCGTGCTAATGAGCCATTTTGGTTAATGGTCACAAATCTGCCATTTAACGGAATGCATGACCTATTTCAGTTTCCTAATAATGATTCATTAAATTTAATGCCGCTATACCCCACCCTTAGTGATCCTAATGGGCGATTACTGTGCGGTTTCAAAATTATATTATTTTATTATTCTATTACATATAACCTGAACCTGATTGCTATCTTATTGTGTAAACTTAACAAATTAAAGACTCATGAAAAAATTAGCTGTGAGGAAATCTTTTAATTTTAATTTTGTTTTTATTAATATATGTTTGTAAAATTGTTAATATATTTTATTATCTCTTATGCTAAGTTACTGTTATCTATACTTACAAGAGTGTAACTGAATTTGTCAGTGTTTATTTGATTTTTTAAACTCTTTTTCTATTGTGAAACATGTATGAATACCAGTATTTTCACTGAAAAAAAATGTATGCAAGATTATTCACTATGACTGCATTGGAAAATTTCCTCACTACACTACTTCAGCGGTTTTGATTACAAGCTCCTCGACAGTGCGATCGGCTACACCAAGCGCATTTACGCGTTGACAAATGCCTTTCCAGTTTTCCGTTTGTTTGTTACGGCACTTGAATGGCTCGCCTGCAAAAGCTCTTTGTTAATTTATATTCTTCAAAAAGTACATTCCATTCTTCAGTTTAAAATTTATTTTAGGCGTGCTCTTCTTTCCATCTTACATCTTAGCTGTTTATAAAGCACAAACTGCGTATGCGCCCACTTGTCAAAGTGGAAGGGATTCCCTCCAGTCTAAAAATAAAGTAGCCCTTAACTAATGGCATGTTTCTTTCCGTACAAATGGTCCATTTATAAATGAACCGTTTTGTACTAATGACCATTACTTTTAATGATGCAATGTGCATATGGCCCCAGATGGACAACAGAGGGCAGATAGCCCAGAACAATGACTCACGTTTGCTATTGCACAACAGCCAAAAACTGAACAAGCTCCATCCATGAGAGACATAAATCCTCATAAGTCACCACTGTTGTGAGGGCTCATGAGGATCTGTATGGTAAACCTCTAACTGATGCCACTTTGTAATCATGTTCTTTAGACATCTGGAGCTCTTTGGTAGTGAAATAGCCAAGATATCAAAAAACACAATCTGTGTTCAATGGCAGGGAAGAGGTTAACATGTGCAGATGTGACAGGAATCCTATTTCAACAGCGTGCCAGTTGCAGAAGACATGTTCACTATGAAAGTTCAAAGAAGGTGCCTGATTCACTTGACACCAGATGGTGCATATGCACCTTAAGGTGCCAGGCGAAACAGGCACCATCCTTGAACTGTCAACGTCCCCCAATCTCCCACACCAAGATGCAAAGTGTCAAGTGAATCAGGCATTATCCTTCCACTTTCACAGTCACCCAAATTTCCACAGTAAAGTGCAAAGCAAATCCAAGGCATATGGCATGCATTAGGCACAACCCCAGAAATATCATGGTCCATCAATTCTCATAGTAAGATGTACAGCGTAACAGAAACTATCCCTGAACCAGCGTGGTCGACACATCTCCCACAGCTGGCACTGAAACTTTGTGAAAGATCTACAGGGAATCAGTGTCTATCAGGTCTACCATTATTCATCCGATTCAGCCTTCGCTCTCAGACAGTGTTCTGCGATCACCCCAAGAAAAAAACCTGCTAAACATGGACTCCTGTTCTGCTTTCTCTGTGCTGCCAGCTGGCAGACACGCCTGAGATATCTCGGGGTCAGACGTAGAACGCTGCGGGCTGGAGTGCCGTCTCTGCCTCATGTTATCCATCTCCATGGCAACCACCTTCTCCTGACGTTTTTTCAATATCCTGCCCCCAAAGAAACCTGTCAGAAAACAGTGGCACAATATACTGTGTGCACGAGAAGCCTCAAAAAGATGCTTGGAAAATACCTGCCTCTCTGTATTTTCACCATTGCCAACTTCCAAGTTGGCAATGGTGAAAATATGTATATTTCTCTAAAACGTATTTTTTCGAAAGATACTTACCGATGGCATTACTAATAGGAAGGTACACTTAGCCTATCGATTTCAGCCTCCAACCCCTGTGTGTTGTAACACAAACAGGGACGTAACTATAGCAAGCAGTTACCAAGCAACCCCTCCTCCTCACGTGAGCTGTCTAGTCACACCAGTTCTATCTTAGCATACTGGCGGCAAGCGGGGTATGCGGGAAGGACGTTAGAGTAATGCCATTGGTAAGTATTTTTTTAAAAAATACATTTTAGAGAATAATACATTTATTTCTTCAAAAACATTACTGATGGCATTACTAATAGGAAGAAATGCGAAGAGGAGGGTGCCGCCCACTATGTCCTACCCCTGCATTAACGCTTAGCAAGGCCACCCTTAGGTGCACACTCCCAACGATTTCAGCTAAGCATAACGTACTGCGCTCTCGGCGCCGGGAGTGTTGCGCCATGGCGATGCTCCCCCTAGGGCCAGGTTCTCCCGTTGGCCTGAGCGATCTCTGAGGTAGAACCGGGCAAAGGTTAATTCTTCCCATCAGCCCACAGCCGCATCAAGGTCCCTCACAGCACAGTTACAGTCGCCTGCGATGCAAGTGGCAAAGGCTCTGACCTCATGCACCCTGATCCGCAGCCTCATCGCGCCCTGCAGGGAGAGGTGATTGTAGCAGATTGTATGACACCGCGTAGCCAGGCGGGGATAGTCTGGGCTGATATGTCGTTCCTGCCCGGCGCCAAGAGCAGGAAGAGGCGGGCCTGTACCCTCCAAGACTGAGGGGCTGAGACCGGCGGAGGTAATCTTCAATGCCTGACTGAGGCCTGCCGTCAGGATTCCCAGGCCTGATCACGGCCCTGCCAAGGCCGAAGTGCTATCATCTGAGGCACGGCTGAGAGGGGTCTATTTTTGGCTAAAGTCGGCTGGTGAGGAGCTGAACCGAGCCATGGGCCCTGAGCTGCAGACAGGAGGGGTGCACGGCGAGTGCATGTAGCTCGCTCACTCTGGGCGCTGGGCGTGGGCCAGCAGGAAACACGTCCTCCTGGTGAACCGCTCCAAGTACAGTGGTTCAAATGGTCTGCGTTCAGCCATGTTAGCCCCCATGGTAGGGCCCAGCGTGGTAGCAGCAAGCAGGTCCCCAGTCGCTGGAGCTCGAATGCGCCCACAGGTCGGCGAGGTCCTTCCAAGCCCCCAGGACTGGCCAGTCCAAGTACCGGTATGTGTCTGCCACCATAGACCTGTAGCCCCTGATGTGATAGGTGCCAAGTTCTGCTCCATGGAACGTCACCGGACGAACCCGGCGAGCAGGGTAAAGGCCAATCCATAGAGGCGTTAGCGCCATGCCAGGACTGCAAGACCCTCCACTTCCCTAGTAGACTTCCGGGTTGAAGGTCTGCGTGCTGCAGCGATAGCCTTCACTGCCACACCCGAGAAGCCTCTAGCGGTGAGGGCACGCTGCGTAATCTCCAAGCGTGTAATTGAAGTCTCTCCGAGCAAGGGTGAAGAGATCCTACCGTGGCTGCTCCAGCATCGTGCGTGGCGTGGGAAGACCTCAGGGAATATCTGTGGCAAGGCGTCGGAGGCCAAAGGCCCCGCTCTTGCTCCCACTGAATGGCGCCACCAGGAACCGCACTGTGTTGCAGCCCCTGAACTTCAGCAGGCCCACGGTACCAGCATGAACGGAGGGAATGCGTACGCTAGTAGGCCATCCCAGGAGCAGGAGAGGGTGTCAACCACCCAGGCAAGTAGGTCCGGTACGGGCCAGACCAAGAGGGAAGCTGCGTGTTCAACCTCGTCATGAAACAGGCCGATCATGGGCGTCTCGCAGCGCGCGCGGCTCATCCGAAGCGGTCGAGGCGGCGGGACCACTCTGGGGGAGGGGCGGGGGGAGGGGGAGGGGGAGGGGCGGGGGGGAGGGGGGAGGGGGGAGGGGGGGGAGTGGTTGCCCTGCCGCGAAGGGTGTCCGTAAGCACCTCAAAGTCCTGGTATATGTCTCGCCTGAAGTGAGAGCCGCGATCCCTGCCCCACACCAGCAGCTGACATAGTAGGATGCAGAGTGAGGGTGAGCGTGACCCACCCTGCTTCTGGAGAACCGCCCTGACTGTTGTGTTGTCGGAGAGAACCAAGACCTCCCGTTGCCTGAAGCGAGTCTTCCAGGCAATGAATCCAGGAGGGCGCCGGGACCGGAAAGCATGAGAGCGGCCGAGACGGGAGGAACAAGCAGGGCCAAGGGAGCCTCTGGTGGCCAGGCGGGGAACAAGTCTGGCCACACGTCCCCATCGGCAGTAGAGAGGCCGCGTCCCAGATTATGTGGCACAGGCCGTTGCAGTAGCTGGAGGTCGGACTCGAAGACGACCGCCGGGTCCGTGCAACCACCACGTCCAGAACCTGGTGAAGGTCCAGGGGCTGAGGTAGAGACTGAAGGAAGGGCTTGGAACCGGTAACCACCCCTCAGACAAACTGAGGGGTGCCTGGGCACGTGTAGGAACATGTCGGACCAGTCGAAACTGAGGGCTAAAACCACAGGATGGACCGCCGCTCTCAAGGCTCCGGATGCTTCCATCCAGAAAGTAGGGGTGGCAATGAACAGTAGAGAAGGAACAATGTATTTTCCAAAAGCACCAAATTCATTAACGCCGCATTAGTCACAAAAATTGCGACATTTTGACAATGTCCCCTCCATTTACTACGCGACCGCCACCCCATCTTTAATTCACCCCAGTGATTTCAAATAAACGCAAGTTTGTCAATGCGGCGTAAATAAATTTGGTTCTTTTGGAAAATACATTGTTCCTTCTCTATAAGCATTGACATCAGCACCCGAGCTAAACAGTATATCAACGATGTATGCGTGTACATTCAGGAATGCGTAGTTTATTGTCTTTAATTAAAGTCATAAAATTAATATTTTTTATTATAAAATGAATCAAGACGAATTACTTCTTCTAAATGATATTAATGCTGTAGAAAACAAAGACTTAGACTCGAAAAAACAGCGCCTTCTTTCTGTAGTTGTGTCAGGCAAATCAAAGACTTATCTCGGAAAACAATACATGACAGAGGATATTGAATCTCTCACCGCTGACGAGCTAATCAAGCTTCATTCAAAATATGAAAACCACATCGCTTCACTAATGACACGTGATTTAAGTCGATCTCTTGTATGCCTATACACAAAAGCAGTGAGTCACTTTCTACCTGTGGATAGTGACAGCCTATCACACGACCTTGAAAGCAATCCTATTGTTTCAAGTTCAATTGGCAAATTAGCATGTGTCATGTTTTACAAGTTTGGAAATTACCTTGCACCTGTAGTAACCCTTCTTGTTACTGGGAGTCATATTGATTTTTCGAAAATAAATTTTACTGCAGAAGAAAATGGACGAAACCCAGACGACTCCACAACCGAACCCCAGTCCAGTTTTGACGCAGGTTCAAACTGTGACTAAGGCTAAAAGTCCAGGCCGCGTTGATGCAGGAAAAAGATTAGCCGAATGGAACAGGCAAAAAAAATTACAGCTTCAAGCACAAACAGAAAAGGCTTATGTAACTGACCAGGCATCAACACCTTCAGGACCAGTGTCACTACCGTCAGGACTGACACCGACAGGACACCTTCATCAAAGTGAGAGACAAACAACTAAGTCTGACCCTGAAACAACAAAATATATAGTTGCCGGATTTGTTGTCGGATTTGGTTACGTAGGTTATCAATTATACAAAAAATACAAACCACAGACTCGTACAGTGACCAAAAAATCAGACACTCCAAAAACAAAACCAGAAGTCGCCACATTACCAGTAACACCCAAAGCCGTTGACCCATTTTTTATGCAGTAAATAAAAATATTATTTTAATTTTTCTTGCCTAAGAAATGAATGACACAAAGAACTTGATGAACCTTGTGTATCACTCTGCCGTAATCAGTGGATTAGCAGTAGCTTATTCTATGCTGGGAAAAAGTCTACTCAAAATGAAATCAGCAGACTTGAGTAGACTCGATTTCGAAGACAGCGCTAAGCTAATTGTAGTTGTTACAGCGTCGATTGCGACAAAAGATTTTCTTGTCAAGCAGGGAATTATTCCCGAAAATGTTTCTATGTAAATAAAAATAATATGGCGACGATAGCTATTATGATTGGTGGGGCAGTTGTTAACGCCCTCGCCTTCAGTGGCTCTAATTATCTCTTTTCTAAAATGGGTAGAGAGGAATCTGCACAAGAAATGAAACGTCACAATGAAGCGTCTGAGAAACTTGCACAAGCTCAACAGGCGTATGAAAAACAAAGAATTGAGAAACTTGATTTCATCAATGAAAGATTGAGGCTTGAAGGCCACGCACAACATACATTTTCAAATACAGACGAAGCAATCAGGGAATATTTTCTTGTCACGGGTGAAGACATGTCTATCCCAAAACCGAAACTAAGTGACTATTACAAACCGAGTACAGAACAAAGAAACGGAGAGATAATCTTTGTTCTAGTGGGAATGACATTTGTTTATTTTACAGGAGTTTTCATTGCTAGAAAAAATGGCAGCCGAAAATAAACTATCAAAAATATATTACTCTCCATCAGGGTATTGGAAAGGACAAACAGCTATTGAAAAATTACATGCCGCTGTGGGCGGAGATATAACACTCAATCAAGTCAAGCAATGGTTACAGAGACAAGCAATTTGGCAGATATATCTCCCTGCTCCAAGAAAGATATCTAGACCTCATTTTCAAAACACTACCCCCAATGACACACATCAAATGGACCTCCTGTTTTTACCACATGACACAATAAGAAAGAAACGATACAAGTATGCACTGACTGTTGTAGACATTGCTTCAAGGTACAAAGACGCTGAACCCATATCTGACAAAACAGCCAGTACAGTTGCTACTGCTTTATCAAAAATATATAGTCGAGGCCCCTTAAGATACCCCAGACTTGTACAAGTTGATGACGGATCAGAATTCAAAGGTGCAGTTAATCAGTTATTTGCTAAGCATGGCGTACTGGTCAGACGTGGTATTCCAGGCATGCACAGATCACAGGCAATTGTTGAAAACTTTAACAAACAGTTATCAGAAAGACTTTTCAGTTACCAGTATTCTAAGGAACTCATGCATGACACCCGTAACACTGAATGGGTAAAGAGATTACCACATGTGATAAAAGCAATGAACGATGAAGGACACCCAAAACCTGCTGATGCTATTAAATTGAAAACAATTACAGAGCCAAAAACAGGACCAACCCCGGCACCAGACACAAGTTTATTTACTAAACAGGTGAGATATTTATATCAGCCAGGGGAGGCTGAGAATGACGACAGACGCAGGGCAACAGACCCCATCTGGTCAACGTCTGTACACAATATAAAAAAAATAATTCCTGGTGCTGACGCAACAATATATTACCTGTACGAGCCTGCGCCCCAGAGGGCATTTGTCAGAGAAGAATTACAGATTATTCCCCCAGACACCGTTACTCATTTCAGTAACTAAGTCGTCAATTAATTCATCAACCAGTTCATCACAAATATCTTCAGATAACTTGAGCCTGTAATGTCCAGGTGCATAAGCTTTTTCCTTACTGAAAAACACTCGTTTCGTGTCTCCAACTGCCAGTGACTTTTTGTGTGTTTGAATCATTTCAAGATTATGTTTGTTTGATCTCAGTGACTTGTTTGGATAATCAGGCATCAATGCACCATCTAACACTTGCTTGTAATGTTCATGACGAATGTCTTTATTTTTTATTGCTGTTTTTTTAATTCCTTTGGCTTTCGACTGACTACCTTTCTGGTGCAGTATAGAATACATTTTTGACCTCAGTCCAACATACTCAACTATAGGCACACCATTCAGTTCATCTTTAAACTTACCAGGCACTTTCTTGTTTTGTGTGCTAAACAGCGGGTGATCTTTAGGGTAGTCAGACGTGTCATACATGTGTAACTCTGTTTTCATGTCTTCATAAAAGTCTTCAGTAGGCACGTCTATGATCATAGAGTCAGTGTCAGTGTATAACAGACGGCAGTCAGGATACTTCGGTTTGAAGTAATCATAATAAAATTCAAGCATCAACAGTTTTGATAACTCAAGAATTGCCATACCAATGAATACTGGCTTGTCCAGTTTAACAATCTTTTTTTTGAGTGACACTGCATACAATGATGAATGAAACTCTTTGTACCCTGTGTACTGTGGCTTGCCTGTAAGTTTAATTGCACCTGATTCAGTTGTGACCAGTCTCACATCTTTGCGGTGATGAGGATTTTCCATAGTCTTGCCAAAACAGGCATTGTTCATAAGCTTAAAGAAGTCTTTGTCAAATGCAGTGTTGCCGTCTCTGGCACGCAATGTTGTGTTCTTCATTATGTAATCTTTCATGAAAGCACTCTGATCAAATTGAATTCCTCTGTGAACTTTCTTTAGTACTAACCCGTGTCTGATGTAAAACTGCAACAAGCGGTAGTGACAAACGTAATTGAATTTGTCATTTAGATTCGGCACAAGTTTAGTGTCTTCTTTTTTCCCTGTCATACTCATTTTCTCAACAGCCAACGGATAATCATTGTGGTAATCATGTAGATGGTGTGGGTACTCCAGGTCTACTTCAAAGATCCAACCCTTTGCATCGTTTCGGTCAAGATTCATGATATTGTTAGTTAACCCTGACTCTGTTACATCATACTGTGACAAATCATACAGACAAAAGTTTTTCAAGGGCAATAACTCACACATCGCGAACCCATAAAGGTTATTAGCGTCAAGGTACGTAATAAATGACCTTGACCTCGAGGGGTCAAAACCCTGGCCAAGGTCACCATGGGCGTCCATATATTTATTGTTGGCTCTGGCGTAGTTATTTGCTGCAATACTAATGCCTCCCCTCAATCCACGTTCCACCATTTCACCCATCGTACGATCAGACAACAGGTCTATAGATATCTTACTGGATTTCAAAAATGCATCCCATGTCATGCCAGGACTAGTTATGTAACAAGCAGGGTCAAACTTGTAGTGTAACAAACCCTTTTCACGGTAACTTTCAAATACGTCTGCTAGCAAGCAAACGTAAGCTTTCAAGTACTGGTCATGGTAGTCACCAATAGTCTGACATCCTAACTTCCCCCATGCATCAAGTGCGTGTTGATATTCAGAGTCAGAAATGCCTTTTCCAGTTAGTGTAGAATAAAATTTCTCTTTTGGTGGCAGTCTTGTTTCTTCAAACACAACCCAGTGATCAATGTACTCATACGGATAGACACCTTTCTTAATCAAGTCTGGCTCAAAATATTTACTTGTTATTGGATACTCAGTCAGTCCTTCCGCCAGACTAGCCAACCCTAAAGATAAATGTTGCATGGAGTCATAAAATGCTAATTTGTCTAACCTAAAAGTCAAGTACTTCTCAGTTGTCTGGGCAATACAACTAATGTTTTTGTACGACTCATCTACAGCCTGCATGATAATGTGTGAATCATACCCTTTGAGATTGTGAAAAAAGATAGGCAGTTTGTATGTCTTAGGATCTATTTTTAATAACAAGTTACAATTGTTATGTGCAGCACCTCTGTAACGCCCAGTTATGTGATCGTGGTCACGAACTTTATCACCACTTAAAGGCTGTTCACAAATCCAACACGTCTCAGCTGTATCAAATTTCAGTTTGTCTTCTTCTGTCATCACCAAAGGCATCTGGCATGTTGTGAGATATTGTACTACCTGACTATACAGATGTCTCATTTCTGTTAAAAACAAACATGCTGCATTTTCACCCCTGTAAATAACAGGTTCTGAATGAAGACCGTCTGACCTAACAAGAATGTATCCAAAAGAACACACCACTTGGTCACTCAGTTTTATAGTCTTTGGTAATGACTCTGGAACAGGACCCTCATATGGTACAACTAATGATTCGAAATCTGCATACACTACAAACGGCAGCTTTTGCTGATTCCCATAGTTCTTAAAATAAACCTTGCTGCCAGGATCTGGATACTTAAGTACAGTTTGTATGTCATCAGCTGATCTGCAGTGTAGGACGTGTTTGTGCGCTACTGAAATAGAGGAGAATCTTTGTAAACATCTCTTACACACTTCCTGTTTACTAACATATTTTGAAACAATACTGCGAATTAGACGTGACATACTTCTGATAATTGTGTAGTGAAAATTAACATTATCGCCAATTAGTAACATGTCAACATGTTTGTCTTCTGACTGTCCGTAGGTTGGAGCAAGTGGTGATACTCTAATGGGTTGTAACTTGTTATCAGAGTCATTATCCCATACATACACATTCACAGATATACCAGGATTTAGTTTTTCAAACAAGTCTATGTCCTCTATTTTAACAGGGAACTCAATGCCACTAAAGTTGAGTTCGTTTACAAATTTGATGTAGTTAGATACGCGATCAGGTCTTGTTTTTACATAATGTAGTTTAGCAAGCACACACCACATGAAACAGAAATTGTCTTTGTTCTGTATGTTAACAACTGCCTTTTTGTTTGCAACCTCAGTTGGCAGTGGTATCCATGCTTTACCTAGTATAGGATGATACCTTGACTGCTTTAATTGTAGTTCATGTACATGTCCTTCGTGCCAACCAGATCCTTTCATTTTTGCACTGTCAATTGCTTGGAGGAAGTCTGGTAATAGTCTGTCTCTAAACACGTTTTCTAATTCTCTTCTTGTGTTAACTGTGTGTTGTCTTGTTGATATGTACGAAACAATCACTTCACCGTCTACTCTAGTAAATTCTATTTTGGCAACAATCTGAATCTTCACACTGCCTGTAAGAAGATTATCTTGTATGACAGAAAAAGAGTTTTCTATTGATTCATAAACATTGTTAGTATTGGTTATAGGCAAGTTTGTTGTGTGAAACACATTTCTTAAACCAGATGAGCCAGGGTTTGATGAGCCGGGGCTTTGTGAATTGTCCGTCATTTTTATTTGACCGACAAAATAATAAATGAAAAAATATTAACGTTAACTCTGCTGGCGCACCTTGTATAATACCACTTTATTAACTGTAACACTGTCAATATAAACATTTAGTTTGCGCAGTTGTTTAAATATGCTATAACAAACGTCTCCTAACCAATCATAGTTGGTATCATTAACTTTAAAGGTAGGTGTCTTTAAATCAACTGTCATGCACTCCACATCTGGATGCTCATCGACATAATCCAAAGTCACACTATATGTAGCATATATTTCTGATGGTGCTGAAAGGCTTATGTAAGTCTGTTTGGGTGATATTAAGTCAGTAAAGTGCATAACATCTTTGAAAAGGTGTGTGAGATCAAGCACCTGTATGATTTGTCCGTCTGTCATTTTTATTGGACAAACAAAAGAATAAATTAATTTACATCAATTTACTAACCCATACCCTGTGGGCTGATCTGTCTTTAAAATGAGCTTTAGATGCTTAGTTGATTTCAGTTTATTTTTTACATCATCACGTTCATGCTTATTTGGGATGACATCATTCTCTCTGAGACAGTCTTCAAAGCTGTCACGATCCTTACAGTAAAACAAACAGATAAACTTTAACTGTTCTCAAAAATCTTTCAGTACAGCATTATATTTTTGAGTGAGAATCCATACACTGACATTTGCGTGTCTGCCACTGAAAGCAAGTTCTGCCAGAGTGTTTCTCTTCTTGACAATGTCTTTCTCTGCGGAGCAGTCATCAACAATAAACAATGTTGGCTGTCCTTCAAATTGCTTGTAAAAATATTGTAGGTAGTCATTCAGTTTCTTTTCAGGGTCAACTAAGTATATGTTGTTGTCAGTCCAAATAAATAAACGGTTGTGATAAGCTTTGTTGTGTTTGATTGTAGGACAGAATATTACAATGTTTTCAAAATGATGGATGTATCTTGTTTGTAATAGGTTAAGAACAAATTCAGTTTTTCCACACCCTGTGGCACCACAAAACAATCCACAGTGTGGATCGAGTGTCATTAAGCTCCGGTTCATTTTAATACACAATATAATTTTAATATATGTGTCCACTTAGTCTGCTTTCTGCAATATTGAGTTGTGCATCATATATCAGGTACAAATATATGTTTATGGCTGCAGCAGTTTCAACCTTCTTTTGTATCTGAATTGTTATTCCATCACTACCGTTCTCGACAGTTCGTCCTGAGCCATGAAGATAATCGTCGTCTGTACTACGAAGGTCTAGCCACAGTGCGTATTTGTTTGTAAGGTATTGTCCGATCCTAACGTCATACAGATGTAGATCTTTGCACGCAATGTTTGCTGGTTTATCTCTAATCCTTCCACCCGCAAAATACTTTGTGGTTTCGTCATAGTGTTGATAAGGCAGCATTCCAGATGCGTACACTTGATTAGGACGGCCTTCGATTGTACAAGACAAATGTGTAATCTTTGGATTGTAGAATTTTTCTGAATCCCGTTTGTATGGAGCCGCCGGTTCAACAAACAACATAAGAATACCTTTCAGTGACCTAGCTGGTGTGTTCAAGTTTATGTTCCACATTGGGTCACTCTTGTCTTTGGGTATTAAACTATGTCTAATCACCCTGTCATAATAAATTGGAATTCTTGACTGGTACGTTGATTTATCTCCAGCATTGATTCGAAGTTTACCAACATTATCTGGCTGTATGCCTTGGTAAACACGGTCTTCTCGTTCTTCTCTTGTGAGCCACAGATCTTTGTAACAGTAAAACACATCAGAGTCGTCAGGACTAAACACTTCCTGTCCTCCAAGTTTTACTTTAATAGTTCTAACAATTGCTCTGCCAAGATTGTCAACTAGTGTTCTGTTTACATCTGCGTCTGATGATAGTTCAATATTAAATGCTAGGCGTGCAGTGCCAGGAACAATAACGTCACTGGGTCCTAGGTTTGGAAACTTGACTGTAAGTGTTTGGTTCTGGTCTATGGTACTTGGATTGTTTGTGATGACGATTGATTGTCTTATGCCCTTAACACCCAGAGGCTCACGTAGTTTTCTGTATGGGTCTAACTTTGATCCGTAAGACTGTGTCATTTTTATTATGCACAATAAAAAATAATAAATTAATAAAACAATGGCAGCGGGAGGATTTAATCATGAAGATTTTGAAATGGATGACATGTATGATTTTGGTAATACAACAGATATGACAGATATGACAGATATGACTGGTACAAGAAATATTTACAGTTTACGTCACGAACTTTTAGAAACCAAAGTGAACTCGTTTTATGATCATGTTGGTGGCCGCCCAGACAATGTATTGATTGATTGTACATTGCTTAACGTCCCGACAGCAACAAGACTTTCTCAGGACGTGCCCAGACAATGTAGATCCTAATCAGTTTGAACTTGATGGCAAAGGTCATTTATATTTAAATACTGTTGACAAAGGAAAAGTACTATTGACTAACAAAAAAGACCCTAGTAGGTTTAGGGCTTTAAGTACAATAAAAAATGAAGGTGGTGTTGGTGCCTTGCGTCAACTTGGAATTGGAGGGTCTCCTGTCACGCCGCTTGCGCCTAGACTGGCTAGTGTTCTTCAGGACACGCAAACAAAGTTGCCAACAGGGCAACAAATTGAAATGGCACCTGTAACAAGCCTACCAGAAATAGCAAACACAGTGATACAAGAAACCTCATTTACTGAAGGACAAATAAATGACGCTTTGAAAACAATAGATGATCCACCTTTGTCAATGAGAGAGATTATGGGTTTGGATAAATCATTGCAGACAATAAGAGGTGAGATGGTTAATAATGTAGCCAAACTGGGTGAGCTTGATAAACACATAGAACGTGAAAAAGAGAAACTGGCTACAGCAGACAATGGGAATCTTGACACAGAAATGAAAGAAAGAATACAACACAGATTAAATGATTTGCAAATAGAAAGATCAGGAAGGTTAGAAGTGATTAGTATTGGAAGACAAAAACTGAAATCACAGGTCAACAGAATTAGAGAAACTATTCAGAAAATACTTCACGAAGACACTACTCTGGCTGAGAGACTTAAAACACTTTTCAGAGAGCAGGGTATCACAATTGCTAGTTTAATTACTGCTCTTGGGTTTATTATCAGTACTGTTGTATTAGCTGTCTCCGGCAGTGGTGGACCCGGTGGTTCTCCACCTCCAGCACCACCAACCCCAGGCCCACCGACTCCAACAGACCCAAAAGATTTACAGTCATGGGTAAAGAAACAACTGTCTCATATTTCAGACTTGCTTAAGAAATTGGCTCTGAAAGCAGTGGATGCTTTGCCTGGCATAATTGGCACTGTTGTCAGTTGGCTTATTAATACAGCGGCAAAGGCAGTAGGGTTTATGGCAGAGCATGTGTGGATCTTTCTGGTTACAGTAGGTGGGTTGATGGTGGGTTATTTAATGAAACAGATAAAGAAGTAAAACCCCTAATCCTGTTAGACCTATTACCAATGCAGTTCTTTCTGACTCATGTGTGTCAGGGGTTGGTGTAGGGGTTACCGCTTGTATGAGTGCCGGTGTTGGGGCCAGGGCCGGGGTCGGGGCCGGGGGTGTTACCGTCTGTAATGATTTTAATGACTGTACATGTGTGGTTGTGGCCCCCAAGTTTACAGATTGATTGAGACCTAGTTTTTGATCACGACCTGCAACAATGATTTCATTATTATAATTTGTTATTGTACCCATTTGTAATTGAACTGATTGATTGATTGTACATTGCTTAACGTCCCGACAGCAACAAGGCTTTCTCAGGACGTGCCTGCACTGCTTGTGAAAAAAAAATAAACAGAACATTGAATGTATGTCGCCAGCCGGTCAAATACATTAAATAAACCTAACACATGGGGCCTAAATAAAGCTAAGACCATTTAGCAACACACATCCAATATCAAGAGCTACAGGCAGTGCAGACAGTAGGGAGAGTTTTAAAAAGGCAAATACAGGTGAATGGACAAAGGGTAGACAGAAACAAATGCCCCAGAATAGAGAGAAAAACCCACCCTGTGGGGCTGACCAGGGTGACCCTGGGAACTAAAAAATACCTAACCCCACCCAAGTCCCCCAGGGCAGACCCGGGTGGGGTCCATTTGTAATTGAAGGTCATATGGTAACATGTATAACCCGATGCCAACTACAAAGTCAACTTTTGATCTGGCATATCTGAGAACGTCTTGGTAGCGTTGTATGCTTGACGGGAGATCGACTGTTGAATTAATTGAATCTTCTAGATTAGCGAGAAACTGTTTTTGTGCTTCAAATTTACCACTTCCATTCAAAATGTTTGATTTTGTTAGTGATTGTGCTCCTAGTAAACACCAGACATATGTTCTGATAGACTCATTGACGCGCTCGACTCCTGCTTGAGTAAACCCGTCAGATTTATCTAAAATAAATGTGGTCCAGGCATTAGTCTGCTTCTGCTCAATTGATCCTATCCAGACTTCAGATTTTGATGAGAATGAAGTGTAACCAGGGTAATAATCTTGTGGGTATTGTCTGTGACTCATAGCATAATACAATGTACCCATACCATTGTGATCATCAAGTTTTTGTGTAAAGTCATACCGGGGGCTTATGTTAAATTCATTACATATGCGTTCAAATGCTTTCATATCCATGGGGTTGTTATACCTGTTGAAACTGGATTCAGTGGGCAGTGGTGTATGAAGTTCTGACAGAATACGTCTAAGCTGGTAATAAACATGAAAACGATAGACAGACCTAATCAGTTTGTTTGAGTGATTCAAGTGGTCTGTGAATGAAACACCACAGCCTGTAGTTGAACACAGTATGGCAAAGTTAAGTTGATTTTGAAACATCTGTAGTGGACTTGAAGACCACTTTCTTGCAGTAGAGTCGTCTGTTATTGGAGGGTTTAGGTAATGATCAAACGGATTTGGTACTTTGACTTGGAATAGATCTTGTTCAGACACAGCTATGTCAAGCTGATTTAGTTGAATTATTTTCTGTTCATAAGTAGGTGCGACATTGTATTTGGCATCCACATTAAATTGAAATGCGTTTGTAGTGGTAATGGTTGGTGATTTAAATTCCATCCTTTTTTATATGAGATAATAAAAATGTTTATTACCTTAACAAATCTTGACACAAGCAAACCAGCGTGGTTAACTAATGGGATTGATAATCGTGATGGTAGCAAGGCTGTTGCTATCCATGAAATGTTCTATACAGTAAAATGGTTTAATGTAACAGATGATGGTGAATATTCTGTACATGGAATGGTAGGTACTACAAGTTGGGGCGCTAATCATTTACAGCCTGGGTATTATGACTTTTGTACTATAGCTGAATTTTTACAAGATATGTATAAAATTAAAGCAACTTTAAATCCGGCTAACTTGTTTGTTACATTGGAATTTCCAAAAGATAGTCAGCTTATATTAACAGACAAACTTTTAATACTACTGGGTTTTTTAACTGAATCTGATCTTGGTATTGTAGCTGTTAGTGGTGATGATGATTGGACTTACGAAGCAGGATTAAAATTTAAGCCCAAAAAAGGCAAAATAACTGGAAGATATGCTGTTCATTTGTCAGTACACACAGTACTAAATGTTTATTTGAAAGAACTAAACACATCAGAAAATGTACACAATGGAAAGCCTTCAACTTTGTTGAGATGCTTACCTACTGGAACTGCACCCTATTGTGAAAGTGTAGTTGTTAGATTTCCTAATTTGCAGTTTAAGAAATTAGGTTCTAGTTTCTTTGAGTCACTGAGTATATCTGTAACTAATCAGGATGACAAACCAGTTCTTATGCATGATTTTAGTGTTGTGTTGGAAATTAAATAATTTTATTTTTGTTTATAAAAAATGAGTGGTGGTCCAAAGCCGAGAATCATACCAGTTGCATGTCCAGTAACAGAATTGAAAGATTTGGCAGACGTACAGGATTTTGAGAAGGAAGGAGAAATTGGAGAAATATATGGTTTTGAACTTGATTCAAATGGCATGTACAAGAGGAAAGTAATTGTCGACATGAAAGACGGTGAAAGACAGATTCCTAAACTTGGTCAGCTTCGTGATGTTACTGTACCTACTCCACCTGTAAATAATGTGCCCTACAACTTAATACATGTAGGTAGTAAGTGGGTTGTTTCACCTGTGCCTGCACCACCTCCAACAATTGACTGGGACATAAAGATTGAATTTATTAGTCCTTATGTATACACTGATGATGAAGGTGCCTTAGTGTTTAGGAAGGTTGTTAACTCGGGGCCGCTTATTGTAAGTCTTGTTCCAAGTTTTGCTTCAGACGACAATAGCAGAGAAAAACTGAAAGTTGAAAATTATGAGAGACGGAGATATCTTCTTACACATAGGAAGGGTAGGTCTGATGCGAAGGTTGCGTTTGCACCAATAAACTTTCCCATCGCAAGAGAAGCGACAATAGTATTTCAAATTATCATGAGATCAGTAACTACTGCTAAAGAGGCTCAAATTGCACAAGGAATTAAACTTACATGGAATGACACAGTGACAGAGTCATCAAAGGTCTTTATTGCCATTACAAAAAATAATGATGTTATTAATGTTTCGAGCAGTGTTCCAGCTGTCAAGGTGGTGGTCGACAAAACAACTTTTGTTCGTCTAACTTACATAAACCTTGAACACATTGATCTTGTTGCATTTTATTATGCCAGCAAATTGTATACTTTTGAAGAGTTGCAAAATGTAATTGCTGATTAAATTAAAAAAAAATATTTGTCAATAAAAAAATGGTAAACTTCTATCCGCAACTACCGACGCTTGAGCCGACTGAAACAAATGTGATGACTAAAACAACACTTGCGCCTGATCCACAGGTAACAGCTGTGCCAATTGCATCAGATAAAACATTACAGGCAGACGCATTCAGATTAAATAATATTACAGAAGCTTTGAAATATTTGGAGAGTGAGGAGGCGAAATATTCACGGTGCAAAAGACGGTATAAGACCGTTTTCAATTCTGTACAAAACACTTCTATGGCTATTGGTGCAGTTTCAGCTTCATGTTCTGTAGGGGGTATTGTTCTGTTCGCCACTGGAATTGGGAGTTTGGCTGGAATAGCAGTTGAGGGTGTTAGCGTTGCTACATGCCTGGCTTGCTTTGGTTTGGAGGCCTTAAACAAGAGGTTTCACACAAAATTACAGAAACATGAAGCATTGAGTACGCTGGCTGGTGCAAAGCTGAGCAGTATGAAACTTATCATCAGTAAGGCATTAAATGATAATTGTATTGATGACGAGGAATTTAAGCGCGTCCAGGATGATTTGAATAACTACAAGAAACAAAAATCTGAAATCCAGAATAAAATGCGTAGTCAATCTCCTGTGAATGTTGAAGAACTGAAGGCTAGTTTTTTAGAGATGGGAAAACAGATCGGTGTTCAGGAAACCACAGAAAAACTACAAAATCTTTTAAACAAATAAAAATCAGATTTGGTAATCGTTTATTAATGACATACACTTCACAGAAAAATGTCATGCCACCTAACTATTTAACCCCATCAGCTCCACCACCACCACCAGACTATTACTAAAAAAAGTTTTTTCATTGTCCTTGTATCTTGACAAATCTGTCCGAGTAAGTTGTGACTTAAGTTGTGACTTGAGTCAAGAACTTACATTTTGTTATTTTTAAGTTCTTATAAGTTTTTGATTTAAGTCACTTATAACTCATTTATAAGATCTTAAAAGGTTACCTGTAAAGTTATTTGTCAGTTATAAGTGACTTTGGAAATTTGTTATCAAGTATCTGTAGGTAACTTAAATAATTTGTTATCAAGTGCATATAGCAATGTGTTGTTGATTTTTTTTTGGTGTGTGTGTATAAAAAAGGTATACATGGTATTGGAATGTCTATTTTTTTATCTCTAATAACTAATTAATTTGCACACGTATAGGCAAACAAACACAGGCAAACAAACACAGACAAACACATACATACGCAAAAACATGCACTCACACACACACATACACAGCCTACATACACAAAAACATGCACTCACACAGACGTACACACACATATAAACACATGCACGCACGCAAACACACACACATGCACTCACACATGCACTCACACACACACACACATGCACGCACACACGCACGCACAAAAAAAAAAATACACACACTATGGGTTGTAACCATACAAACCGGGGACGTCCCCCGTTTACTGAAAGTCCCCAGTTGTGGGTGTATAACCCATGTGTGTCCCCCGGTTTACGGGATTTGAATACTCACACACACACACACACACACACACACATTACAGGCAGACGCATTCCGATTTAATATAATACACACATGCACACGCATACATACACGCATACACACACACACACGCATAATCACGCACACGCATAATCACGCACAGACAAACAAACACAATGCACGCACACACATAGAGACAAACACGCACTGACATGCACGCACATACGCACGGCACAGTCATACAGACACACACACTGACAAAGACAGACAATCAAAGGCAGACAGACAGACATAACCACAGACACATGCGCTCACTTCACCGGTTGTATGTCACGCGACACGCAACTGCTGTATACTCAATTAGTCACAGCGCCGCACTGAGTTTCGTTTTCGTTTCTAAGTGAGACGCTACGTCATTGTATACGCTAGATACAACGATCACATGAGATTACACAGCTTGCTAAGACCCTTGTAAACAGAGACATTTAACTCTGTGTTTTGTTATAGCAATGACTATGATTGAAAAAATCAATCTTCTGTTAACACAGTCGTTTGCTTTCTGTTCATTTAGCTGGATATCATGATCGCATGAGATAGTTACCGTCCTTTGTAAACAGAATCAGAATTCCGAATTGCTCAGACATTTCTTAGCTGGCAAGTGATAGCATGCCACAGATTAAAGCTGATATCATCAGCAGGTTATTTTAATAAATAAACTTTTAACAAAAGTCCCGTCTGTCATCCATTTCCCAATCGGCCTTTTCAAGAGGGAGTCAAACATGCCCCCTTGAAGAGGCATTGGGAAATGGATTGGCGTTCCGTCGCCCAGACGGGACAAGGGTAGGAAGGACGGACAGACAGACAGACAGACACACACACACCCCACCCCACCCCTTACCCCCCTTTCCCTTTCCCTTCCCCCCCACCCCCTTATTCCCCTCTTTCCCCCCCTTTTTTACCCGTGCGCACAATTTATTTTATTTATTTGCCAGCCTAGTAATTTGTTTACTGTAGGTCCTACAGCTAATTATTTATTTTTGTCCGGACTTATTTTTGGCCTAATTATTAGGGTTTCGTCACTCCCCAGATGGGGGCCTCAAAGACGAGTTATTTACGAAACGAAAGAATTTGAGGCCCAGAGGAGACTCGATCCCATATCACACACGTAAGAATAAATTGCACCAAGATTTTCTCTTAGGTGTGTGACATGCGAGCGAAATCCACCCAGCCACCGCGGTGGCCGAAAAAGGCAGTTATTCTTGGACTTATAACTATAATCGATAGTGGTGCAATACCGGAACTAGATCATCGATTTTTTACAGGTATGTAGCGTGTTTACCGGGCTAATAATACAGTGGATTGAGCCGGGCCGGGGCTAAAAACATTATTATTAGTCAAATTAGTGTTGTTTTAGTGGGTTGATGCAGTGTTTTTAATTAGAAATGATAGTAATTTTGTATCATTTCTCAGTAATGAGCCACGAAAGCGAAAGCAGGCATAAATTATGATTTTAAAGGGAAGTAATTGCTTCATGTTCTTTTGCCTGTGCTGTGTCTGTGTGTAAAATTGACAAAGTGTATGTGTATAAGACTATTTATTAAGCAGATTTGGTTGCCGCGTTATTTTAATTGAGAAAATAGACCTAGTCAGTGTGTATATCATTGATTTTTAACTGGTGTAAGAGCGCGCGTGTGTGTGTGCGATCGCCGTTATCGGGAATTTCCACAACACATGGCACATCGGGCTTAGGCTAGGCGGCTAGCCGCCGTGATCAATAAACTACGCATTCCTGAATGTACACGCATACATCGTTGATATACTGTTTAGCTCGGGTGCTGATGTCAATGCTTATAGAGAAGGAACAATGTATTTTCCAAAAGAACCAAATTTATTTACGCCGCATTGACAAACTTGCGTTTATTTGAAATCACTGGGGTGAATTAAAGATGGGGTGGCGGTCGCGTAGTAAATGGAGGGGACATTGTCAAAATGTCGCAATTTTTGTGACTAATGCGGCGTTAATGAATTTGGTGCTTTTGGAAAATACATTGTTCCTTCTCTACAGTCCAGCGCCGAGAGATCTACGACCGGACGCCACATGCCTCCCAGTCTGGTATGCCAAGAGGCGGCTGTAGAAGGCCGTTGAGTCATGACGAGCGACCACCTACATGGCAGCCTTCCGAAGCAATGTGTCCACCTCTCCTAGCAGAGCCTGTGCCTTAACCTGATCACCATGCACCCACATCCAGAGCGAGGTGTGCCGAAGCGGCGGCGGAGACCCAAAGGTGATCTGAAGACCCTCCGAGATGGTAGCGAGGATCCATGGGCTGTCTGGCAGCATCGATGGCCACGTGTCGCTGTGCAGAGACAGCCTCCCGCCGACTGAAGACCACGCAGGGGTCGGCGGGGGCACACTGTGAGGGGTCAGGCCGCGAACCACGGCCTTGTGGGTAGTCCAAAGTGACCGAAGTCGGTCTAGCGGCGCTGGCCAGATGGCCTTGTTCGACTCCTGACTGCCTGCCAGGAGTGCCCCACAGCACAGATCCACCGAGGGGAGCCTGGCGGAGCTGTGACTTCACCATCGAGGGCATTCCGTATAAGCCTCCAGGACTGCCTCCCGCCTGATCAAGTCACAGTTGGCAGCCCTAGCCATGGCGAAGGTAGAAGCGTGAAGGCTGCCCAGATCGCCACCACTGCCAGGGAAGAAACTCGCGTAACGGCGCTGACGACTCTGGGTCCCTGTTGTCCTCTAGCGCTCTGACAACTGCCTGTGTTGCGAGGTCCAGTAACCCGAGCAGGACAGGGCGCTGTGGATCCGGCTAGCCATCTTCTCGAAGCCGCGTGACACCTGCCCTGCACGGCCCTGCGACCTCCTGCTTGCACTTCTGCTGCAACATCCTGGGGCGGTCAGGGCAAGAAGGCCTGGGAGTGGTCTGTCGAAACTGATGTCCCTTCGTTCTCAGCAACGGAGCAGGAGACGTCATCCTGAATGGTGCTCTGCCGCAGCCGCACCGAGACGCGTCCGCGAGGTCCCAGAGTCCGGGTGGCAGCCACCAAAGCCTTCCTTCAGGGTGGAGAAGCGGGTGGGCAAGTCTCCGGCGGAAAAACTGCACAACGAGCCACATGGCCTCTTCTAATGACGATCGTGTCTCCGAACTCGGTGTAAGATGGAGGACAACGGAAATTGGCTGCGAAGCGCGTCCATGGGGGGGCCCAAGGACGCGGCACGACGATCCACTGAAAACAGGGCCGAGGCAGAATCTGCCGGGAACAGGCTCAGTGCATCGCCGCATCCATTGCAGCCGAGCAATGGGGAGGGGGGCAACTAACGTCTGAGTAGAAAACCGTCGAGCGGGGCCTGCCTGCCCACTGTATGGGAAGGGCCAGTGGGTCTAGAACTAGACGGGGTCGAGCGGGAGTGCAAGGTCTTCTGCAACCAGGTTCTGTAAACTGGGTATGCAGCAATGGGGAGCCAAGGGCGTCGGCTGAGCTCGACACATAGACGAGCCTGCTCTGCCCGAGGAGTCGCGCCCGGGGCGCTGTAGTGTGGCGGGAGGAGCCGAAGGGTTTGGTGGTCCCGTAGACCTCATTGGACGTTTGCGCTGGTAGAACCCCAACAGTTGTGCCAATGCTCCTCCTCCCAGGGTGCGCAGGCCTCACACATTCGGTCTGAAGCACAACCCGCACCGTGCAGGCAGACGTCATGGGTGTCACTTGGCGACTGCAATTCCCTGCCTGCATGGGGCTGTGCCCATTCCGGTACCGGAAGGCAATTGGTGCAGGTCTATAGCTGCGCACTGCAAAATAGAACAGAGCGTGAAACCACCGAGCGTGGCGCCAGAGGCCACGTGAACTGAGCTTATGGCTTGATCCGCCCGAAATTCAAAGTCAAAACTACCGGCAAAATCTGCTGTAATTCCACAGTAAATGCCAATGCCAGCCTCAATTCCGCCGCTTAATGGCATTTTCTGAGCCCTTACCTCGCCATATCCTAGCAAAGCTTACACAAAGGGGTAGAAATGGTAAACCAGTCAACGAAACTTGTGGAGACTGAAACCGGTAATCCTTACACAAGGCAGCTAAGCATAGAACTGGTGTGACTAGACAGCTCACGTGAGGAGGAGAGGAGGCTATTCAGGGTTGCTTGGTAACTGCTTGCTAGAGTTACATCCCTGTTTGTGTGGCAACACACAGGGGTTCGAGGCTGAAATCGGTAGGCTAAGTGTACCTTCCTATTAGTAATGCCATCAGTAATGTTTTTGAAGAAATAAACAGAGAGGCAGCCATTTTCCAAGCATCTTTGTGGTGCCTCCTGCATGATTTACACAGTCATGACACTTCTAGATTTGTTAATTGTGTAAGAAGGGGGAAAAAACAGAAATTTCTGTAGCAAATTGTAAATCCATTGATTTTTATTTTTCAGTCTTCCAATTTTAACCCATGAATGCACATGTACTTTACATTTTTCATCAAAAGGACATTGGAATAACATGGATCGCAAATACACAAGCAACACACAAATACCCATTGTCATACAATTTTACTAAACAGTGTCTTTTTCACCAGCTGATTTTTGGAAGGCCCTGCGCATTTTTGTGAGGTGTCTGTGAGCAAGCACACATCTTAGAGATGACACCCATTTTGCATCTGACCACCTTTTTTAGTCAGTACTTTATGTCAGCTGCACACTGTTCAGACACTAAGGTGACGTGGAGAGGTGGTAGATGGGTTATCAGAGGGATGGGGTTGTTTCCAAGCACAGGACCATTTAACCGTCAGAACTTATGGTGTGCTCGATTAACTGTTTGTCGGGAGTCATTTTTCTTGTGTCGCACATATTTCTACTGACCCTGTGCGTTCTCGCAAGCAAAACTGAAAACACCAGTGTGATCCTTGACAAGTCCAGTCCAAAGACGAGAACAGATAAATAGTCAAGTCGATACCATCACTCACCAGCAGCACCACCCCCCACAGCACCCGCCACACCGCCAATTTTTGCGCCTGCTACCAGACCCACTGGCCCTGCCACTATGCCACCTAATATCGCTCCTGCCACAGGGAACATGGCTGCCTTGAACTTTGACGCCTGCAACACAGCACAACAGCTGAAAGGGCCTGATTACATAGGTGGCAAAGACGCATAACTCAGAAACAGAGTTAAACCAAAAGTAGGTCAAAACTGTATCTTGATGCAAACCGTGGATTAAATGCTGGCACAAACATGCGATGTGATCATTCAAGGCTGAGGCTAGAATGGCTTGGCCCCTCTTAACCCCTAGACTGCAGAGAAAAGTTTAACATCACCCATCTGCAAGTGGTGTAGATACTCATGAGACCTTGCAGATGTTCATGAGGATCTACACCACTTGCTGAAACAACTCTGTGCTCATGTTCCTTTGACAGCTGAAAATCTCTGATGATGAATACAAATATGATTCCAAAAACACAATCTGCATCCACTGGCAGAGAAGGGGTGAAGCTCCAAGCTATTCTGGCACCACTAGTTTATCTATCTCCTGAACCGATATGTATAAAGTAGTCTTCAGGAAAAACACCCATAAATGTGTGAATTTCAAATCTTGAACTAAACTGTCATGGTATAACAGGTTATAAGAAAGGTGAAATATGAGAAAAAGGCAGCTAGGTGCGACAAACCTGCCCCAGGCTGTAGGTCCCTTCCCGCACGTTTTCATGTGCCTGTTCAATGTTGTCTTCTATCCTGTCCACTGCCTCACCTTGTTGCTGAAATTAGTAAAGTGTTGCTGAAACCAGCAGTAAAGTCAGAGGCAGTCTAAATGAAAGGAGGGGGTGTTTGGGGGTGGGGGGGGGGGGGGTGGGGAGGGGGTAGGGGGTGGGGGGCGGGGCAGGCAAATGAGTGGCGGGATTTTGAGTTACAGATGTAAAAAACCATGTATTTTTTTCTTTCTGAAGGTTTGGGAATGCCCTCACCCCAATCCCTTTTTATCTCAGTTCAAATGCCCCAAATAAAAAAGTCTAAACCTCTACTCCCCTCCCCCCCCCCCCCCCCCCCCCCCCCCTTGCACCCACCCATCAGGTAACCACCTCATGAAAATGTCTGCTTTAATAGTGGCTCAGTTAGCAACAGTAAACTTGACAGCCTGTGTGTGCATGTTATAGTTTTCGTCACTGCATATATTCTTGCACCACAAACGTTCAAACATAAATTGACATTTACTGTGAATATCTAACATTAAAAAAGTACCTGAGGACCCACCCGTTTCACTCTTATATGAAGTTTATTATGAGCCCCTAATCGACATAAAAAATGTGCAGAAGGTTTGAAGTCTGTGGTTGAAACAGTCTCTGAGAAAATCCAATGTTAAAGTTTACCACAGCTGATGGATGCTGGACAGATCACCACTGGCCTAGCACACAGCTCACTTTTGCTATAACACATGAGCAATAAAACCCATCAGCAGCAACAAAAATGCCAGTTACCTTCACTGAATCAGCAAACTGGTGTACTATGTCATTCAATTCCTCCATGCTCTGCAACAATTACAGCAACAACCATTCATTTTTTTTACACGACTTGCAAAAAGTAAAAAAAAAAAAAATGACCATGAGTAACAAATACTTGCACATTAGCAGCATGGGCAGTTACCTCTTTCTAGCATGCAGAATACAAAAATTAAGCTTTTCATAGTAACTGCACTTTGGCTACAGACTTGATCCCTGTGTTTTAGTCAAGCTAAGCCCCAAGATAAAACTTTCCAGTGTTTCATAGATGACCTCCGACGACTGCATAACAGACCGGCCATGATGAATACTCTAACCCTTTGGCTGTCAGTAGCAGTCTTGTCCCAAAGATACCTGCAGAAATCATGACAAAAAGCGCTACCAACAGCCATGGGCTTAAAGGTGGTGTTGAAACAGCTGCTAAAAGAACTGGTGGCTGCATGTGTATGGAGGTTACTCTAGGTTACCTACGGCTATATTTTTATGTGCATGTATGAGTGTGTTTATATGAAACTTTTCATGACAGAATTTTAGCTGGTGTGCTGCCAGATGTGATATGATAATGTGATAGTTACAATTACAATGTAGTAGCATGTTAAGCGGTGTTTGTAGTGTCAGGATGTGTTAATTTACTTTGACTGCTATGTGATACATACAGATGAGGAAAAGAAATGTGACATCATCTGAATCATCAGAAACATTAAAGTGTTTCTGTTGATTTGAATATTGTAGCATTTCCTTTGCTTGTAAGCATATATTTTGATATGTGATGGTGATATTTTTTTGGTCTGTCTTACTATTGTACTTTATGATTATGGCTATCACTAATCTTTACCTTTGTTCTTTTATGATCTGCTGAGCATACAAAGGAATATACTTTTGAGATAATAAATATCTTGAATTTTGTTATCTAGCTTGGTGCCTAGGCAACTGATCCTTGGTAACTGTGGCACTACTGGTATAATTCAACTCTTTTAGTCAATTCATATCTTATAGTGTTTAGGGCTGAAGGCTTAACCCTCTGTGTGTCCCTAGCAGTTTTAGTTGTGACGATTCCTAAAGGAATCATCGTGACAAAAATCATTACCAACACATAAAGGGTTAACCCCTTTACTGTTGAGAAATAATGAAAATGGTCCAACTGCAAAAGACATAGATCCTCAAGAGCCCCCACAAGGATCTATGCTTCTTGCTGAAACCACTCTGCGTCTGTGCTGCTTGGATGGTCTAGGCTCTTTGGCATCAAATAAAAAAAGATTTTAGAAACACAATCTGCATCAACTGCCAATGAAGGGGTTAACGTGGGCCACATGACTGGCCTGGCTATTGGAATCACACTGCCTGAGGACACATCAACATGTAGATGGCAACACAAATCTGACATCAGAACAATTGAATTGGTCTGGCTGTTGTATTCAAATTGTTATCATAGACACGCGGTTTAATGCCCCTGTGCAAGCAGCCCACCAAACTGTTTATAGTCAACCCATTAAATCCTGACATTGAATTTGTTTCTGATTTGTGAGTTGTCATATTAAGGCTACATACACTTCAAGAGATAGAATGACCATGATAGTTCAAGAGTGGTGCCAGGACAGCTTGGTGTCTCTGGGCACCAAGCTGTTCTGGCATCACCTTTCAACTATCACTCATGTTAGAGAGTATCCAGACTAAATGGTCTGGTCCTGAAGGTGTAGCTTCAGTTTAGCCGCAGAGCAGGCAGTGCTATGCTTTCACTCAGATGATTAAGATTCAAATGAATCATGAGGATTGCATGTATGTTCACATAGGCCAGCTGAGGGTTTAAAGGGTTAACCAACTTGCACATGCAGTCACCAGTAATTAGCTTGAAAACTTGTATCCACCCAAAAAGAAACTGCACATACATAACTGTATTAACCTCTTTGTTTACTGGCTGACTTGCTTATACTGTTTAATGGTAGCTACATGCTCCAGGAGCTTCAGTTCATTCACACACTGCATGTCCTAGTAAATCAATGTGGCTCAGTTGCAGTACGCTTAACCCATATCATACGGAGGCTAAAAGCTTCAAATTTGTACACTGTCATATGCAAGCTACATTATAGTAATTGCAGATAAGGATACAGACCAATGGCTTTAGTTCAAGGGTGGTGCCAGAATACCGTGGCGCCTAGAGGCGCCAAGCTATTCTGGCACTACCCTTGAACTATTTTAGTCACACTTATTTCACACACTGGTGTATTCTGAATGATAAGGGTTAAACTGATCAATGTTCAGGTCACTCTCCATAGGCAATAGCTGTCTCTGTTTCCCCCATAACCCAAACCCTAGGGCTTTGTCTGCAATCTCTCTTGTGTCGAGGGCATTAAATCTCAGTGAAGCAAACAACCAACGCCACAAAGCCTGAGGCGCAATATTTAATTGGCAAACATGAGATTTCTTAAACTACTTGAAAATACTTATAATAAATTGTAAAATAGACCAAATTTTTTCAACTTCAAATTAAACTTTGATCTTTCCCTTTTAGAATATGACAATAATTTGCAACAAAATCAAATAAAAAGATGTGCTTAAAAGGGCTAAAAAAAAAAACCAAACACAAATCAATAGCGAACATACAGTTTTTCTAAGATGGTAATAAATCTCCATTAACTCCTAAACTTTAAGATGTTTTTGATCCATAACTTCAAATTCTTCTGGTTTTACACCATTGCTTTCAGATTTGATACAAACTGTAGATGCAGAAGAACAGACAATAAGTTTATGAAGGGTCCACAGGGTTCGCGACAACCGGTAATTACCAGTATTTTACCGTTTGTAAAGAGACAATACCGGAAATTTGTTAAGCTGCCGGTCCAAGGGAATTGTTTTATTTTGGCTGGACCAGTTAGAATTCTGCGGGTGAAAAGAAAATCCTTGTCTACTGGAAAGCATTTCCTGAGGACCAGTTTTGATCTGAACTGGAGAAGAAACAGAAGGGGTGCGAGATGGGAGGACTGGTTTTAAAAAATACTACCGGGAACCCTGGTCAAAATACATCAATTTTGTCAAAGTAAAAAAGGCCTCCTTTAAATCTACATGTTCACCACATTGTAAGCCCCAATAACACGGTGACCACATGGTATCTTTTCTCCCAACAAACGTTACTGTAGAGTGTATTGCTCCTACTGTGCATCACTTAAGTTACAAATGGAGAGATGAAAAACCTTTGAAATATACTGATCAACAAAAGAAATGCGAAAATTTCAAACGTTGTTTCCCTTACTAAAACATCTTAACTGTAAAGAGTTAGCTTGTGCGACAGGTATCTGAGTAGTGCCAACCGGTTAAAATCAGTCTGCATGGTGTGCAAGTGCAGATACCTGTCGCACAAGCTAATTCTTTACAGTTAAGATGTTTTAGTAGGGGAAACAACGTTAGAAATTTTCGCCTTCTTTTGTTGATCAGTATATCTTAATGCAAATTTTCTGCTAATTTGGTTTCCCCAAATAACATGCATCCTGCCCTAAAAATGAATTTTTCTTTAAAATGAATTTTTTCGAAAAATACTTACCGATGGTATTGCTGATAGGAAACGTTACCTCGCTAGCCTAATTTTAGCCAAAATTTGGTTGTGTCCGTATAAGGGAGTGTTGGCAGGTGAGGGGCGCCATAGTCCAGGCAGTAACCCGAGTAGCCTCCCTTTCACCCCATCTGGTACGAGCTCACCTGATATTCCTCAGTTTAGTTTTTTAGCGAACTGGCGGCAAGCGGGGCAGGTGGGAGGGACCTTTGAGTAATACCATCGGTAAGTATTTTTCGAAAAAATTCATTTTAAAGAAAAATTCATTTGTTTCCTCAAAACACATTACTGATGGTATTACTGACAGGAAGAATCCCAAAGAGGAGGTGGGTGCCGCTATAGCGTCCCCCGCCCTCCCAAGCAAACTCCCGATAATTTTAGCTAAGATACCTATGGCGCCGGGAGGGAGTGTTGCGCCGCTGCGATGTCTCCCACCAGCGAAAGGTTCTGCCGCTGGGCGGAGAGGTCCCTCAGGTAGAAGCGGGCGAAGGTTGTCTCAGCTCACCATCCCATGGCCGCCACAGTGTCCCTGACAGCGCAGTTGCGGTCGAATGCGAGACTTGCGGCCATGGCTCTGACCTCGTGCGCCCTGATGTTCATAAGTTTCGCTGCATCAGGGGCGAGGTCCTGGTAGGCAGAACGAATCACCCATCGGAGGAGGAGATGGTCTGGACTGAGATGTCATGTCTACCTGGGGACAGAGGGAGAAACAGGCGGGTGCGTCCTCTGCGCAGAGGCTTGGTCCAGCACAGGTACACATGCAAGGCTCTCACTGGGTCCTGTTGTCTGGTCTCCCGGGTGGAGTCTGTCACTCGTAAGGAGCGAATGGTCATCAACTGTGGGGCAGCCAACTGTGACCGCGTCTTGGCCAGGAAGGTCGGTTCAGGTAGCAGTTGCACGGAGCCATCCATCCAGAACTGCAAGCAATCTGGGCGTGTCGACAGCGCGTGAAGTTCACTGACCCAGGAAGCCGTGGCTAGGGCCAACAGAAAGCACGTCTCCCGAGTCATGTCCGGCATGCGCGCCAACGGAAGAGGTTCAAAACGGTCCGAGTTGAGCCACGTAAGCACCCATGGTAGATCCCATCTCGGCAAAGCGAACGCAGTGCCGGGTGTTGCAGACCAACGTGGGCCATCAGATCGGAGAGGTCTTTGCAGCTCCCCGGGTCGGGCCGGCCCAAGTGCCGGTAGGTGTCGGCGATCATGGTGAGGTAGCCCCGAATGGTAATTGGAGCCAGTCCCTGGTCGTTGAATAGCCAGAGGAAGATTCCGCCAGCTGGGGCATCGTCAAGTCCGTGGAGAAGAGAAGGTTGTCACCACACCAGTCACCCAGCACTCACCATTTTCCATCGTAAAGTCGTCTGGTTGAGGGTGTGCGGGCTGCAGCAATAGCATCCACTGTCGCACTAGAGAAGCCTCTGTTGGAGAGGACTTGCCGCACAATCTCCAGGCGTGGAGGAGGAGACATTCTGGGCACGGAAGGTACAGTGGCTGTCGTGGTTGCTTGAGCATCGTGCGTGAAGTGGGGAGCTGCAAAGGAGGGCACGTGGCGAGGTTCAATAGGTCTGTGGTCCACGACTTGCTCCAGCAGAAGGGGGCCACCAGGAACAGAACCATCTTGCAGCCGCGGAGCTTGAGGAGGACTTTGGGCACCAGCACCAACGGAGGATAAATGTAGGCGACGAGTCAGACCCAGGGGATGGATAGCGAGTCGACTGCCCAAGCTAGCGGGTCTGGAACCGGCGAGACGAACAGCAGTAGCTGGCGGTTCCACCTCGTCATGAAGAGGTTGATCATGGGAGCCAGCCTCCCACCTGGTCCCGATCATCTTGAAGATGTCCGGACGGAGCGTCCACTCGGTGTGGAGTAACTGGCGCGGCGTGATAGAGAGTCGGCTAGAACATCCAGATGTCCCGGGATGTGTCTCGCACGAAGAGCGATGCCCCGATCCTCGCATCAGCGGAGCCCCTGGTAGAGAAGGATGTACAGTGAGGGAGAGCGTGTCCCGCCCTGTTCTGTATGTAGGTGACGACGGTGGAGTTGTCAGATAAGACGAGGAGCTCCTGGCACCAGAGTTGAGAGTCCCACGTCATAGGAACCTGCCATACTGCCATCAGCTCTAACCAGTTGATGTGTCGGGACTGAAGATCTGGGGGTCAAAGACCAGAGGCTGTGGTGAACATCGGTAGTAGGTGAGCCCCACAACTGGCGAGACTTGCGTTGACACAGAGGGACAACCGGGGAGGCGGCGAGTAAAGTGGGACCCCCGTAGCGAGCCAGGCGGGGTCCCACCAGCGCAGGAAGTGAGGACGTAGCATCGGGGGCACCGGGATCAGGGAGTCGATATCGTCCTTCAAGGGTCGCCAGTGTAGGAGCAGGTGCAGCTGCTGTGGGCGGCAGTAGAGGCGTCCTAGGGGAAGGAGATCCGCTGCGGCACTCATCTGGCCCAGGAGTTGTAACCACAACCGGGCAGTGACGGTGTCCTCTTGAGCTACTTGCCACGCCAGATTCCCCAACTTTTGGATACGTGCCTCTGGGAGCCACACTTCGTTGAGGTTGGTTTGAAACTCCATCCCCAGGTGTACGTAGCGGCACGAGGGCAAGAGGTCGTACTTACCGAGTGTGCCGAGCAGAGCGAGGAGCGTCTCCCGGTCCTTCTCCAAGGTGGAGTCTGCTGGGTTCCTCAGGAGGAGATAGTCGAGGTAGTTCGACGTGGGACTGGACGATGTCCGTCTGGCCCTGGCTACGACGGCATCCATGATCCGGGTGAACACCCATGGGCTGAGGTTCAGACCGAAAGGAAGCGTGTGGAACTGGTAGACTACACCGGCGAAGGCGAAGCGAAGGAAGCGTCTGGCCGCAGAACGCATGGGACGTGGAGGTACCCATCCGACAGATCGAGACTGACAGCAAAATCCATGGGCTGCACTGCGGCGCGAAGGGCTCAAGTGGTCTCCATGCGGAAGGACGGGGCGACTATGAACTTGTTCCGGGCGGAGAGGTCGGTGACTGGGCGCCACTTGCCCCCCCAGCTAGGGAACCATGAAAAGGTTGGAGTGTCGTGTCGCGTCACCACTTCCGTGGCGATCTTCCGTACAAGAGCGGCGACCTTGTTGCGAAGCGCGTCAGCCCTGAGCTGATCTGAAGTCACTGCAGTCCAGAGGGGCGAACAGCGCGGGGGAGCAGGGGGGGGAGGGGGGGGGGGGGGCAACGGAACAAAGTTGTAGTCCTTCGCAGACAGTCAACAGTATCCCCGGGTCACATCGAGAACAGCAAGCGTCACTGTGGCATGCAAGCCTCCCGCCGACAGGAGACCCGGGAGCGGAGTGGTAAGCTGCCCGGTTGCCGGAAACTGCCAAGGTGAGGAAGTCGGGCAAGCGGAGAGATGGTGGGATTCCAGGCCTCCTCAACGCAATGGACGATGGCCTGCGTCACCAGGTCCAGGAACCCTGCAGACGCCAGGGAATTGCGGATGAGGGAAGCAGTCTGTGTAAGTCCAGGAGTGGCACACGTCATCGAAGAGAACCAGCACTGGACAGCGCCGAAGGGTCCACCGCCGGGAGTGGGCAGGCGATGGAGTGGGCAGGCGATGCTCTGTGAATGTCCCGCGAACCACCTCTGACGGAAGGCCATAGACAGGTCCGCCGGCCACCTGGTGTCAGCGAAGAAGCCAGTGTCCCCCAAGGCACCCTGAAGCAGGTGAGTGGAGAAGGCGTCGTGTAGGTCCCGGAACTGGGCGGTTGAGGAAGAGACTTGAAGCGCTTGGCCTGGCGCTCGGAGTCCACGAAGGCCGAAGCTCTCTTCTTGGTAGGGGTAGAAGGAGGGCAGTCTTCCGCGGGAAGACATGACGCGATGAGGTGAGCAGCTTTGTCCAAGGCCCGAAGAGTCTCCATTCTATGGCTCAGCGTAGCGGTCGGCGAATCCATCTCATCTCAGGACTGCGAGCGCCGTGAAGGGGAGGCGCCGTCATCGCCAAGCAACGCCGGAATGGAGTCATCTGGAGCCAAGCTGATGGAGTCATCCGTCAAGCACGCGGGAGGAGCAGGGCATCCAACTCCTCCAAACGACCAGTGATCATTGGCGCCGCGGCAGCCCGACGAGAAGCGGAAACAGCGCTGGGAGGAGATTGTCTTCCGCTGTGGTGCCGCTGCGAGCGGAGAAGCACCGGGGAATCCCGCGGGGTCCTGTGTGAAGAGGCCGAACTGCTAGGGGCAGATCGGCGGTCCCGAGGGGAGCGGGTGCAATGTGGAGAACGGGAAGGTCTCGAACGGGCGTCTCAGTGCGTACTGCGTCTCGTTGTTAGCACGGGTCAAGGGGGTAGAACTTACCTTGTCTCCCGTCTTCCGAACGAAGACCTAGGGAGACGGCTGTCCCGAGAAGTCCGGGAGGAAGAGCACAGTCTCGCCGGACGGTCCCGCAAATTCGAACGGCGACGAAGAGTCGTAGTCGAGCCGGTCTTCCCATTGCATAGCGTCCCATCGGTATACTCCTCTCGTGTCTCTTGTCTCCGAGTAACTAGTGAGCGCTACTGGAGTCTGACGAACTGTCCGAGCGTGGCCGAGGGCAGGGGTCGGGTCCCGTCATGGGGTCGTCTCTCGCCTCTCAGCGCCACGTCTGGAGCGTGCTCTCGTCTCCACGATCAGCATGTGGTCGTGGTACATCATCACTGACCTGGGATCGTGACGTGGAACGCGTCAGTCCTGTGGTGCTCGCGGTCCCCAGATGTAGCAGGCTCGTGCCTGTCTATCCTGTCTCGGGAGCTGGCGCCCATCTGTGTAGGGAGTTTGTCTGGCCAAGGACGCTCATCACCGACCTGCGATCGAGAAGCAGAGCATTCGTCTCTAGGGGTGAGATCCCGTCGCTCGTGCGCCACGTGTCTCTCTTCCCGAAGCACCGAGCACGACACGTTCCGCCGTCTGGTCCGGTGCTAAGATCGTCGTAAGAGCGTGTGCTGACGTCTGCCCGGAAGTAGTAGGATTGGTTCGATTCATCATGGTCATGGGTGACTTAAGAGCCCCATCCGTGGTATTCTGCACAGTAGTAGATGTAATGTTCCAATTCGTCACGGTCATGGGTAACTTAGTAGCCCTATCCGTGGTATTCTGCGCATTAGTCGTTCTACTGGTACGATTCATCACGGTCATGGGAAATTTACTGGGCCCATCCGTGGTATTCTGCGCGGTATTAGTCGTACTGGCCCAATTCATCACAGTCATGGGTAACTTAGTAGCCCCATCCGTGGTATACTGCGCATTAGTCATTCTACTGGTCCGATTCATCGGTCATGGGAAATTTACTGGGCCCATCCGTGGTATTCTGCGTGGTAATAGTCGTACTGGCCCAATTCATCATGGTCATGGGTAACTTAGTAGCCCCATCCATGGTATTCTGCGCATTAGTCGTTCTACTGGTCCAATTCATCACGGTCATGGGAAATTTACTGGGCCCATCTGTGGTACTCTGAGCGGGAACTGATGGCCGCTCTCGGGTAGGTGTCAGGCGTAGAATCCCCACAGCTGGGACCATCTTTCTTCCAGCCAGGGGCTCACAGCCAGAACAGGGCAGGCAGACTGCATGCTCGTCACAGGGTCACTGAAAATCGCCACAATGCGTGCAGGTACGAACCTGATAACTGCAACATAGAGGCCATAATGAAGAACGAGCGAGCATGGCCACTGAGGCCGCGCAACAATAATTACGCGCGCGAGGGTGAGAACGAACTCAGTCAAGTGCACAGAGCCCCTCCCCTTCCCTTGAGCGCCGGTCGAGGGCAGTAACCAAGATTTTACCTGGCCATAACGGTGCGAGAAGCAAACCCACGCCGGTCGAAGCGACGTCCTGAGGCGCCACGGCACTCCCAAACACCACCCCGTTCAAGGTCGTCCACAGGCATGCTAAGTCCAAGTCCCACCGTACAGGCCAAAGTTCGAAACAGTACAAGGCACAATCCGAGCGAGCTCCAAGCTAGCACAATCCAAGTGAATTACAAGCTAGCACAACCGGTGCAGTCAAGTCCCAACGAGCACAGTTCAGTAAGACACGACGACCGGTCACCACACAGTAAGATCCAGAGCGAAGTACGAACACAACCGTCTACAGGCCAGCTAAGAACCAAACTGAGGAATATAGAGCTCGTACCGGATGAGGCAAAAGGGAGGCTACTTGGGTTACTGCCTGGACTATGGCGCCCCTCACCTGCCAAAACACCCTTATACGGACACAACCAAATTTTGGCTAAAATTAGGCTAGTTAAGTAACGTTTCCTATCAGTAATACCATCGGTAATGTGTTTTGAGGAAACAAAAGACCCTGTAAAAAGCTTGAAACCTGCAACCAATCAACTGCATTTAACCCTTTGGGTGTTGGTAGCAGTTTTAGCCACAGGGATTCCTGCAGGAATCACAACAAAAACCACTACTGACACCCAAAGGGTTAACCCCTTGTGCATGCAGCCATCGCTACTGTAAACAGTACTGGTGACTGCATGTGCAAGCTGATTACCATCAGCAGTACTAGTGGCTGCAACTTAAGCTGTGTAAGTTCACCCACAACACAAATCACCAAAACGACCTGTGATCATGTCAAAGGCTCATATCCACCCAAAATACATATATCTGCATTACCCCCCACCCCCCCACCCTGCATCCAAAATACAAACATCCACATTAACCCCTACACTACCATTGGATGCATGTTGATTCCCTATCCAGGGATCATGGTTATAAATTGGTCTCAGCAAGAGACAGATCTTCATGAGCCCCTGCAACTTAAGAAGTTATGAGGATCTATGTCGCTTGCAGCTGAATCGTGTTGACTTTTTCTCAGCAGTGAACTGGTTAACCCCCTTGTACATGCAGCCACAGGTACTGCAAACAGTACAATCACACAATGTTGTAATCAGTACTGGTTGCTGCATGCACATGGGGGTTAATGCTGACCTGTTGCAGTTCTTCCCATGACGCTGCTGCCTGTGAGTTTTCTGGGACAACGTGCAACTGAATCCGAGTCTGTAACTGTAGAAGGGATGCTGGCAGACTAGCTGCATCGCTGGAATCCTGTGCATCTGAAGCACCTGTGATGAGTAAACAAAAATGGCAAAGCCTTTAAAGGCTTTATCCCCATATTGATCACCCCTTTGTCGAGCTCACTCCTGTCTCTGAACAGGCTGTTTTTTGACATTCTTAAGAAATGCCCGCCTAAAACGTGTGAGCTTGACCCCATGCCAACTTCACTGGTTTTTGAAAACATTGGAATTCTTCTGCCCACCATCACCAAAATCATAAATCAGTCCCTCGAGTCAGGCGTCTTTCTGTCAGAATTCAAATCAGCTGTTGTCAAACCTCTCCTGAAAAAGTCGAATCTTGACCCCAACCAGCTAAAGAACTATCCACAGGGTATTTACCCGACCACATATAGTAATGCACCTTCGTGTTTGTGTATGTATGTTTCCCCTGCCTACTTCCTAAGTTCCGGAGAAAGACATGGGTTATATAAGAGACCTGATGCATCTTATTTGAAGATGCAAATGATCGTCTTATTCTATACCTGCGTATTTCTCTGTGGGCTGGCAATTGGGTGTCTGATAGGTGGGGGCAGGGGATCTAACTGTTGTCCAGCGCTGAGTAATTCCCCTTGGTTTGTTGTACAATTCTGCCAGCGATAGCCTCACCTATCTGGTTTGTGAGTATCTCAGTATAACTCGAGGCAAATTTGTATCGTTACATTGTTGTGTCATGTTCTGTGCATCTACTGTGGGAATACAGGGTATTTACCCGACCACATATAGTAATGCACCTTCGTGTTTGTGTATGTATGTTTCCCCTGCCTACTTCCTAAGTTCCGGAGAAAGACATGGGTTATATAAGAGACCTGATGCATCTTATTTGAAGATGCAAATGATCGTCTTATTCTATACCTGCGTATTTCTCTGTGGGCTGGCGATTGGGTGCCTGATAGGCGGGGGCAGGGGATCTAACTGTTGTCCAGCGCTGAGTAATTCCCCTTGGTTTGTTGTATAATTCTGCCAGCGCTAGCCTCACCTATCTGGTTTGTGAGTAAAGAACTATCGCCCTGTTTCAAACCTACCCTTTCTGTCCAAAGTTCTTGAGGGAGTCGTTCTGACACAGCTCACTCAATACCTACAGTCAAAAAATCTCGTCCATCCGCTTCAGTCTCCTTACTGTGCCGGGCACAGTACTGAAACTGCTCTCCTCTGTGTCGTTAATGGACTCCTAAGTGCCTATGATGAAAACCAGATCTCAGTTCTTGCCCTGTTAGACCTATCAGCTGCGTTTGACACCATTGACCACTCCATCTTGCTCCATGTCTAGAAAACTACTTTGGTATTTCTGGTAAAGCTTTCACCTAGTTTCACTCTTATCTGTCTTCCCATCAGATCAGCGTCTCTGTCAAGAACGTTCTTTCTGAGGCTGCTGCGCTAGAGTTTGGGGTCCCCCAGGGCTCTGTCCTGGGCCCCATTCTATTTACACTGTACACTCAGCCTCTGTCTCAGGTTATCGCATCGCATTCAACCAATCATCACATGTATGCGGAAGATACACAACTTCGGAAATCTGCATCTCCAAACAGCTCCAGTCTGGCTATTTCAGATATTCAGAACTGTATCTCAGATGTTAAGTCCTGGATGTATGAAAATAAACTTCAGTTAAACGAGGGCAAGACAGAAGCTCTTCTTGTCGGTGCCTCTCAACTGCTGCCCAATTCTCCTGACTGTATGAGCATTTGTGACGCACCTATTCCATTTTCTGATTCAGTTCACAATTGGCGTTTTTCTTGATAAAGATCTTCAAATGAAGGAAGCATGTAAATCATGTCTGCAAACTTGCTTTTCTGGAATTAAGACGCCTCAGTTCTATCTGTCATTACCTCACTACTGAAGCTACCACCAAACTGGTCGTCTCTTTAGTCTTGTCCCGCATTGATTACTGCAATGCTCTCTTAGCTGGCCTCCCTCAGTTTCTCATTCAGAAATTACAGCAAGTTCAGAATTGTGCTGCACATCTCATCGTCGGCACCTCACAGCATCAGCCCATCATTCCTATTCTGAGACAACTTCATTGGCTGCCAGTCAAACAACGAGTCTCGTACAAAATCGCCTGTCTGTGCTACAAAGCTATTAACTACTCTACCCCTGCCGATCTCGCTGATCTTCTTCAACTATACACTCCCTCCCACTCCCTCCGTTCAAGTAGTGACACACACCTTCTCAGAGTCCCACTCTTCAAATACAAACCCAGAGGTGACCGTTGTTTTGCACATGTTGGACCTGTTGTCTGGAACTCACTACCTATAGACATTAGACATTCTTCCTCATTCACTGCCTTTAAATCTGCCCTAAAGACCCACATGTTCAATACCCCAATGTAGCTCAGTTCTTTGTCATTATGTATGCGTGTGTGTGTGTGTGTGTGTGTGTGTACGTGTGTATTGCAGAATCTGTTGTTTCTCTGGTTGTATGACCCCCTTCACTCCCACTTTTTATTTGTAAAGCGCTTAGAGCTTATTTAAGGATAAGCGCTATATAAGTAGCCATTATTATTATTATTATTAAGGCTCACGTACATGAATGTTCCAGTTCTAATTTGTAATTTGTACCTGCGAAATCCACGTTTTCTCAAAATTCATGCATTTTTCACAACATTGTCAATCTAACGTGACCCTTGACCTTGTGAGTAGTAAAACATAGTATGCATAGAAAAACTTATCAGCTCCCTTTCTGCCAAATTTGGTTGAAAAGTTTTGCAAAAGGGCTGATAAAAGCTAAAATTGTACTTTTTTCACATCATTTGCCAACCTCTTGTGACCCTTCCAAATTAGCATCATACAAAGGTCTTACCATCAGGTATATCTGGACCAAGTTTGGGTTTGAAGTTGTAAATAGTTCTTTTTCACATCATTTGCCAATCTCTTGTGATCCTTGACCTTTCTGAGGGGTCATCCAAATTAGCATGCATACAAAGGTCTTACCATCAGGACCAAGTTTGGATTTGAAGTTGTGAATAGTATTTGAGAAAAAACAAATTCTGTCCAAAAAGTGGCTATTTGTGATACATAGTTTATGATCTCATGACCCTTGACCTTTGAGAGAGGTCAAGGAAATTAGTGTGTTTAGAAAGGTCTTCTCTCAAGTATTCTTGGGCCAAGTTTAAAGACTGTGGCTTAAATAGTCTCTGAAAAAATGCCAACAGGGCTTCTGTTTTCACAACAGGTTAAAGGGTCTGTAGACCCCCAGGTATAAATTTTAGAGGGTACACAGACCCCCATCTGAGCATAATAGAGGGTCCGCAAATTTATTTAAGAAAAACTGCATCATCTGTATGTTTTTAAAATAAATTAACTCATTTCGCTCTCTCCTCTTTAAATTTGTTGTGACAGTTTGTGTGTCTGATGATACTGATTTTTTAATTGTCGAGCTATCGTGCAAAAGCCTGTCTCCCTCTCTCTCACAGAAAACACATTGTATTTATCCGTATGATCGTTTGATAATGTATTGTAACAGAGAATACAGTCTTTTCTGCTGAATGCAGATTGACAACCAGTCTGACTTGTCTAAACTCTCTCTCTCTCTCCCTGTGTTTGTGTGTACTAATGTACTTAAAAGTTGGTTTCAACCCATTTAACCTGAAAGACGTATTTCTCCAATTTTAGAGTATTTGCCTAATACCTGTGTACCAGAAGATGGGTTGACCACTATAAAAAAAAAACTGACAAACTTATTTCTGTTCAAATTTCTGGACTTGCTTTTTGAGTTCGCCTCCATGCACATTGTGCATGTCATCCGTGTGCCGTCGTGCTCATAGAGCATATAGAAAGGGAGTGGCGATTCGAGCCTCGCAGCGTGCGGTGTCGCGTGCTGAGCGGTCGCCATCTTGAGAGTTCCGGTGCCAGCGTTTCTAGCACTAGCGGCAGAGACAGTTCACGTTTGCATTCACACATAATGACGGGCTGGATCTCATTAACGCATCGAGGCTTAGAGCTTATTTAAGGATAAGCGCTATATAAGTAGCCAGAAGATAGATCGACCATGACGGTTCAAGGGTAGTGCCAGAATAGTTTAGCACCTAGAGTGATCACAACCACATATGTGAAGAGTAGTGCCAGAATGCTTACCGCCCTACCATGATATTTCAAGGGCTGTGCCAAAATAGCATGGCACTTAGAGTGATCACGACCATGTTCAAGAGTGGTATCAGAATAGCCTAGCACCTACCATGATAGTTCAAGGGTGATAGCAACATACTAGCTTGGCGCCTCAGTAATGATAATGTTCAAGAGAACTCTAGAGAAAGGCTCCGTCCCTGATATCTTCAAGTCCGCCATTGTCCGTCCTCTCCTCAAAAAACACAACCTCGACCCAAACGAACTCAAAACTATCGCCCAGTCTCCAATCTCTCTTTCCTGTCCAAGCTTCTTGAGAAGGTCGTTCTCAACCAGCTCAACCTCCACCTTGCTGACAACAACCTCTTCAGTCCCTTCCAGTCTGCCTATCGCAAACATCACAGCACTGAAACAGCCCTTCTACATATCTTAAACGACCTGCTTCTCTCCACTGACTCGGGCAACATCTCCCTTTTTACGCTACTCGACCTCTCTACCGCCTTCGACACTATAGACCACTCTATCCTCCTCCACCGCCTTCACCACTCCTTTGGCATCACTGACTCTGCTCACTCCTGGTTTCTCTACCTCTCCGACAGACAGCAGTCCATCACCATCGATGGCGTCTCCTCCAACCCAGTCAGGCTCTCCTACGGAGTTCCACAGGGGTCCGTCCTGGGCACGGTCCTTTTCACACTCTACACCTCTGCCCTGTCCAACATCATCCAGTCTCACCACATAAACCACCACCTCTATGCTGACGACTCACAACTACTTGACAAGGACAAACTCAACAACACTCAGTCACTACTGACTCGCACGGCTGACTGCTACGAAGACGTGAAAAACTGGATGACAGCAAACAAGCTTAAACTGAATGACGACAAAACGTAAGCCATGCTGGTAGGCACTCGCCAGAAACATTCCCAGCTCCCTCCCTCTCTCCACCTTCAACTCGACAGCACCCCCATCTCCCTCTCTGACTCGGCCAAAAACCTTGGTGTTATCCTCGATTCCTCTCTTTCCATGACCAGCTTCATCTCCGCCAAGGCCCAGGCATGCTACTTCCACCTCCGCCGCATCAGTCAGATCAGAAAATACCTCACTACCGAAGCTGCCACCAAACTCGCTGTCTCTCTCATCCTATCTCGCATCGACTACTGCAACTCTCTCCTTTCCGGCCTCCCTCACTCCACCACTTTCACTCTCCAGCGCGTCCAGAACAATGCTGCCCGCCTCGCCCTCAGAAAGAAAAAATCCAACCACATCACTCCCCTGCTCAAACTCCTTCACTGGCTTCCCATCCCCCAACGCATCCAATACAAGATTCTATCTCTCTGCTACAAATCCCTGAACAACTGCGCTCCTGCCTATTTCTCAAACTTACTTCACCCCTACACTCCTCCCCGCTCCCCCTCTCTCCGCCTCCACATCCCCCGCACCAAACTCAGCACTTTCGGTCCCCGCTCCTTCTCAGTATACGGTCCATCCACCTGGAATACTCTCCCACTCCCTCTCCATCAGAAACACTCTCTCTCCTCCTTCCAGTCCGCCCTCAAAACTCACCTCTTTCAACAGTTCTAGCACTATACCACCACACTCCCCACCCCAAGCTGACTGTCGTAATGTATGTCACTATTTGTAGTACGTGAGTCGTTGTCTAAAGCGTGCGCATGCGTGCGTGAGTTGTGAGTGCGCGCTTAGAGTTATAATTATTATAAGATAAGCGTATTATAAATACCGTAATTATTATTATTATCAAGAGTGGCGCCAAAGGATCGACCATGTTCAAGGGTGGTTCCAGAATAGCTTAGCGCCAAACCATGATAGTTCATAGGTGGTGAAAGAATACCTAAGCTCCTAAATGAACAAACTTTTGAACTGTAATGGGCTATGTCCCACCTGTACAAAAATAAAGTCTTCGGTGTGCAGCTCCCAAATGTGCTGTTCTGACATCACCATTGAACATTTTGTATTGTTTAGTCGGCTAAAAATACGATACTTTCATGATATAAATTGAAAATGTTCGCTTGTCATACCGTTATGTCTGTTCATAAAGATAGGTAGGTATGACTATGAATGTGTAAATCCTACGCATAAGTCACTGAAACACTGACAGTGAATGTCAGATTCTTTTTACATCATTTGTTAAATAGAGAGGCACGAAGTAAAAAGCATCTGCATACTAAAATCACTGATCAGCTCCATTTTCAGAGTTCATGTTCGTCGGTTTGTCTGTCAGTATTTCTGCCTCTTCTGTCTGTCTATCAGTCAGTGTCTCTGCCTCTTGTGTCTGTCTGTTTCAGCCTCTTGTCTGTCTGTGTTTATGTTTCTTCTGTCTCTGTGGCTGGTGCAGTGATAATCACATGATTATTAGTATTCTAAAGACAAAGAGCATGTTAGTTACTACACGTCCGAAACACCAGCATGGCCTACCACCTTTAACACTCTACTTATCATAGCCTGCCTGTAGAACAAGTAACTAGGCATCGCTTATTAGGCGTTATAGTAGACAACCAATTAAGCTGGGAACCGCATACTGACTCTATATGCAAAACAATCTCCAAAAATCTATTTCTGTTATCAAAACTACGCCATATAGTTAATACTGATATCCGTAAACTCTTTTTCCATGCACATATTAAAACGCATTGTGACTACAGTTCTACCGTCTGGGATGGATGCAGCAAAGTTCACATGAAAAAAGTTAATTCCTTGTATCGTCGGGGCATTAAATTAATACTTCCCGGTCCTACTTCGACTGACGAAAAATTAAAATCTCTCAAGTTACTAACATTGAATAAACAGTTTGAAGTTAATCGCTGTGTTCGACTGCACAAGATCATGCAAGGAAAAGCCCCACCCTATCTAATAACTCTATTTTCCGATAATAATAGGAAAAACACGAGAAATAGTTCAATCCACCTTCCAAAAATAAGATTAGACATATGTAAAACCAGCCTGTCCTTTTCAGGTGCTAAAGCGTGGAATATTTTACCTCCAC
Organism: Semisulcospira habei; assembly: GCA_036245525.1. NCBI lineage: Eukaryota > Metazoa > Mollusca > Gastropoda > Semisulcospiridae > Semisulcospira > Semisulcospira habei. The sequence continues at coordinate 48,563,593 of BTPG01000008.1, forward strand.
ACCTGAAATCAATTTGTAAGATTAGCGTCTTCAAAGATCGCCTCCATAAATATTTACTTCTAGTAAGTTCGGCTCCCATATGCCACTATTCGTATAGTTACTAGTTAGTAACAAGTTTCCTATTACCTAATAATCTTCTACTGTTGCTGCAGATTATGTAATAGTTCGACTGTTTGCATTAACATGTCAGGTTCATACCTGTATAATTATATATATTTTTTAAATTTTATTTTAATTTTTTCTATTTTTTTCTGAGGGGGGGAGGGGGGAGGGGGGGGTGGGTCTATTTACTTATATATGTTTTATCTTTTGCTGTATCGTCTGATGTATTTTTATATGTGTAGAGTAGCAGGACAGTTTGGAAGATAGGCATTGCTATGCCTATAACTTTTTATCCTGAATAAAAACGTTTCATCATCTGTCTGTCTGTCTCTCTCTCTCTCTGTCTGTGCATGCGTGAGTGTGTATGTGTGTGCGTGTGTCAGTCGGAGTGTTATGCAGTCGGTGTGCGTGTAGGAAGAAGGCAGTCCTAAGAACTTATGTTTTTCATTTCATCCACAAAGTCATATGCACATAGTGTACATGATATGGGGCAAGAGAGATGGGTCAGTCACGTATGGACACAGATGTGTGAAAATAGGGAACAAATGTACGACTGATTTCCATGAGCGAATGGCATTCATTCGGCTGAGCCAAATGGATCGACCAAGGATAATAGAGAGCAGAGCAATATTTTCGCGATTCCTTAGAAATAAGTCATGAAGATAACATTCAAAAACTTTTATCTTCCGCAAGCATAGCACAGTCATAGTCCTGTCTAAACTTACGTAAAGTAAGATAACCGGTTGTGCCGTAAGGAAACACAAATGCTTTTAGACCACTTGGTTATTTTATAATGTGTGTATTATTTTGGAAATACATGCCACGTACAAGTCCGTACAGTTCACATGCCTAGCATTCCATTAACATTATCTCTGCCAGGTGTTAAAAGGCAGCACTATATACAGGCTATAGCATAAAGACAGTGCGGAGGTAGCGGTTAGTGAAACCCGCAATATGGCGGGCGGCCTCCACGCTGATCAGTGCCAGATAGCCTCTCCCTATATATACGCTCTATGGTGGTGCTTTAGCCATGGAAATACATGCAGCCATGAACTCTGAAAACTGCGAGTCGCAGCGGCGGTGCCACGCACGGCTCATGGGTATCATTTCTGGTACTGTCGCTTGTCCATGGAGACGGCAGTGTCGAAGTGCATTCCAGCTTCCTTTGCTTTTTCTCCGCCATTTACAACTTCGTTCAAGATCGAAAGTGAAACGCACGATGCGGTATCCCATAATAGTATGAATGGTGATGTCACAGCAAGTAATGCGTTCAACAACTAGCGCGCACTTTGTAAAAATATGCTGACACCACACGCAAACTAACAGTTTGCCCGTCTATTTACATTCGCACAGATCCCGGAGTCGTGGCGATTCTGAACGCAGCCGCGACCAAAGCGAGTGGCTAAACGAACCAACTCGTCACTAAAAATAGAATGACTGTTGCCTACCTCTGTTAGGTTACGCACATTTTCATTACGTGATTTTGAGTTTTAATGCGTCATAGACGCACAGACGCACTAAAATGGAAGCCCTGTGCCAATGTTAATGTTCATGATGGACGACAGCGGATGTCAGAGGCCGGATGACAGATGCCCGACGACTGCTGGCCCAGAACATAGGCTCACTTTCGCTTTGCACATGAGCCAATAACTGAATGTAATTGACCTCATCTGTGATGAGTGGAAACACTGCAATTCAGATTAGGCAACAAAAACTGCTAGGACTAGGACTGGTGGTTACTGGCTATTAAAAATTACCTGCAAATATTCATTTTTCTCTAAAAGGTATTTTTTCGAAAAATACTTACCGATGACATGACTTTATGGAAGTGTCTACTACATACTCAATTCTAGCCTAAGAACCCGTTGTGTTACCACACAACCCGGGAGTCACTCGGGGAACCCTGAGAGGGGCCGAGAGTTGTCTCCCATTACTGCCCATCCGGTTCCGAGTCACGAGGTGACTAACCAGTCAGGATACTTAGCTCACTAGCGGCAAGCAGGGCAGGTGGGAGGGTCCTCCGAGTCATGTCATCGATAAGTATTTTTCGAAAAAATACCTTTTAGAGAAAAATGAATTTGTTTCTTCAAAAACATTACCGATGACATGACTTTATGGAAGAATTGCGATAAGGAGGAGGGTGCCGCGCCTCAGCACCCCTTTAGGGCCAAATAGAGCCATCCTCCCTGCTGCAAACTCCTGACAACCCTAGCTAGGTGTATACCTACGGCGCCTGTGGCGCCGGGAGGGAGTGTTGCGCCGCAGTGATGTCCCCCACCAGTGCGAGGTTGTCTCGCTGGCCTGCCAGATCCTGGAGGTAGAAGCGGGCGAAGGTTGATTCTGCCCGCCAGCCCACGGCAGCCACGATGTCTTGACAGCGCAGTTCCGGTTGAACGCGACGCTCGTGGCCATGGCGCGTACCTCGTGTGCACGTATCTTTAGCCTCTTCGCTCCCTGTGGGGAGAGGTCCTGGTAGGCGGACCGTATGACTCAGCATAGCCAGGAAGTGATCGTCTGGGCTGTTATGTCAGTTCTGCCGGGCTTAAGGCAGAAGAGGCATAAGCGTCCTCTCCGGATGGCTTTGGTTCGGCGTAGGTACACGCATAGGGCTCGCACAGGATCTTGTTGAATGGTCTCCTGGGGGAAGTTCGTCCCTCTCAGCGGCTGTAAGGTGAACACCTGTGGCGCGGTCAAAGGAGACCTGGTCCTAGCAATGAAGGCAGGGTTCGTTAGCAGCTGCACGGCACCATCCGCTCGAACTGCAGGCAGGCAGGGCGCGCTGACAGCGCGTGTAGCTCGCAACTCAGGCCGCCGTGGCAAGGGCCAACAGGAAGCATGTCTTACGAGTCGCATCCGCAAAGCGGGCCAAAGGCAGCGGTTCGAATCTGGCAGAATTCAGCCATGTCAGTACCCAAGGTAGGTCCCAGCGAGGAATGAGCGATCAGAGCACTGGATGCTGCAGGCCGAAGCGAGTCATAAGGTCGGCGATGTCTTTACAGGCGCTGGGTCCGAGCGCCCGAGGTGCCGGAAGGTGTCGGCAATCATGGACAAGTACCCCCTGATGATTATATGGGCCAAACCTAGGTCTCCGAAGAGCCAGAGGAAGAAGTCCACGAGCTGGGGATTAGTTAGGTCGGTGGGGGCGAGGCGTTGGTCGTCGCACCAGGAGCACAGCACTCGCCATTTTCCCTCGTTGTAGACGCGTCGTGTCGAGGGTTTGCGGGCTGTAGCGATAGGTTCCACTGCTGGAGGGCTTGCCACACAACCACCAAGCGTGAAGGAGTAGGCGCTCCGGGCACGGGTGGAACAACGATTGTCGGGGGTGCTTGAGCATCGTGCGGGGCGCGGGAAGCAGCAGTGGGGAGTCCGTGGCGAGGCTGAGGAGGTTGGTGGTCCAGGACCGGTTCCAAGAGAACGGGGCGACCAGCAGGATGACCGCATAGCATCCCCGAAGCTTGAGGAGGACTTTGGGGACAAGGACTGTCAGGGGGTACGCGTATGTGATGAGTCCGTCCCCCGGGATGGACAGCGCATCGACTGCCCAGGGCAGAGGGTCTGGGATCGGGGAGACAAAAGGGGAAGCTGGTGAATCCACCTCGTGGCAAACACGTCGACCATTGGCGTCTCCCATTGCGCGCAGATCATCCGAAAGAAGTCCTCGTGTAAGGTCCACTCCATGTGTAGCAACTGGCCGCGTCGGGAGAGCGAGTCGGCCAGCACATTCAGGTGGTTGGGGATGTGTCGTGCATGGAGGGTAATGTTGCGGTCCTTGCACCAGCGCATCAGACGGCAGAGGAGCATGTACAGGTCGGGTGAGCGTGTCCCGCCCTGTTTCTGGATGTAAACCACCACTGTCGCATTGTCGGAAGGACGAGCAGTTCCTGGGGACTGAGTTGTTCCTCCCATGCCAGACTGCTTGTAGCTCCAACCCGTTGTGCTTGTCCGCGAACTCCGGAGGCCAGGGGCTGGACGTCGTGAGGAACCGAAGTAGCAGGTGGGCTCCCCAACCAGCAAGACTTGCATCGCCACACAGGGAGAGTCGAGGAGGCGGAGTGGTCAGGGGGACTCCCGAAGCGAGCCACGACGTGTCCGTCCAACGCAGGAGATGGGAGCGAATCAATGGAGACACGGGTACCATGGGGGTCAGATCTCCTGAGGAGGGACGCCAGAGAAGCAGAAGGTGCAGCTGTAGCAGCCAGGCCTAGAGACGACCGAGGGGAGTAGATCTGCCGCCGCATTAATCAAACCAAGGAGCTGAAGCCAGACTCTGGCGGAGGCTGCGTCCTGCTGGGCTACCTGGCCGGCTAGGCGGCCAACTTAGGATCCGCGGCTCCGGCAAATGCACCCTGTTGAGGTCGGTGGCGAACTCCATGCCGAGATGGACGAAGCGACGAGAGGGAGCAAGGTCCGACTTACCGGTGTTGACTAGGAACCCCAACCGCGACAACAGCCATATCAGTGCATCCCTGTCCGATGCCGGTGGCCTCCAAATGGTTGCGCAGGAGGAGGTCGTCGAGGTAGTTTGACGTCGGGCTGGAAGACGACTGCCGCGCCTTGGTCACCACTGCGTCCATGATGTGGGTGAAGACCCATTAGCTGAGGTTGAGACCGAACGGCAGCGCCCGAAACTGGTAACTACTCCGTCGCAGGTGAACCGCAGATACTTCCTGGAGGCCGGGCATATGGGAACCTGGAGATAAGCGTCGGATAAGTCCAGACTGATCGCGTAGTCCATGGGCTGTACGGCGGGACCGGTGTCCGCAGGGCGAGACCCATGGCCTAGCGGGCGGCCTGAAGCAATGTGGAGGTGTCTTGCGAGGCCAACGGTCCGAGATGTATCCTTCGGTCTGCCCGGTTGCACCAAAAAGCAGAGGCCACCCAGGGGAGCACGGCGCAGCTGAGTCCTCAGCACGGGGGGCATTCCGCGGCAGGCCAGCAACACGGCATCCCGACGCCACAGGTGGCAGCTAGAGGCGGCAGCCATGGCGTTGACCGACGAGAGATACGCTGCCCAGACGGCAGCTTCCGCGAGAGCTAGCAGGATTCCGAGGAGGGGAGTCAAGTAGGGGAGCCAGGCGTCCTCGAAGCGGCGGACGAAGGCTTGGGTCAGGAGCTCCAGAAATCCCACGCAGGCTAGGGTGTTACGGACGAGTGAGGCAATCTAGTCCAACCGCAGAGCCGGGCACGGATCCACAGCAGGCAGAGGAACGCCTGGGAGAGTCCCGAGTACCAGTCCTGACGAAGGCAATGTCGAGTCCGGCTGGACACCTAGGAACGGAGAAGAATTCAGAGTCCTGGGAACCCGACAGGAGGAGCGCTGAGCAGGCGTAGCGCAGTTCACAAAAGCCGGGAGGCTGCGTCAGAGACATGAAACTCTTCACCTGTCTTCCAGCGTCCACCAGCGGAGATCCTCCTCTTGAGCAGGGGGAGACGGAGGGCATTCAACTGCGGGAAGCGTGGTGGCGATGAGATGAGCACTTCGTCCAGGGCAAGCACAGTGTCCGTACGTGACGAAGAGGCCGGCTTGCGGGAACCGAGAAGTCGGAAGAGGGAGAGCGAGAGCTTCTGGTAGAGCTGGAGTGGCGTGAGGGCTCTGACCTACCCGAAGTCCTCGGACAGGTGGGCAAAGGTCTCTCCGAGCCGGGCTCAATGAGGCGGGCTCTCCGCCGGCGAAGCGACTCCCCGTAAGAGTCAGTGGGCTTTTGGAGACGAGCGAGGACTGACAGCGGACATGGGACGGCACGTGGCCCGTCTCTCCGAGCCAGGCTCAGTGAGGCGGGCTCTCTGAAGACAAGCAGCTTTGTCCTGGCGGGCTCCCTCCAGGAAGCGATCGCGTTGATAGCAGTCCTGCTCCGAGCGCGAGGCTCCTGCCCCAAGTCGTCGGATGCGTGGTAAAGGTCTCTCCGAGCCGGGCTCAATGAGGCGGGCTCTCTGCCGGCGAAGCGACTCCCCGTAAGAGTCAGCGGGCTTTCCTGGAGACGAGCGGGGACTGACAGCGGACATGGGACGGCGCGTGGCGCGTCTCTCCGAACCGGGCTCAGTGAGGCGGGCTCTCTGCCTGTCAGTAGGCTATATCCGGGCGGGCTCCCTCCTGGAAGCGATCGCGTTGAAAGCAGTCCCGCTCCAAGCGCTAGGCTCCCGTGTCCGGTGTGGCGTCTTTTCCATAAGGTCGGTGCGGTCTCGTGTGGTCAGTACGCAGGGCACGGGGGATGGCGCCTTGACTGGATTCGGATCACACACAGGTGCCGGTCGCTCGCGTCTGTACACTCCATAACTGCGACCAGCGCAGCTCAGGCCAGGTGGAGCAGGTGTCGCAAGCATGGTCGGAGGCGCATCCGGTGCAGGGGAGACAGACCTTGTGGTAAACTGACGGCCACTGGAACCCTCCGCATTGCGTGCAGGTCATCAACAGGCCACTGCAACACACAACACACCTGAAGGCACGCGGGCGAGGGCCTGTGGGACCCCGCCCTGGTAAGGCTAACCTTCGCAACACAAAAAGGCACAAAACAGCGAGGTACAAGCCTGTCAGTAAGTGTCTGGGCCTGCAATATCCATCCCAGTAAAGCTAGTGGGCGCGGGCACGGGGGGCCCCGCCAAGCTAAGGTGAGCATACTACATTTGCGACATTCCGTCTGCGAATGAAGACAAGTAGCGGCTAATCTCTCTGTTTGTCTATTTTGCCAAAGGGTATTTACCCGAAATATTGTGGCACAATCAACGGCTGAAAACAGGCACCAAGATCAGCGTGTACAGAGCTGTGGTCCTCACCACCCTGCTGTATGGTTCCGAGTCCTGGGCCCTCTACCGCAGTCAACTACGACTCCTCGAACGCTTCCACCAGCGCTGCCTGCGTACCATCCTGGGCATTCACTGGAGTGACTATGTCACCAACGTCGAGGTCCTTGAACAGGCTGAAACTGTGAGCATCGAGGCTTTGCTGCTGCAGACACAGCTCCGCTGGGCGGGGCATGTCGCCAGGATGGAGGATCATCGACTACCAAAGATCACCCTGTTCGGCGAGCTTGCTACTGGACACCGTGACAGAGGGGCACCAAAGAAGAGATACAAAGACTGTCTCAAGAAGTCACTTAGTACCTGCCAAATCGACCACCACCAGTGGTCTTCGCTTGCTGCGGACCGTGACACCTGGCGCTCCACCATTTACAAGGCAGCTGTCTCCTTTGAGGACTCTCACAGAGCTAGCCTTAAAGACAAGCGGCTCAGGAGAAAAAAACAGAGATGCCGCAGCTCAGAAGTAACCCTGGCCATACCTTCCCCTGTAGCCACTGCGGTCGAACCTGCCTGTCTCGGATTGGCCTCCGCAGCCACGAACAAGCCTGCAGACGTCGTGGTCAACTCCTATAAAATCTTCGTTCGCGAAGTCAAGCCAAGAAGAAGATTTACCCGAAATATTAATAAATTGTGTTGTACCCGTCTATTCCAAGCGTGTTTCTTTCTCCGTTGGGTACCTCCCTGCATTCCACATGCTTGGCAGTCACCCTTTTGGTCTGGAGAGCATAGTGGGCGCGGGCACGTGGGGCCCCGCCAAGCTAAGGTGAGCATACGACGCATCAAGTACAACAAAACTCAAGCATGTCACAACAGGTACAGGCATGAAGCAAGCGTCTGGCACAGTAACATTTACCAATGTAATGGCGACAGGGCGCGGGCACGAGGGGCCCCGCCAAGCTAAGCGAGCCATGGACGCATAACGTATCCCCACAGAACCCAACAAGGTACAAGCCAGCAGGTAAGCGCCAAATCTTGCCACACCAATCAGCTGAAAGGTGAGTGAGCGCGGGCACGTGGGGCCCCGCCAAGCTAAGGGGAGATTTTGGCGTGAAAAAGTTACAGCGAAAATGAAGACTGCCTTCGTCCCTGCTCGAACCGGCGCCCAGCCTGGGAGCCGGCCGAGGGCCAACCCAGCTACCTTACCTTTCCGCCCGAGCGGGAACGGGGGAAGAAACGTCCATAACACGCATGGCGCGAACGCGGGCGAAGTCCCAGCAAGGCTCACTGAGCAGCCCAACAACCCAAGATGCAGGAGAGGGCAGCAGCTAACGATGAGGGGACCAGCAGACCCACACAGGACACAGGCAGAGCCGACGAAGCAGAATTCAAACAAGAAGCCAAGTGTCTGGAAGACTGGCGAAGCAACCGGTCGAAAAGTTCCTAAGTCCGTAGGCTAGAGCAAACACGTCTGAACGGTGTGAGCCTAAGTAGAATGACTGGTTAGTCACCTCGTGACTCGGAACCAGATGGGCAGTAACGGGAGACAACTCTCGGCCCCTCTCAGGGTTCCCCGAGTGACTCCCGGGTTGTGTGGTAACACAACGGGTTCTTAGGCTAGAATTGAGTAAGTAGTAGACACTTCCATAAAGTCATGCCATCGGTAATGTTTTTGAAGAAACAAATGACCCAGATCTTCGTGCTAAATTTAGTCTATCCTTGAACATTCATAGCTGATCCATCTGCTGGGTGCTACACGGCAGTTTAGCCTATGCGCTTTAGTTTTCATCTCTATGCCCACCGGCGCGTGCCAGCACACTTAGAGATCGGCTTTGTGTACAGTACTACTGTGCTTGACCCCGATTAGCTCTTAGCCTCTGCTGCATACATCGGTGAATAAGCTGTAAATTACAGATGTTGTCTGTAAACTGGAATTAATTCACCTGCAGTTGTGAGTGATTTTTTGAACATACATCGTCTTGTAGAGGTGAAATTGTACTATCTTTGGACACCAAACATGCTGCAGTAATCTGCGGGGATGTTTGTCATGCACTGGCTCAAAGTATCACTAGGAGACAAATTAGATGCAGCCTTCCGTTAGTTTATCATACTTTTCATCTCATCACAGTTCAAAAACTGAAGTTTTTGGAAAGTTCAGACAAAGTCAGTGCTGTCAACAGATGTCTTAACTGGCATATCCCATGCTAAAATCTTCATGAACCACATACCTGAGTCCTGCTAAAGCCGGTTTGGTGGGCCAAGTGAAAACGGTAATCCATTCAGAGCACGCCAACATGAAGTATGCGAATTTCACCGATACAGTCAATGTTTTTAACAATATCACAATTTTAGCACAGTTTAAGAACAATGCACAAAGCAGAGGTTTACTGTTTGCTGTTAAGAGATTCAGTTCCGGCTTAGTGTCACATTAAAATAGCTTAAAATGAGTGTGTCTACATGGTCACTATGATGCTGTGTCTAAACTTGATAGGCCGATCAGTTTCATTTTTTTGGGACGAGTGACAGTCTGTGAATACCTGATGAAAATGTGGAGAAACCAAAGCCAAATGCTCTGTCAGAAGGATTCTAAGCTTCTGTTGAGGATCTCTCTGTGCCCATGCCTTCCTTTTCAAGATATTCACGGTTGCATGAGCATGACAGTCATCAACAGAAAGAGTTTCATCAAATGTTACCCAAAAATCACACGTTTTGTGAATGTCTGTACAGCCTGTGCGCTCCACTTGTTTTCTTAATTTGACAAGCTTTGCACGACACATGCAACAAATTGTTTTAGAATGCTTCCCTTCCTGGTCGTTGAGCACATCAATGTTGTAACACAAAATCACTGGCGTATGTAGTGCACAAAAACATGCATTTGTTTTTGTCTTTGACTGCTCGCCTAGACCTTCTACCACAAAGTCTACACAAAGAATTCACGGCTTCCAAATGTCTTGGAAAGGAATGTTCATTCTCCATGGCTTTAACAAGCTATACTTTACATATATGCATCAGATAAGGGTACACATTGGAGTGATACATCCGGCACAGAAAACAAGTTTTTTACACACAAGCACTGCTGTCTACAGCGGAAGGAAAGTTCCTTGAACTACACACGTTGTAATCAAGTAATAAGCACAGAATTCAAAGAGGTTCTTCAAACCAAACTTATATGAGCTTAAAGAGGACAATTTCAAGCATAGTATTACATAATGATATTTACGATTGAAACTTTTTAGCCACGGTAATAATAAGTTATAAACAGACTAAACTTACCACATGCCTGACAGACTTCAACAGGGAACAAAGAGCACAACGCTTCCCGCCAGCAGCTAGGCTGGAGCCTGCCGTGACCCGCGCGCACTTATCAGTGAAGTGGGTCATGGCTGGCACAGAGCCCAACTAAACAGAGGAATTCAGAGAAAGGTGAACTGCCGTGGCTAGGACTGGCTGAAGGAATAAAGTTATAGTCTCACCACCGGCACTTGGCACAAGCTGGTCAGCTTGACTGATGCGCAGAAAACTTTCCACTGCTGCTATAGCCTTGACCTTCACCTCTTGAACCTGCGTGTCAAACTGGTCAACGTCCTCATCCTTCACCTGTGAGCGTGTGCGCTCCAACTCTCGCAGGTTGGCCTTCACTTGCTGCACCGTGCGTGAAGCGTTCACTTGCTCCTTGTGTAGACCAACCCAGTCTTCTGCTCCCGTCAGCTAAAAGAAATTAATTTGGGTGTACAGACATTACCTTTGAATTCCAAGCGTCCGTATTGTTTTGGTCCTAGTCAAACATGTTCTTTATCTTTGCATAATTCTTTCATCACTGGTATAGAAACTGTACATCAAATGTAAATAAATGATACATTTCTGATGTGCAAAATTAACCCTCTTAACCCCACGGCCGCATTTCCAAACTTTTAGAGGTGTTGTCCAACGACTATGTACCAGTTGTAGGAGATGGATTGATCATGATAATTCAAGGGTACTGCCAGATGAGCTTGGCGCCTTAAGGCACCCAGTTCATCTGGCACTACCCTTGAATTATCATGATCAATCCATCTCCTGCTGCATGTTCCCTGGGCTAAATGGGTTAACCAGCCAGATACAATAGTTTGGCCAAATGTCAGTCACTACGCTGGAGTTTTCATGATCAATCACAGCTTATAGCTTACTCTGTCCATATTAACCCTGTGCCTCTGCAGTCTGTCAAGGTCCATTTCCAGCACAGTTTGGAATTTTTGAATGTGAGGCTTCAAGTTCTTGATTGGAAATTTATGTACACTGGCTGCTTTGATAACTGGTTTCTCAACCGCCGCAATAAGGTTTTCTTCAGACTCTGACATTCTTATGGTTGGTAATGATGCCATTTTATCACAGCTTCTTTTGGCAGTCAGTATGAAGACACAGTCCTGAAGACACCTGCAAATCAACCAGCAAATACTGAGACATCATGAAAACAGTCAAAATCATAATATAACTGTAACATGACACAAAAGAATCAACTGCTGCATCAGAATTGTGTGCCTTCAAACAAATTGCTACCCTTGGCTTTCTCGCTGACTTCTACTTCTTTTTTTGTTGAGTTACTAGTACCGCTGATGGGGTAGAGTTCTGTGGTTACTTACACTCATTTGTTTCTATCACATCTGTGCCCAGCAAGTCATCCCCCGTTGTTTTTGCACAGCCTCATTCCGTGTGCCCATTCTGATCTAGTATTAAATACAATGGATGCAAAGCAAGATACAATTTGCAAGTGAAACCACTGAACTCTACCCTATCAATATAACACAACTGAAATGTTCACTATAGTATACTTTTTGGGACACTGTACCCTGTGTACACTGTCCAGTGTGGAACTGTACACCATGTAATGGTCTGGTGTTAAACTCTCTAAGACTTTGCAAATCTTGCTTCCTATGAAAATGTCACTCAGCATGCTGTAAAGCAGCCAGTTTCTGGTTGTCCACTTTCTCCATTGAGTGTACATATAAAAATATAAAAGAAATACAATGAACTTCACATAAAAATGATCTGTTGCCAGAAAGAAGAAAGAAATTTAGACGGCAGCTAAATCTGCACACCAGCAGAATGATTTCCGCATGCATAGTTATTACTTTCAAATGAGCCAAAGGAAATGCAAACTCCATTTACGATAGCTTTGAGAAACTTTGACACTCAACATCTGTTTCAAGTTTTACTCTGTATGTGCGGTAGTAAATTATACTCATTTAACTCTTTAATAGGGCTCGGGAAACTGACGTCATCATGCTAGTCGTGGTGGCCATCTTGAGAGGATACGCGACTCATGTGCTCATCACGAAATCGCTGTCAGGACAATGTCAGGAAAGTCCTGATGTGCTACAGGCAATAACAGCAAGTCTCGCCATCACCGTAGGAAACCGCTAACCAGAATCTGTTTTTGTTTGTTTCCAAAGAGGAAGAAACATAAAGAAAAGCATGTTGAAACACTACTTCGCTACTATCTGAAATTTATCGCCAGGCTAACGTGTCCTCTCAAGATGGCAGCATGGGAGTCGATGTTTCTAGGCAATGCGGGGAACTTCCTGAGCCCTATAATCTACACATTCATCCACTGCGGAACTTTTACCATGTAAAATGAAATTCAAGTCATATTAGTATTGAAGCGAATGTCACGGCCAAAACAATCCTGCAAGGCACTGTGCAAGGAGGATGAAGGAGAGGAAGACAGAGGAAAAGATGGGAGGACAATATCTCAGAGTGGACAGGACTGAGGCTGGGCGATACGCTGGGAATGGCAGAGAACAGAGAGGAATGGCGGGAGCTGGCTACCAAGTCATCAGTGGTGCCCCAACGGTCGGCAAGACTACGGGATATAGATAGATAGATAGATAGATAGAATGTCACGATCGACGGCCTATTCAGTTGGACAGTTCAACATTGGACAGTGTACACGGGGTACGGTTTAATACTGGTGCGTATACATGGGGTACAGTGTCTGAAAAAGTATGCTACGAGAGTGACCACTTCAGCTACAATACGTGTATAATACGACCTTGCATACAGTGGAATTGCTGAAAAATATGCGTACTCTCAAAACCGTGCTATAAATAATTCAAGCAGCAGTGATTTTCTTCATTTGCTCGGTGTCACTTGTGACAGTGTTTGCAATCTAATTTTGCCAGATTGTTCAAGCATGACAGCACATCCTGAATCACTGTTCATGAACCATGCAGGAGTTGAAAAAGCGATGAAAACAATGTACGAACCTGTTTTGCACTAAGAGTACGTAATCATTGCAGAAAAACAAATTACTGAACAAGCCTGAATCAACCACAGCCAAAATGTGTTAAAGAACGCGCAAAAATAAAAAAAAAACTTGTTACAGCCAGCTTTCGTTTCACGCTAAAAGGCAGCCATATCGTACTACGTAACCTATTCACCGCCGCACAAGCGCATTTAGCAAAGTCCTTGAAAGTACTTAGTTTCTTTTACTTTCATCAAAAATATTCATAGAATCTGCAACATTAGTATCCTTTTACTTAATTTGAGTTAGTCTGTGCATTTTAGTGTAATGTAAAGTAATATATACGAAACTCATCGTAAATATTCACTCCCAATGACCTAATTGCATATCAATGTTGTTTTGGTGTGGAAGGTGCCCTTTTGACAGGCTACTTTCAGTGTGTCGCAGTGTGTGTGTGTGTGTGTGTGTGTGCGCGCGCGCGCGCGCGTGGTGTGTGTGTGTGTGTGTGTGTGTGTGTGTGTGTGTGTGTGTGTGTGTGAAAATGCTCCATATCAGTTATTCGTTCAAAAACTGAACTAAGAAAAATCAATAATCAATGGATCGATGCCATGTCTGGATGGCCTATCTTTAGAACTGACTGGCATCAGCTGGATTTTAAGTGGAGCACGCGTAAGGTTGTTTGGTATACGCTGCCAAATCTACTTACAGCGGAAGGGTGATGTGAATTATTGTCATACCATTTTTGGCAGCAGTTACCTGAATATTCTGTGGAGAGAGAATTAGTCTTATGAATATGGACTTTCAAGCGCTATAAAAGACAAACAATTATATCTCAACAAAACAGTGGAACTCGACAGCTGTGTGCCATGAGTTACTTGTGCAACTGGCTGCTGTCATTCATTGTGTGTTTTGGACTGACCTTGTCTTCAGCAGCTCAGTCAGGCACCAATACAGTATACATGGAAGTCGGAGGAATAGAGACTAAACTACCATCGGCATGTGATACTGGTAGTGGTTTTTGTGTTGGTAATGATGCATCCGCAACACATCCAGACGTAATGGCACTCAAGGTGAGACATATTTTTACCTTGTCGACACATTAGAGGAGATTGATCAGCCATGCAATGGTTCAAGAGTGGTGTCAGAATAGATAATTGTCACCAGCAGCCTGTAGGTGCGAATGACAGTGATCGAGCTCGTCTGGCACCGCTGACCCGGGCATCACTGAAATATTATGGTAAGATGATTTTTTGTTTAACTGCTTCGATCAGAGGTCAACAACCTTCTACTCCCAAATCGAATTTCAAATGACGTTAGAGATCAGGGTGTTAGCTGTAAAGGCTGTTGAGTGGTCATCACTCAGAAGATCGAAGAAGTATATAGTCTGATGCAGGGCCTATATTATTCATTACTCCGCATATTTCACACTTTGCAGTATTATTATCACCAAAATGGGTCCCACCAACACCCATAGTTCGCTCTACAGGCGTGGAGTGATTCAGCCGACATAGGGATACCGGATTAAACGAAAATCGGTAAAGGTCACGGGAAAGACGTTCGATCCTACTTTCGATTCTTTGAAGCCAACAACAAACTCCGCTTTGTTGATCAAGATGCCCTTTCTGAGAGATCACCGAGGTAACAAACTGTTTGAGGCGAGGCATTATAGTGCTTACTCTCCCTTTTAGACTCTTTTGCTTTGAAGTCGAGAATAATCGACCCGCTTCGAGAACGCGTTACCAACGAATGGAAGGTCGAAGCCCAGTGCATATTTAATCTTGCGTTTCGATCGCATACCTAACCAAATATGGACCTGGTAAGATTTATTATCATTCTTTTGCAAAGTTCGTCCTTCTGCGCACATGCGAATCTTGATCGGTGTATACTGGAAAAGGAAATGAAGCACTCTATGCACTGGCATACAGTAGAAAAACTCTGCGCAACATTACGTATGCTTGGCAGGCCAACACTACTACCGTACAATACGAGGTTTGGCGTGCATCCCAGATCAAGACTAAACGAAAATGTTGATTGTCCTTTGCTGCTTATTTACAGAGTTGTGATAGTCTTTACAGGATCTCTAGTTATCGATGTGTTTGTACAACTGCACACTAGCTTGAGAAACTAAGCAGTTGACAAGTTGCTTCATTTTTGGATTTCTATTTTCATGACAAAGTTAGACTACAGAATCTACAGCAGTAGATCCACTGCTCTTCGTTGTATCACATAAAATGTTACTGCATCCCCCACCCCACACACAGTAAGTGCTTCTTTATCTGTAGTAAGACTAAGAGGAGATAAATATTGTGAGCTGAGCATACAGGCCCTAAATGTGCATCAACATCAGCCAACTCAAGCCGCAGAAGAACTTCAAACAAATTTGCTTCCCAGTGTTTTAGCAGTTTTATTATAGTTAATGTGTTTTGTTTTAGAATTTATAATTTTACAGTAAATAAGCAGTGCATAAATGAACTTTGTGACCAATGCAGGTTTCAGAATTACAGCAGAGGCATGTCCACATAAGGGATCCTCAGCATGTTGCCAAGGTCATCAGGCAGATGATGGATGATGCACATCACAAGCTACAGGTAGCTCTTTCCCTGCAATCCTGTTGTGTGTCGGTATCCTCAAAATGACATTTAAAAAAAAAGAAAAAAAAGTGACTCGTATTCAAAACGGAAGCAAGATGTCTTACAGAATAAAGTAATATCCAATCCAGTGGCTCATAATATGTGACTTTACTTAAAGGTTCGAAAAATTTTCAAGCTGAGTTGAATTTTACGTTGTGGCTCACTTAATGATGCACAGCAGAAGAAAAATATCATATCTGATGAAGAAACTGATGTGAAATATCTAAGCAGAATGGTTGTGATCACACATACACCTCAACAACTATGATGTGATTTTTTCCCTCTTGAATGTAACAAAAGGAACTCTGCTGTGTACAAAGGAGAAGAAGAGTAGAAAAGTCTTTAATATTTGTATATATTCAGACTTCATAATTTAAGTTGGGCAGTAGTTTGTCCAGCATTATTGTAAGACATGCTGGTAAGAACATTTATAAAGGTGATATTTTGATGTATTAACCCTTGACTGACTGGAGTAGGTAGTTTTAAACTAAAAGTCTCATTTGTATGTTAACTGCTTTCTTGTTTGAAAAATTAATGCAACTGCTGAAAATACCAGTGCTCTCTTGACTACTTTATTTGCATTTTGCACTTGTAGATTGTGGCAGACTTTGACAGAACATTGTCCAAGTACATCCATGAAGGAAAGCAGTGTTCCACAACACATGGTAAGTTAGAAAAACAAAAGTATGCATAGATCTGTTAATCTTATGTTAGTTTGCCACCTGTAAGAGTATACAGTTGATTTAAAACTTGCGTTTGAGATAGTCCTGATGCTCTGCATGATTATTGTTGGAAGTTTGAAGAGATAGAAGTAAATAGCTTTTAAACAAAAATAAACAAATCACACATACACATTAAAAAATCTATTTTTAGATGACTTGGTGCCAAAAGTGGGTGTTGCTGTTTTGCTTAACCCATTACATTCTGAGGCTGATTTTTAAATTTTTGCTATCATGATCAAATTTATTTCAAGCAAAAGTGTATCAGGATGAAAAGGGTTAAAAGAAAACAAATTCAGAATGAAATTTTCTTGTTGTGCTGTTTTGGCTGTGTGTGGAAATGAATGGAGAAATGGTAAAAATAAATCTGACAGCAAACTTGGCATGTGATATGAGATATTTGCTGACAAAGATGAAATGGGAGCCAAAATCGGTGTGCTAAAAACTGACCGTCACGTGGTGGTTGTTTTAATGCATCATCATTCAAGATTGATTGCACTTAGAGGAATAATAAACACTAACTTAAACAGAAAATTTTACATATAATGAGTGCAGTCTAAAAACTTACGTTGTATATGAATAATCGCGCCCAAAAGTTGCGTCAGTCAGATGTGAGATGTGTTGTAACTTCAACCGTGCTTACTCGCTTTGTCATGTGAAAAAGGACCGGAAACAGGGCCAGTGTGTCTCTCATAACAGTCAGAATTATGCAGCAAAACGTTATTTTTAAATCAAAGTGTCATTTGTGAGTAGTTTCTGATTTTAATATCCTGATCATTTTGTTTTAAGAAATAACACACAACAGTTCATCAGATCTATTATAATTGTATGAAAATCTGGAAACCAGTTGCACTTTTGAAAATGACTGGGTTGGCCAAATGTAACTTCCAGTTCCCATCTCAGGAAAAGCGCATGGACTGATCGATGGAGAAGTCATGTTGTAATGTGGTCCTAGCGTTTGACATAGAATTAACATTCAAAATATTCAGAACATCAGTATATGCAACATAGAGACATACAGGTCAAATTATCCTGCAATATTTTTCATTTACAATCATTGATAGAACTTTAGAACTAGAAGTGAGATATCTTCATGTTGACAGCATGTGGTTTGCTATGGAACAATAGGAACACACTCGTTTCAAAGAAATGTTTATAGAACAGGTGATTGTTGTAAACCTAACATACCATGCCAGATGTTATCATGAAAATGTTGTAAGCACACTCTTACAATTTTCTTTGCAAACTTCAAGTTGACTGATGTCATAAGTTGAATGATGTCATATAGTTGACTGATGTCATAAGTTGGCTGATGTCATAAGTTGACTGATGTCATATAGTTGGCTGTAAATCAAAGATCATTCTTTTTCATAACATTTCTCAGCCAAAGTCGTAAATATTGAAACTAAACATCATGAGTGTGTCATAATGCTAATGTTCACTACAGTTCATTTTATTACTGAATAAGCCAGAAAAAAAACAGAAATGGAAAATCCTAATATACTCACATTCGTTTGTCTTGTCCGAGTCTGTGGATAGATGAATGTGTGGAAAGTGTGTGGTTTGTTGCAAGTTAGAAGATTATAAAAAATATGACACATGTCATACATTAGCTATTACAACAAATCATACTAATTATACTAACATTTTTTTCATGTGATTAATTTAATTCAGGGGAGTGCTCGAATCAGTCTCCACTGCCATGTCAACTGTATTTCAATACACTGGAACTCCATACACATAGTATAATTGCCTGTGTATGTTGTAATACCTAATGTACAACACGTGTCCATTTGACATTTTTAAAGTACGTTTTCTCAAAAAATATGAAAGTAACTATCTTCTGCTTTTGGGAAATCTACAATACTGGTATAACGTTCATTAAATTGCATTTATTGAGATAGTGGAACAAACTTCATTTTCCATCACCATTGTCCACTTTTTGAGCACAGCTTTTGGCACTTCATCAGATATAAACTTGGTACTTATTCTTTGCCTTTGCTCACTATATGGTATCAGTTTCAGCCCGCTTAATCAAATTTCAATTATAAACGATTTAAATTTTCAAGAACCTCAGTAGCTCGCTTTAGCTTGGCCTTAACACCAGGTAAATGTTTTGTGTTTATGTACAGTGTGTAAGTAAATGCGCATGATTCACGTGAGCATGCTTGTTGGGTTCAGTTCGTGGCTGCGCTTTGAAATGTTTTTCATAAAGCGCCTATATAATGCGCTGATTTATTTATTTATTTACTAAATATGTGATATTTTATTACATTGAGAGGCTTGTTTTGTCCCTTGTTTTAGTCATAACCGATTTAACCCCAGGAAAAAGCTCGTTTCCTGGGTTTTGAAGGTGGCAACTAACAACGATGTACCAGTTGCAGGAGATGGATCAACCATTATAATTCAAGGGTAGTGCCAGATTAGCTTGGTGCCATCAGTCGCCAAGCTAATCTAGCACATGGTGCCAAGCTAATCTGGCACTATCCTTGAATTATCATGGTCGATCCATCTCCTGCTGTAGTACATCAGGTCTAAATGGGTTAATTTTATAGTATTTCAGATTTCAGAGAGTGCATTATATATATATATATGCTTCATACAGTGGTTTACTGGATATTATCTGGCGACTTGCTTTGATTTTCATTGATAAAACAAACATATTTTGGCAGGTGTCCTGGAAGACAGCAGTTACATGTCTGAACAGTTCAAGAAAGAGGTAAACACTCCTTTCCCCCTCTTCCTCCCATCTTCCTCCCTCCCCTCAGTCTTCCACCCCTTCATACACACACAAACACATGTTTTTTAAATAATAATTATTAATCATAATTATTACTGGTCTGTTAATATATTCCTTACTAAGTCAATGCAGACTTACATACTTGATGTAACTTCAGATGTAAATCATTGTGCATTTATTCTTTTTTATGCTTATACTAGTACATGTAAATGTTTTGATTTTTTGTTTCCTTCAAGGCAAAAGATCTTAAAGATATGTATCTTCCCATTGAGTTTGACGGATCCAAAACAATTGCAGAAAAGATCCCACATATGATTGAATGGTGAGTGAAGCCCTGCCTGTAGCTTGGTATCAGTCTGTGTGCTGTTTAACCCCCCTGTGCATGCAGGCACCTGTACTGTTTACAGTACCAGTTGCTGCATGTGCAAGGGGTAAAGTTGGATAAAAATGTTAAGAAAGTAGCAGTTTCCAAATTAGTGTGTGGGTTTTTAAAAAAAAAAACTTTAAAAAGTTATAACAGCACACAGCTGACCTAGGGGCAGGGCGGTCACTCATCTTGTGAGTCATTGCCCTGCCCCACCCATCCCCGTGCTTATCATTTTGAATTTTTGTTGGCATTATTTGTTTGTTTGTGTGCAGAATCACTAGCAATTTTTTTTTTCTCTCATTCAGTGGTCTAGTACCTAAGAAGAGGCAGATATTCTTGGCCACACTATCACAAAGTGTTAGCAGTCTAAGTTCATACAAATGATACATTAAACTTCTCTAGTTCTACGTCGCTGCACTCGGGGCATTTTAGTTTTGCTTTGGAGTAAGATGATTGTCTATCCAATTCATAATTCATAGTTTTTAACAATAGGGTTGTTTCTGCTATCAGCACTCTTTGTTTACAGCTGCGGGTAATTATTTATAAAATGCACCATATATTGCTTTTGTACAGGTGGACCAAGGGGCATAAGCTGATTACTGATGCTCACTTAACTCGTGATATGCTGAGAACCATTGTCAGAGAGTCCACTGCATATTTAAGGTACGCTGGATGTTTGTTGATGTTGTGCAAGCTTTTATTCAGCTTTAAGAGGGGCATTATATTATATTGAGCAGCATTTTGCTTGATATAGTGCCGATAACAGGCAGATCTATATGATTACGAGACCCGAATCAAAATGTCTCAGTCGTAAGACGAGGACATTTGATTCGGGTCAAGTAATCACATCTGTCGGTTATCGGCACTATATCAAGCAAAATGTTGCTCAATATAATTTATGTACCCAGTCCAAAACAAAACTATGCCTCTTGTCATTCATTTTGTGGCTGATTGCGGTGTTCAGACAAAACACATGAATGGCAGATGACTGCTTATCGCTGTCGACTCAGCGCATAGATTTTGTCTGACTATGTAGACATCAGTGCACTGAGTAAATTCTGTAACTAGATCACGCATAATTGTGAAAAATGCCAGCAGGTATGTTTATTTAGTTCTTTTCTCAGGTTGTCGATATCGCCAGCTGACTTCTCGTCAATTTCACTTGTCAGTCCAGCAACTCGCACGTTTCCTGGCGTCTTTTCTCCGTTTGTGTGTGTGTATAGGATATAAATTTTGAGCGTTGATACACACTTTACTACTACACATAAGGAGCTTGTTAATGTTGCAGTGTGAGCATATTTCGCGTTTCTGTTTTGAAAATGCAAGTATCCACAAGATCGTCTTCTTGGCGCGCAAGGGTTTATGGGAAGGAAAGTATGTCAAGCAAATTCATGAATATTAATTTGCTTGTTATATAATATATCAATACATGTGTCAAAGAAGGGAAAACTTTATGGCATGGGTACATATCTGCCTATCAACATATTGTGTCTGTTCATAAGCACCATCAGCACAAATGTGTACAGAATAGGAAAAATGCTTTTTCAAAGGGCATAGCGGCTGTGTGGTCCATCTTACAAAGAGTGTGCATACAAGCTAGTGCATGGAAAAGGTGTCTGCCCAAGAAAAGCCTAATTACACCAATTTTTTTTCTTTGCGACTGTTGTATCTGGGGAGATGGGTGGGTATTTTAGATTAACTCTGTGTTTGCATGGGTGCATTTATGTGTTTCCGAGTAGGTTTCTTTGTTTAAGCAGTGTCTCAGAATTATCAAAATGACTTGATATGAACATGATCAGCTCCAGGCCTCACCCCTTAAGCATTGCAATAGGGAGATGGATCGACCATAATGATTCAAGAGTAATAATAATAATAATGGCTACTTATATAGCGCTTATCCTAAAATAAGCTCTAAGCGCTTTACAAATAAAGGGTGGGCGTGGAGGGAGTCATAAAGCCAGAGAAACAAAGGATTCTGCAATACACACACACACACACAGACAAACACACAGATACATAATCACGAAGAACTGAGCTACATTGGGGTATCGAACAGGTGGGTCTTAAGGGCAGATTTAAAGGTAGTGAATGAGGGAAAATGTCTAATGTCTATGGGTAGTGAGTTCCAGACAACAGGTCCAACGTGCGCAAAACAACGGTCACCTCTGGGTTTGTATTTGCAGAGCGGGACTCTGAGAAGGCGCGTGTCACTACTTGAACGGAGGGAGCGGGAGGGAGTGTATAGTTGAAGATCAGCGAGATAGGCAGGGGTAGAGTAGTTAATGGCTTTGTAGCACAGACAGGCTCGTTGTTTGACTGGCAGCCAGTGAAGTTGCCTCAAGATAGGAGTGATGGGCTGATGCTGTGGGGCACGGACATTAAGACGTGCAGCACAATTCTGAACTTGCTGCAATTTCTGAATGAGAGACTGAGGGAGGCCAGCTAAGAGGGCATTGCAGTAATCTATAGTGCCAGATTAGATGTTGTTTCCTCAAAAACATTACCGATGACATTACTTTATGGAAGGGTCTACTAGCTTACCCAATTGTTTCCTCCAAAAACATTACCGATGCCATTACTACAATGGAACAACCTGTAGCTTACGTAATTTTAGCCAAAAACTTAAGACGTGTACCCTTAGGGCCAGGGGAGGCCACCTAGGGGTGCCGTGACCTAGTACCCCGGGTAGCCTCTCTTCGCACCCCATATGGGTAACTGCCAGAGCAGCCAAGTCAGTTTTTTCCTTTAGCTTACAGCGTAAAGACGTGTGTTAGCCTACTGCAGTGTTTACCCTACAGGCTGTGTATGGTTTTGCACCGGTTGTACCTGCGCCTTACAGGCTTGGTTAAAGAAGAGGAAGAGAGAAAGAGGAAGCCCGGCTGTGCGCTCGTAGCCTGGCCTCGGAGCTCTTGGACTGTTGTCACTTGTGTGCCTTCCTCATGTGCTGCGCCAGTTGTTGCCTTCGATTTAGAGACTTGTTCCCGGTTGTGTTGTTCCGGGCCTCGGGGCCCTTGGACTGTTGTCTCTTGTGGGCCCTTCTTCGCGTGTTCGACGCCTGTGGTTCTCTTCGTCTTAGAGACTGGTTACGGCGTGCACTGCCTGGCTCGGCACAGTGTTGTTCCTGTGTGCTACGCCCTCGGACAAGTTCGCGCTTGGCCGGACGTCTAGGACCTGCGTCGCGGACTCGATGCCCTTGCCTCGGCCCGCTTACCCATCGTATGCGACCCCTCGACCCTCAGTGGTGCCCCCTTTCAGGTTCTCCCTTCTCCGCCCTCTCGGGGCAGCCAGGTAAGGTCTCAGTGTTTGCCAGTGACCGGCGCCTTTGGCGCCAGGCGGCGGCTTCACTCTTGGAGTTTTTTGCTCGCACATGGCGAATTTTATAGGCGCTCTGGTCCTAACGTATTTCACGCAGATTGAAACCCGTCAGCCCGGGTCTCAGTGTCGCCAGCGACCGGCAACTTTGGCGCCGGTCGGCGGCTTCGCTTTGGAGTTTCATTTACGCATAGCGAATTTTATAGGCACTATAGTCCAAGCGTAGGGCATGCAGACTGAATCGCGTCAGACCCGGGTCCCGGTGTTTGCCAAAGGCGCCGGGCGGCGGCTTCACTTGAAGTTTCGTTTGTCATAGTGAATTCTATAGCCGCCGTAGTCTGAGCGTATGTCACGCGGACTGAACACATAAGGACTGGGTTCGATTCGGCAGGGAAGCAGAGTGACACAGTGGGAGTGTGCCGAACCTTTACCCCAGAGGCCCTGGCTCGGCACCACGCTATGCTTGATATCTTTGAGACACTGGTCTGTTGCTTGGATGTTTCAGGAAATGGTTGCGCCCGTCACGTGGCCTTTTTGCCACAGCCGGTCGCCTGTGTTTTCACCTATGTTGCAGTGGCCGAGTGATACACATGTGGTGCCTCCCCTGCTCCGGTTCTGCCTCCGGCCGCCCCCGTGTGTCTGCGCACCCTGGGTAGAGGAGCCATGGTCACAGCCTGGAGCTGTTAGTGGCGAACTACCTACGCAGCCTCGCGCATACCTCGGCCCGGACTGACCAAGACGCACCCGCACCGCTGTTGGGGGACGGCTTACGAAGGATCCCCCCTTGCGCACCCACTCGCTCGAGTCTGGTCCGCAGCGAGTCCGCTTGCCCCGCTTTGCGGAAAACAACGGCTACCACACCCTGACGTTGGGGGACGTTTCCCCCCTTGCGCACCAACTCGCTGGAGTCTGGTCCGCAGCGAGTTCGCTCACCCCGCCTTGCGGAAAACAATGGCCCCCTGACGTTGGGGGTCGCATTCCCCCCTTGCGCACCAGCTCGCTCGAGCCTGGTCCGCAGCGAGCTAGCTCGCCCCGCCTTGCGGAACACAAGCCTCACAAGCAGGAAGTAACCACGCGCCACTCTGATGCCGGACCTTTGGCATCGTCTTGCAGCCCACGGCAGATACGGCCCCTGGAACGCCACAGGCTGGGCACATCTGTCTGGACCTTGGACGCCCGCTCGCGCGAAGGAGCCCTTCCCGACGCGTCTTTTCTCGGACTGCGGACTCCCGCCAGCAGCCTTGCGGCTCCTCATTCCCAGACCCCCGGCGTCTTCGCCCGCTTCAGCTCTTCCCCACGAGTGGACATCGCCCTCCGGACACGCCGCTCCCGCTCGCGCCTTCGCAGACGCTCTCCCCGGACTCGCTTCCCCTCGCGGCGACTCACGCCGCCTTGCTCCCTCAGCTTCGTCCTCCCACGCCACCTGTGGATGAGACTGCCCTCAGCTTCTCCTTGAGGGATTCTACTTCTGCGCTCCTTAGCCGTTCGGCCTCCCATGCGCTCACCGTAGAATCCTTCGTCGCCTTTCCTGCAGCGGACGTGACACGTCGGGCGCTCGCAGAGCTTCGCTTCATCCTCCCATTGGGGAACCCGCCGGCGCCGCTACAGGCAGGTGACCTTCGTGCCTCTGCATCCCTTTCGGACAGCGACCTTCATCCGCAACGCCTGGCTGGTTTGCTCGTCTGGGCCACGCAAGCTGCCTTCTCTCCATTGGAGGTGGCCTGACTTCGTCGGTCTCGGCGCCTTTATGGGACTTCCTCGCCTTGGCCGTCGCCGCCACCCGGGCGGCTTGCTTCGCTCCCTTCATGCCTTGGCTTCTGCCGCGTTTGCACCCAGCTCCCCTTGGATGCCGTCCTTTCTGTCTGCCCGACCTTCGCTGGACTTCCGGTGTCAGCTGCCACGGGCCCCTTCGGCGATCCGCTCCTCTTCCGTCCTACCTGGCAGGCGGTGACGGACGCGACCAACGACCTCTGGCCTTCAACACTGCGGTGCAGCCCCGTGTGGACGTCTGCCCCTTCAGACCGACTCAGACAGCCACCCTTCAAGGAGAGGTCTCCATCCTGTGGCAGGAGGACACCACAGAAGTACGTATCACGCCACGACACTCCTGCCTTCTACAGTTGCCTCTTCCCTGGTCCAGCGAAGGCAAGTGGTGTCCGATCATCGACCTCTCGGCACTGAACAGGTTCATTTCCGCGCCGTCCTTCCACTTGGAGACCGCCAGAGCCCTTCGCGCCGCAGTTACCCCCATGGACTGTGCCGTCAGCCTGGAGCTGTCAGACGCTTACCTACATGTGCCCGTGCATCCAGCCTCCGGACGCTACCTGCGCTTCGCCTTCGTGGCGTAGTCTACCAGTTCCGCGCTCTCCCCTTCGCCCTCACCTCAGCCCCTGGGTTTTTACCTGCATCATGGACGGCGTCTTCGCCAAGGCCAAGCAGACTTCATCGTGCCCTGTCGACTTACCGCAACGATCTGCTCCTGCGCGACCAATTGGCGCCCGCCCGGGAGACTGACCGAGATGCATGGCTGGCCCTCCTCGACAGCCTCGGCTTTTAGTCACCTTGGGCGAGTCAGACCTCGCCCCGTCCCACCGCTTCGTCCACTTCGGCTGGGAGTTTCTCTACCGGTGAGACTCCCGGAGCCGTGGTTTCAGTAGTTGGCGATCCTGGCAGGTCTAGTTCTCCGGAGGAGGCAGCCCCCGCCAGAGTGTGGCTACAGCTCCTGGGCCTGATGAGTGCAGTGGCGGATCTCCTTCCCCTTGGCCGTCTCTACTCGCGTTCACTTCAGCCCCGTCTGCTTCTTCACTGGCGACCCTCGACTGGCGACATCGAGGCTCCCGTTCTGGTACTTCCCTTGCTCCTTCCGCTCCTCCTCCGCTGGGCGGACCCCGTCTGGCTCACGACAGAACCCCACTCCTTCCTCCGCCCCCCCCCCCCCCCCCCTCCCTCCAGTTGTCTCTTTGCGTTGACGCCCGCCGCTGCAGCTGGGGCGCGCACCTGCTGCCAACGTTCGGCACAACTTCCGGCAGCTGGCCACCGGACCTCGCGGTCAAGCATATCAACTGGTTGGAGCTGCAGGCGGTGGGCTAGCCCTTTTTGCGTGGGCAACGACTCTCGGACGCCAGGAGCTGCTCGTCTTTCCGACAACTCTGCTGTAGTGTCCAACATATGGAAGCAGGGCGGGACTCGCTCCCTTTCTCTTTGCATTCTTCTTTACCAGCGCTTCCGTTGATGCGATGATCGCAGCGTGTCTTTCCGAGCGAGACATATCCCGGGCCACCTGAATGTCCTCGCGGACTTCCTCTCGAGGCGCGGTCAGCTACTCCATACCGAATGGGCGCTTCATCCGGACATCTTCGGATGAATTGCACCACGTTGGAGACCCCGCTTATCGACCTCTTCGCGACGAGGTGGAACCGTCCACTACCCCTCTTCGTCTCGCCCATCCCAGACCCCTAGCCTGGGCGGTCGATGCGCTCTCCATCCCCTGGGATGGCCTCTGCGCGTGTGCCTACCCTCCCACCGGTCTGGTCCCCAAGGTCCTTCTCAAGCTCGAGCGATGCAATGTGATCCTGTTGCTCGTAGTGCCACTCTGCTGGACCAAGTCTTGGACTACCGACCTCCTAAACCTCGCCACGGGCCTCCGCTGCGACTGCCCATCCCTCGCACGATGCTCAAGCAACCACGCCAGGCACTTTACCTTCCATGCCCCGAGTGACTCCTTCTCCACGCTTGGAGATTGTGCAGCATGCCCTCGCCGCTAGAGGTTTCTCGAGTGAGGCAGTGGCACAGACCTATTTATGCTCCCGATTTGAGCGGGAGACTCCCGATATCAGACCCCATCTCCCGATCTCCCGATCGCATCGTAAATCTCCCGATAATTTTATCATCGATCTCCCGAAAATGAAAGTGAAGGGTTTGTTTCGTTTCTGAAGCATTACCGTGCCGATCCGAATTTTCTACCGCGCAACTGATGGTCGTTTCCGCCGATCTGCTGTACAATTATTTTGATTGGCTGAGGGTCAGGTCTTCGTCCAATCGGGAACCAGTTGACATTTGTGTTTGTCTTCTGAGATGGCGTCAAAGAAGAAGATTTGCCGGGAAAGATCTGACTCGTGTTCTGATGATTCGTGCGATACAGAAGAGGAAAAAACAAAGGCGTTGGCGACTCGCAAGAAGAGAGTGAAGTATGCCGCAAAATGGAGGTCCGAGTGGAGGTCGAATTTTCCCGACTTTCGGCCGTCTGCCAAGTCCAACTCCCATGTTTTTTGCACCGTTTGCAAGAGAGACATCAGTGTGAGCCACGGAGGCAAAAATGACATTTCAAAGCATGAGCAGTCAGAGGCTCACAAGTCTTGTGCTAAACCAGCAAGTCAGGGGTCAATCGGGAAGTTTTTTGTGAAAGCTCCAACTTTCTCAGTGGATGGTCTTGAGCAGGCTACAACTAGAGCTGAAGCAATTATGTGCCAACTGATCGCCCAGCAGAATCTGTCCTTGTCTACAGCTGACGTCTTAGTGCAGACATTCAAGACTATGTTCCCAGACTCAAAGATCGCTGCAAGTGAGTAGAACTAGATATATGTTTTTTTCCCCAATTAGTTCTTGGCTAAGTTATAATATTCTGATTAAGAAAAAAAAGTGAATTATTTGTATATATATGTAGATGGTTGTGTCACATCATCACAGAATTTTATTTTTAATCCTTTCAGTATGAATTTTTGGTGCAATCTATGGCCTAGGTGGTGGACTGTGGCTTGTGGTGGACTGCAATGAATGTGATGTTATCAATCTTTTGTTTTATGAATACATCTTTGGATTACACATGTATCCATTTGTTGTGTTTCTTGTGTGTGTGACTATTTCCATACATTTCATTAGTTTACTTTGCCGGTGGTGCGCGTTTCTAGAATCTCCCTATTTTGAATAAAATCTCCCTATTTTTAAGCCTCAGTCTCCCTATTTTGCATCATTTGGGGTAAACAGGTCTGAGTGGCAGGCCGCAGACCCTCGACCCTGCGAGTCTACGAGGGAAAATGGAGAGTGCTTGGAGCCTGGTGCGACCACCGTCGCCTCTCCCCTACCGATCTGACCTTCCCCCAACTAGCCGAGTTCTCCCTTAGGGCTTTTCGCCGAACAGCACTTGGCACTGATCACCATCAGGGGCTACCTCGCCATGATTGCGGACACTTATCGTCACTTGAGCTGAGCGGACCCCGGCAAGTGAAAAGGCCTCGCTGGCCTTATGGCCCACTTCGGAATACAACGGCCTGCCCTCCGCTCCCTGATCCCACGCTGGGATCTACCCTGGGTACTCACCTGGCTGAACTCTAAGCGTTTCAAGCCGCTTCCCCTAGCAAGCCTGGCCGACGTGACGCGACAGACCTGTTTTCTTCTCGCCCTTGCCACGGCCTCCAGAGTGAGTGAGCTGCACGCGCTCTCTGCGCGCCCCTGCAGTTCAGGCTGGATGGCTTCGTGCAGCTACTGACAGACCCGGCCTTCTTGGCCAAGACTCAGTCTCCGTTGACAGCCCCCCAGGTGATCACTGTGCGACCGCTGCCGACGGTCAGCCTCAACAGGGAAGTCGGACAGCAGGACCCGGTGTGAGCCTTACGTGTGTACCTACGCCAAACCAAGCCGCTCCGCCGGGGATGCAACCACCTCTTCTCCCTCTGTCCCCAGGTAGACACGACATCTCAGCTCAGACGATCTCTTCCTGGCTAAGATGGGTGATACGTTCCGCCTACCACGACCTCTACCCCGACGCTGCCACGCGACTACACATCAGGACTCACAAGGTCGGAGCTATGGCTGCAAGCGTCACCTTCGACCGCAACTGTGCTGTCCGAGACGTTGTGGCTGCCGTGGGCTGGCGGACTGAATCGACCTTCACCCGGTTCTACCTCAGAAACCTGACTGGCCAGCGAGATAACCTGGCCTGGGTGGGGGACATCGCGGTGGCGCAACACTCCCTCCCGGCACCTTGGTGCCGTAGGTAATCCTTTAGCTAAAATTACCGGGAGCTTGTGCTGGGGAGGATGGGTCTTGCTGGCTTGATCGGTTACTGGGTTACGCGGCACCCGCCTCCTTTTCGCAATTCTTCCATTGTAGTAATGGCTTCGGTAATGTTTTTTGAGGAAACAAATGAATTTTTCTCTAAAATGTATTTTTTCGAAAAATACTTACCGATGCCATTACTACAATGGAACAACCTGTAGCTTACGTAATTTTAGCCAAAAACTTACGACGTGTACCCTTAGGGCCAGGGGAGGCCACCTAGGGGTGCCGTGACCTAGTACCCCGGGTAGCCTCCCTTCCCACCCCATATGGGTAACTGCCAGAGCAGCCAAGCCAGTTTTTCGTTTAGCTGACTAGCGACGAGCGGGGCAGGTGGGAGGGCCGTCCGAGTAATGGCATCGGTAAGTATTTTTCGAAAAAATACATTTTAGAGAAAAATTCATTTTTAGCCTAAGAACCTGTTGTGTTCCCACACAACCAGGGAGGCCCTCAGGGATCCCTAACCAGGGTCGTGAGTAGCCTCCCTTCCCTGCCCATCCACTCACGTGCCACGTGGTGTGACAACCAGTTGGAATACTTAGCTTGCAGTGAACAGATGTGTTCTAGCCTACGGGACCTAACCTCGTTTTGGACTGTGTTGGTGTCGCTGGTCGGCGTGGTTGCGGTTGACTGTGCCTTACCGTTTTTAGCCTGGAATTGTCCACGTTGTCTTCGTGTGTGCTAGGCTGGTGGAGACAACGTGTTCAGTGCTACGGTCGCCTTGAGCGCTGTTGTTTCCTTGGACATTACAGACTCGGCAGCTCTCCGTCCGTTTGCGTCGCACGGCTCGCTGCTACGTCGTGTTGGAGACTGGTTGACTGTATCGAGCTCACTGTACGACAGATACCATGCTGGGAGTCATCTTGGTTGGCGAGCGCTTCGTTGGCTGGGCACGGCAGTTTAGCCTATGCTGTTTAGTTTTCAGCTCTATGCCCGCCGGCGCGAGCCAGCACACTTAAGAGATCGGCTTCGCGGGAGCACTGAGATAGCGAGGCAGCCTCCTTCCCCTTGCTATCAGCGTGCTAAATACCATCACTGATAAGGAACCAGCTATGCGGTCTCACTTCCGCTGGGGATACGAATAGCGCAGCAGCCGTCTTTGTTTACAGTACTACTGTGCTTGACCCCGATTAGCTCTTAGTCTCTGCTGCATACATCGGCAAATCAGATTACAGATGTTGTCTTTAAACCGGAATTAATTCACCTGCAGTTGTGCGTGATTATTTGAACATACGTCGTCTTGTAGAAGAGAAATTGTACTATCTTTGAACACCAAACATGCTGGGGTAATCTGCGTGGATTTGTCATGCACTGGCTCAAAGTATCACTAGGAGATGGATTAGATGCAGCCTTCCGTTAGTTTATCAAACTTTTTATCACATCACTGTTCAAAAACAAAAGTTGCTGTAAAGTTCAGACAAAGTCAGTGCTGTCAACAGATGTCTTAACTCGCATATCCCATGCTAAAATCTTCAAAACCACATACCTGTGTCCTGCTAAAGCCGGTTTGGTGGGCCAAGTGAAAACGGTAATCCATTTAGAGCACGCCGACATGTATGCAAATTTCACCGATACAGTCAATGTTTTTAACAATATCACAATTTTAACACAGTTTAAAAACAATACACAGCAGAGGTTTACTGTTTGCTGTTAAGAGATTCAGTTCCGGCTTAGTGTCACATTAAAATGGCTTAAAATGAGTGTGTCTACAGGGTCACTATGATGCCTATCTAAACTTGATAGGCCGATTAGTTTCATTTTTTTGGATGAGTGGCAGTCTGTGAATACCTGATGAAAATGTGGAGAAACCAAAGCCAAATGCTCTTGTCAGAAGGATTCTAAGCTTCTGTTGTGTGACACGTGCAACAAATTGATTTAGAATGCTTCTCTTCCTGGTCGTTGAGCACATCAATGTTGTAACACAAAAATATAATTATCACTGGTGTAATTAGTGCACAAAAACACGGGTTTGTTTTTGTCTTTGACTGCTCGCCTAGACCTTCTACCACAAAGTCTACACAAAGAATTAACGGCTTCCAAATGTCTTGGAAAGGAATGTTCATTCCCCATGGCTTTAACAAGCTATACTTTACATATATGCATCAGATAAGGGCACACATTGGAGTGATACATTCGGCACAGAAAACAAGTTTGTACACACAAGCACTGCTGTCTACAGTGGAAGGAAAGTTCCTCGAACTACACACGTTGTAATCAAGTAATAAGAACAGAATTCGAAGAGGTTTTTCAAACCAAACTTATATGAGCTTGAAGAGGACAATTTCAAGCATAGAGTTACATAATGATATTTACGATTGCAACTTTGTAGCCACGGTAATAATAAGTTATAAACAGGCTAAACTTATCACATGCCTGACAGACTTCAACAGGGAACAAAGAGCGCAATGCTTCCCGCCAGCAGCTAGGCTGAGCCTGCTATGACCCGCGCGCACTTATCAGTGAAGTGGGTCACGGCTGGCACAGAGCCCAACTAAAAAGAGGAATTCAGAGAAGGGTGAACTGCCGTGTGGGGTGGTGTTGGACCGTTCTCCGTTGCGCGCGTGAGACCCTTCCCTTTCGCCTCGCTGGACAGGCTACAGCTGCTTCGTAGCAGTGGCCGAAGGCCTTCGATCAGGTTTTCTCCCCGGTCTTTCTCTTTCTCGGTTTTTTTTTCCTCGACCGGCACTCGGTGCCCCGGGCGGTGGTTCGTGCCGTTCCTTTGGCTACTTTGGAGGTCACCTTCGCTTGTGCCAACAAGCGTCCCAGTAGGCTTTCGGGACTGACGTTTTTCTGTCTAACACATCTTGGCATGCACATGAGCGGGTAGTCAAATTGTGTTTTTAAGCAGAGAATCGAGTGTTGCTCAGTGACACAGGGGGAGCGTGCTGGGCCCACTCCTGTATTAGTATAAAAAATAAAAAAAGAATAAAAATAAAAAACCAACAGACAGTCCTCCCACCTGCATCGGACTGAGGTCGTTTGGGGACGAACTACTGGGACCCTTCTTCGATTATAGAGGTGGCTTGTATCATTTGCGTGGTCTGGCGGAGCCGCACTCCTGCGCCTCGCGCTTCGGCTGCCGCCGCCTTGTGCTTATGTTATACGGCGGCCATTTCCACCTGGCACAGAGATGATGCGATCGGTACACTATTGTGCTGGGCAGAAGTGTCTTTATCGTACTCTCGTTCTGGCTTAACCTTATGGTCGCCAGCTGACCGTCGGGTTCTTCCACACTACCGCGCGGCGGTGATATTACTCTGTGTTCATTAGACTTGTTGTACTGGGCCATGCAGCATGCGGTAGGTAAATTTTCATGAGTGAAGGTACCATCTGGGTGCGGGGCGCTCTTTTTTGCATGGCTTCCCGGGCCACGGCCGCTTGCCTCTCACCTTGACTATGTTGCAGGAATGGTCCACACTACTTGTCGGGCATGACGCATGCTGGGTACTCCCACTTCACAGGCTGCGCATCTGGCCACACCTGCGGCTCCTGCGCGCCCTGGGTGGATGAACCTGGTCACAGTTGGGGCTCCGTCAGCATGCACGACCGTTGCTGTCCTGGATCCACCCACCTGCTACCGCTATGGACCGGCTTAGCATGTGCTTCTCCAACAAGTCGCGCCAGCCTCTTCGGGACCCGCTCCGACCTTGGGGGATGGACGGTACGCCGGACGGGTACCACAGCTCCCGCCCCAGGACGGCATTTTCCTCTGTGCCCCCGTACATGGCCCGCTCACTCCTACGGTAAGTCCTTTAGCCAGCAGCGCACTCGCCTCCCTGAGGCCGGCCTGCGGTGACCTTCGCTGCCTTCTCCGCCACTGTTGGCGGGCCCGATAGACTACACGACGTCAGAGGCCCATCCGTCAGAGGCCCATGCACTCCGCTTGGTGGGAGGAATTTGGTCGCAGCTTTGAGTCCTACTGGCGCAAGTGCCCGACACCGGTCCGTGACCTCCGTCAGCCTTGGCGCCCCCCTCCTCGCTAGGAGAAGTCACCAACCGCGATCACTCTGCCTTTGGGGAACGTACGCCACGCGACTACGGCTTGCGTGCTTGGACTGCAACTTCTACGGTGTCCGCACCATTTGTACCCGCTGACTCCTACTGCGAGTCACTAAGCTGGCAGAGCGCCAGCCTCACTGAGCCCGGCCTGCAGCGACCTTGTTGACCCGTGAACCTTCCTCTGGTGGTCCTGCCGTTCCCCCCACAAGTAAGCCCGCTGACTCCTACGGCGAGTCGCTTAGCCGGCAGCGTGCCGCCCCTCCCTGAGGCCCGGCCGCAGCGACCTTCGTTGCCTCTTCAGAGATGTCATTGCTTGGACTGCTGCTCCTACGGGGACCACACCGTTGTGCCCGCTGACTCCTATGGCGAGTCACTAAGCCGGCAGAGCGCCAGCCTCACTGAACCTGGCCTGCAGCGACCTTTGTCGACGCGTACTCCTTCCTCTGGCAGTCCTGCTGTTTCCCCCACGAGTACGCCCGCTGACTCCTACGGCGATTCGTCTAGCCAGCAGCGTGCCTGCCCTCCCTGAGTCCCGGCCGCGGCGACCTTCTTGCCTCTTCAGAGACATCATGGCAGACCTGAAAGACCACGCGATGCCCGGAGCTCCAGACACCCCCTCTCTCCGGAAGGCACCCCCACCGAGGCTGGCCTGCAGCGACCTCTGGCGATCCTGGTGTTCCCCTCATGAGTGAGCTCGCTGACTCCTACGGCGAATCACTTAGCCGGCAGAGTGCCCACCTCCCCGAGGCTGGCCTGCAGCGACCCTCGTTGACTTGTACACTATCCACTGGTGGTCCTGGCGTTCCCCTTATGAGTAGCCCGCTGACTCCTACGGCGAGTCGTCTAGCCAGCAGCGTGCCCGCCTCACCAAGGTCTGGCCGCGGCGACCGTCGTCGCCTCGTCATAGACATCTTGCCAGATCCGACATGCCGTCCCACACCAGGAGCCCCTGTCGCCTCTGCTCTTAGAAGGCGCGGAACGGGTACTTCTCAGCCCCGTCCTTTCGCATGGAGACAGCCCGGACCCTCCGGGCCGCTGTGGAGCCCTGAGCTTTCACTGTCAGTCGCGACCTGTCCGACGCGTATCTCCACGTCCCATGCTCCCCGCCTCCCAATGGCACCTCTCAGTTTCGGGCCCTTCTGTTGTTCTCGATCTCAGCCCATGGGCTTCACCCGCAGCTTGGACGCCATCGTCGCCAAGACCGGACAGCTGTCCTGCAGCCCGGCCTCGATCGGTTAGACGGCCTCCTTCTGAGGAACCAGTCGGAGACCACACTAGTGATGGTCGGGGATGCGCTGATCCGGTGGTTGGCGCGGCTCAGCTTCCTGATCAACAAAGGTAAGTCGAAGCTTCCCGCCGCTTCGTACACCGCGGGATGGACTTCACAATCGACCTCTACGGAGTGAGACTGCCAATGCCCAAGATCCAGTGCTGGCGGCCCTAGCCGGCCAGGTAGCCCGGGAGGATGCGCTTCCCGCCCGAGTTGGCTTCGGCTTCTCGGCTTGATGGATACGGCTGCAGACCCACTATCCCTCGGTTGTCTTACTCCCAGCCGCTCCAGCTGCACCTCCTTCTCCATTGGCGTCCGGCCTCCCGCGGCGTCACTGCCCCGGTGCCAGTTGCTCTGATACTTCGTCCCCCACTGCGGCACTGGACGGACCCTTTGTGGCTCACGTCAGGAGTTCCTCTCGCCTCACCTCCGCCTCAGCCTTCACTCTGCATGGACGCAAGCCTCACCACGTGGGGTGCTCACCTGCTACCGAGGTTCCTCACGTCGTCCGGTGACTGGGCCCCATTCCGGGCGGTCAGGCACATCAACTGGTTGGAACTGAACGCGGTTAGCAAGCACTCTTCGTGTGGGATTCGTGCCTCTGTCCCCAGGAACTACGCGTCCTTTGGACTACGCCACGGTGGTTTCCAACATTCAGAAACTGGGCGGGACGCGCTCCTTTGACCTGTGTGTGCTCCTCTACCGCCTGCTGCACTGGCGCGAAGACCGCAGCATCTCCCTTCGAGCACGATGCTTCCCGGTGAACTTCCTAGCCGACTCCCTCTCGCGGCGCGGCCAGTTACTCCACACGGAATGGACTCTACAACTGGACATCTTCAGAGGTTCTGCGCTCACTGAGAGACTCCCATAATCGACTTCTTCGCCACGAGGTGGAATCACCCACTTCCCCTCTTCATCTTCTCTTTTCAAGACCCCCTAGCCTGGGCAGTCGACGCGCTCTCCATTCCGTGGGACGGACTCGTCGCTTCCACTTTCCCCGACGGCCCGCGTCCCCAAAGTCCTGTTCAAGCGCAGAGGATGCGCAGCGGCTGCTGCTGGTAGCCCCGTTCTCCTGGAACAGATCTTGGTCTTCCGACCTGCTCAGTCTTGCCACGCCCTCCCCCCCCCCCCCCCCCCCCCCCCCCCCCCGTCCCCCCGAGCGCGATGCTCAAGCTACCGCATCAGCTGCTGTTCCACTCATGCCTGGAACAGCTTCTCCTTCACGCATGGAGTTGGCACGGCAAGCCCTCGCCGCCAAAGGCATCTCGAGTGCAGCAGTGGAAGCCATCGTTACAGCCCGCGGACCGTCGACCAGACCTATCTACGAGGGAAGGTGGTGGAACTGACTGCTCCTCAGCTCGCTGACTTTTTCCTCTGGCTCTTTGGCGACCGTGGATTGGCTCCCATCACGATCGGGGGTTACCTGTCCATGATTGCGGACACCTACCGTCACCTCCGCCGCTCTGATCGTGGCAAATGCAAAGACCTCGCCGTCCTTCTGACGCTCTTGGCCTCCAGCGCCCAGTTCCGCATTGCTGATTCCACGCTGGGACCTACACTGGGTACTGTCCTGGCCGAATTCAGACTGATTTGCACCGCTCCCCCTGGCCCGATTGCGGATGTGCCTCGGATGACCTGCTTCCTGTTGGCCCTAGCCACGGCGGCCCGAATAAGCGAGCTACACGCGCTCAGTGCGCCCTGCCTGCCTGCAGTTCAGGACGGGTGGCTACGTGCTGCGCCTCACTGACCTGCCTTCCTCACCAAGACTAGGTCTTCCTTGACTGCTCCCCAGGTGATCACCATTCGGCCACGTGAGAGAGTACTCTTCCCTGGGAGTCCAGGCTACACGATCCAGTGCGCGCCTTGCGAGTCTACCTACGCAGTTCCAAGCCCATCCCGAGGGTACGGTCATGCCTCCTGCCTTGGGCCCCAGGCAGTACTGACTTAACAGCCCAGATGATGTCTGCCTGGCTACGCTGGGTCATGCGGTCCGCCTACGGGACCTCTCGCAGGAGGGAGCGAAGTGGCTAAAGATCCGCGCGCACGAGGTTGGTGCCTTGGCCACGAGCATCGCCTTCGACCGCAACTGTGCCGGCCGAGACATTGTGGCGCCAGTGGGCTGACGGGCAGACGCCTCCTTTGCCCGCATCTACCTCCGAGATCTGGCAGGCCAGTAAGACAACCTCGCACTGGTGGGGTACGTCACCGCGACACTCCCCGGCGCCAGAGGCGCAGTGGTTATACTTCGCTAAAACAGAGTGTGCGATCAGGAGCGACGGGCTGGCTAAGTCCCTTTGGGGTGTTCTTGACTTGTTTTAAGCGGCACCCTCCACCTTTTCGCAATTCTTCCATAAAGTAATGTCATCGGTAATGTTTTTGAGGAAACAAATGAATTTTACTCTAAAATGTATTTTTTTTTAAAAAATACTTACCGATGACATTACTTCGAGGACCCTCCCGCCTGCCCCGCTTGCCGCTGGTAAGCTAAGTATTCCAACTGGTTGTCACGCCACGTGGCACGTGAGTGGATGGGCAGGGAAGGGAGGCTACTCACAACCCTGGTTAGGGATCTCTGAGGGCCTCCCTGGTTGTGTGGGAACACAACAGGTTCTTAGGCTAAAATTGGGTAAGCTAGTAGACCCTTCCATAAAGTAATGTCATTGGTAAGTATTTTTCCAAAAAATACATTTTAGAGAAAAATTCATTTTGCTGATGGTGTCAATCTAATCTGGCACTGCGTTTGAATTATCATGGTCGATCCTTCTCCTGCAACTGGTACATACAGTAGTCATTATGTAACACCTCCAAAGTTTGGGAAATGCAGCCTCGGGGATAACTGGGTTAAGTCATTCGAGACGTGGTACACCCAGATATGCAGCATAGAAAACCATTTCTGAATGCAGCATGTCTGGAATTTTTTTTAAGCTTGTTTCCTCTGTTTTCAGAGATGGTTGTGGATGGTTTTTTGAGCAGCTGCATAAACATGAGATTCCGGTACTGATCTTCTCGGCTGGTCTGGGGGACATTATTCATGAGGTCATCCAGCACCAGGCGGTCCTCTATGACAACATAAAGATAGTCTCCAACTTTCTTGAATTTGATGAAAGTGTTAGTGCATCTTCATAATTATATATTCATTGATATATATGCACATGTCTATTATTGTCTGGAAATGAACTTATTTTTGGGCCTATCCAGAGGGTGTTCCCATCATTTTTGGCTATGTGCAAAGTAAAAGTGAGTATGTTTTGGGCCAGTGGTCGGGCGTCCGGAGTCCGTGGTAAACGTTAACATTGGCTTTTTCTCAGAGACTATTCAAGCCAC
Organism: Semisulcospira habei; assembly: GCA_036245525.1. Taxonomy (NCBI): domain Eukaryota; kingdom Metazoa; phylum Mollusca; class Gastropoda; family Semisulcospiridae; genus Semisulcospira; species Semisulcospira habei. The sequence continues at coordinate 48,601,062 of BTPG01000008.1, forward strand.
AGTCTTCAAACTTGGCCCAAGGATACTTTATGGCAAGACCTTTCTAAACATACCAATTTGAGTGACCTCTCACAAAGATCAAGGTCACAGGGGATCGGGAAATAGGTAAAAAAAAAAAAGCTGTATTTTGACTTTTTTTTTTTTTTTTTGCTGCTCCAAGTTTCCTTTGTCGACCTCAGAGGTCTTCCTCTCACACCGCTGATCCCCATCAACCCCAGTGTGATCACCCAGGCCCGCCAGTTGTTCCAGCCAGACTCACGGCCTTGCTGCTATGTATGTCAGGTAGTAGGGAACTCCCTCCGGAGGAAACTCTGCAGTGGTGTTCAGTGCAGTCTAGCGACAAAGTACTGCAGCTGGATGAGTGGGGAAACGCATCCCCTCCTCCCCTACACGCGTCTCCGCAACACGTTGACAGCTAACATAAACACCAGCCGCAAGCCCGTGGAGTTTAATCAGTAAACTAAGGCGTGCTAGTACCGGGCAGCCACCACCTTCCGCATTTAAACAGCATAGATTCTCATAAGCAGATAATTAATTTATAGAGGAGGCGTTTGTTACACTTGTGCCAGGATTTACAGCTGTGCTCACTATAGTGAGAGAATCATTGCTGGTGAATCTGCGTCTGCAGCAAAGCTTTCTGATATGAACGAGGCACATGAGTAATTCTCATGAGGGTTCAGTTTATTTCACAGTAATTGCATCTTGAAATATGCAGCTGTGTTCCTCACTTCAGTACTGCTGAAGACAGCATTAGAGTTGGAAGAGAGACCAACCAACCCAGCGATCGGTCCTCTCCAGCCAAAAAACGAAAACCTCGCCGTGCACACAGTTTGTTCTCTGATGTATAAAACTGATCAGAGTACTTGATCATGCTTTCCAATGACGTTAATGAAAGTACACACGCACACACTCACACAAGTAAGCGTGCTTAAAGTATCGTGCATGAGCACCAGCGGTCTACAGCATAATTATTATGTTAAAGAAACCATTTCAAGTTGCAATACTTTTCAATGCGACATGTCGTGAAATTAAAGCAAATATCAACACTATTATATCTGGTATCAATTCCTTGAAAAGCGGGCACGACTATGACCAAATTAGTAGAGGCCATATATAACTTAAACTTTCATTAGCGTCGTTTGGGCGGTAACCCCTTCATCACAAAGTTCACACCTAGCGACTTTATAGCATAAGCGGGAGCACAATACAATACAATGTTGATATACATCGTTGTTATGTGCCAATAATATGACATAATGCCCGACACAAACCGCTGTGGATCCGACGCACTATGGTAGCGCAATAAAACCGCCGAGAAAGAAGTAAGAAAACCAATACATGAACTAACGCATTAATACATAACTAACACTTTAACCCAACTATGAACAGCAGTTTCAAAATGTCTTGAGTGCTTCGGTCCAAGGTTATGATGAAAGGTGACCACCATTATGCCGTAAACCGCCATATCGGTGTATGAGTGCAACGTTTGTTACTAATTCAGTATCTTCAGTGTTATATTCACAAAAGTCCATAAATGTTGCGTCTGAAGAACTCCCTGTCTCCTGACAGCTCCATCTGTTCTACTTGTTACTGTTTCTGCAATTATAAAAGTTCAAACATAAGAACAAAGGCAGTCGTTAGCTCGAACAAAATCTTCGTGTATGATCATGTACAAGCTACAATAACTGTCACGGCTCAATCGACGTTAGAATAAACCTTTTGGAACCGTAACGATTGAAGGCACACTATTTTTATAATGTTCCAACTGTGACAGTTCTTCATTGCCATTACGATTACAACCGGTTTAATATGTCCTTTTCCACAAAATATAGCCATATTTCTGTGTTTGCTAGTCTAGTGTAATGTACACGTTGTCTTTCTGGCGGACGTGACACTTTCTCGTGTTATTGTTTCGTCGTATACACGTATAATAAGTATTTTATTCGCAACTCTTGGTACAAAATTAAGCAGTGATAGAGTACCTTTGGAGTAGATGTCACTGGCTTTATCTTTCGACGCTCGCCTTTTTGTGGGGTGTCTCGCATTCGGCGTTTCGATCCTTGTCTGCTGGCCCGAAGAATCAAGCCCTGAAGGACAGCTTCTGGAATTTGAAGAAGGTCTGCTTGTCTTCAACTCTCATTTCGGAGTCAAAGTTGTAGTCTACTTGGCCGTCAGCTCGTTTGACAAGGCATCCAGAAGACAGGAAATCTGGCAAACTAGAGGCGTGTTCGCCGGCAGTGAACAGATATGCGATCTGTAGGTCGATGAGATCTGCGATGAGATGTAACACTGGCACTGGTGGGATCCACAATTGTTCGTTATTGAAGGTAGACGTTTTGGGGTCCTTTATACTGTACTGTCTGACCGACTCAACTGACAGTTGAGAGGGGTTGCAGCGCGGCGGACAGTATCAGGTTTTCATCAACTCCAAGTACCTTTCTTTGTCGATGGATCTACCTGTGTAATAGCCTTTTTCGCCATCTGCCACAAAGGGGAACAATGTGTGATAGTATCCCTGGGATAAGACAGTTTGTAGTAGTTTTGCATGAGAAATATTGAAAAATTTCGGCAGGAAATCATTACCACCCATGCACAAGGTTATGGTAACCTTCATCCCAGCGTCTTTTCCATATTTCTTTTCTAGTGTTTCAACGATACCCGTGATGTTGTAGGTGTCGTAAAGTCCCTTGGTCTTCTGTAGCACGACATGAACAGGGTGTATGAATGAACCATCCGATTTCCTTGGCCACCTGTTGCTGACGACAAAGAGATGAATTGGAACAGCGTCTATGTCTGCAGAGGTCACTAAAGAAATGATGCTCTCTCCTGGTCTGAGGTCTGGCAGAACATCAACCAGCCAGTCCAGCTGCGCCATCTCAGCCTCGCCTTTTCTTTGCTGGACAGACTGCAAAAGAATGGATGACTGGTAGCCGTCTGCACTGAAGATGGATCGAAGAGGCACAGCAAACTTTGTTCCGCAGGCGTCGGCGGTATGATATTCGCTGTCAATGTCGATGATGACATCCTTTCTGATATCCACCTGGCCGATGTTTGCTGCCAGGTACGTACTTATGGCTTGTTTTCCACTAGACGTCGACGTGACTGCTGTTCTGTCAAACGTGCTGCTGTCAATCATCTCTGATGGATCCTTCAGGTGAGCAATGGTACTCTTCATCTCTCTCTGTCGCCGTTGTCTTGTTGCAGCTTTCAAATCATCAGGCGTGAACGAATACTTCTCTTCGGTCACGATGACACGTCGCAAGGTTTTATAGATCCTAAAAATCTTGGAAAAGATATTTTGCTCAACGTGTTTTAAGTATGCAACTCCAGATCCAGCGAAAGTTTTGAACTTGACGCCAGAAAAGTCGACGATGGCGATACTGATTCGATTGGCCATTTCTGATGGCAGCATCTTGGCATTCAAGGAAACAAGGACAGAAAGTAGGGCGTTCTTGATGCCCACAGCCTTGTTGGTGTCTGATTTGGAACAATCCGGCCGGAGAATCGCCTGACAAGTATTCCTCTCAGAAGAAAATCACTGAATGCTCTTGGTTTCCTTTTTAACCGTAAGCTGCCTCTTCTTCTCTCGTTTTTCTGGGGTGGAAGAAAGCGCTGTTGTTCTGCAAGTCATTCGCTTGATAGTGACGCTTTTCGTTGACTTCAGCTTCGCCAGGAGCTCTTTCGGGGCGCGTACTGAGTTGATCGAAGGACAGTCAGCTTCTGTTGCTCCGAGCATCTTTCTGGCGACAAGAAACCGCCAAATTAAATATTCTCCGGCTTCCTGTGTGTTCCTGTCCAAAGCAGCAAGTGGCAACGGAACGGGATTTTGCGCATACGCATTAAATGGGGTTTGTGGATCCGCGTCTGCAGAGAGATTGACAGTTTTGATAATCATCTTTGCGGTTGGAATTATGTATTGGAGATCTGTGTCTGTTAACTTGAAAGTAACGTCAAAATCTGACAAAGATGTGTCTTCAGCTGTTGATTCGCTGTTAGTCCTCATTTCTTCTAATTCTTCAAACTTGCAAAATTTAAATGCTAACTATGACTTTCATACAATCTTTGATTTACATGGAGACCTTGGAATTCATTGTACAGTACGATGTTTCAGACTAAAAGGTTGTGCAGTTGTGAAACATAACGGTACATGGGTCTTGAGATTTAACAGACAAGTGTATTTGAAACCGCCGTCGGCATATTTCAGCGTCAGGAATACAGACGTAAATGGCAGTACATTTACTTCTAAATATTTCCTTAAGCCCTTGAAATCCTGCTTATACTTTTCGTTATTTATGTAGATAACCAGGAAGGGGGACGCTCTTCTATAGACTGTGATTACGAACTGTCAGTACCACTCACATCACACATCAATGGCGAACTCTGCTTCTCTGTTACATTAACATGCATAGATAACGCCACGAGTGCATGACCCTTCCTACGTTTGCTGTATGCCCTCTGGCCAAATGGGAGGGGCTGTTCTCAGACTGCCTACTCCAACAGTGTCAGGGTATATGGCATGGTTAGGTTTTAGCTGCGTGCCTCACCCGGGTGAGATTTAACAGCTGTGCTCCAACTTGCGATGAGTCACTGGCTAGGACTTAGTCGCTGAACTGAGTGTGGCCTTCAGGTGACCACACCTACTATTCCCCCTACTTACGACATTGTTTGTTAGTCACGCAGTTGACGAGTGGGAGCTCCCCCCAGAGGTGGCGAGTCAACCACTACGTCCTTCCACGCACAGCCGCAGGGTCTGGCTGAAGACAACCGCGCACCTAGGGTTCCTGGAGGACTGGGATGAGGTCACCATGAGGCGGAGACTTGAGGGATCAGGAACAGCATTTTTCATTTTGTGTGATGATGAGGATGATGATGATGCCATGGTGGTCACTGTGGTTGGGGACTGCATGACAGGGCCACATTCCACGCTTCCTGTCATAAATATCCTGGTGTTAACCAGGCTCAGGAACTGCGAACATCTGCGGTGCCAGCCATGTAATCATTCACACCTTGCGATGTGTCATAACCCGGGTAGCACCCCCAAAGTCACACCCGTGAAGTGGGTGAGTCTCGGCTGCATGGCATCAGCCTTCCCATTGGGTCCATAGCACACCCGCTCTGGGTAGGAGCCGACCCAGGTAGGAAAAATCCTGCTTGACTCAGTTAGGATTCGAACCCGGATCTCCCGACCGCCAGTCCAACACGCTAACCACTGCACTACGGAGGCCGGTATTTTTGCATAATTTATTTTGTTTCCTCAGACTACATTACCGATGGCATTACTATGTGGAATATACCCCTTAGCTTACCCGATTTCAGCCTAAGAGCCCTTTGTGTGTACCTACACGACAAGGGCTACAACTCGCAGTATCCGAGTTGTATCCAAGAGACTGGTTAGTCTCCCCTCCCTCCATCCGGTCACGTGAGCCGTGCATTTCCGCCAGTCTTACCCTTAGCTTCACCGAGAACGGTTCACCGGCTTCAGCCTTCCCGTTGGTTTGGATTCGTTCTATGGCTACACTTCGTCTCAAGTTTCACTAGTGGCTAAGAAGATGGCAAGGTAAGGCCTCGGGTTATGCCTATGAGTAAACGGGCCTGTTTACGGAGCCGTCGGCATATCCCGTGGAATTTTATCGAATTTTTCGGTTAAGACTGGGCTTAGCCCTCGGACTGTGTGGTGTGTCCTGTTCTCGGGGCCTTTCGTTACTGGCCCCGCGCGGTTGCTTTCATGGCTTCTCAGTTCTGTGTTGCAGTATGCAGTTACGCACCTGTAGTAGATGTAAAGGGTTCCAGTGGCCCACGGACTCACATACGCTGTGTATTCTCTGTTCCGGCTGCTCCTTGGCCCGTACCTGCGCTAAGTGCGCTACGTGGAAGGAGTGGAAGTGGTCCCAACTGTGGGAGTTTTATTGGTGAGGACGCCTAGCGGCTGAAGACTCTATCATGCCATTGGACAGTGACAGGTCAGTGCGAGACCCTAAAGCGCCTTTAACCCCCGCGCCGCCCACAACTCCACGCCATCAAGCGACCTCTGAGATTGTGGGGCCCTCTTCCCACTGGACACTGGACTCAGTCCCATTTAGCCCTCTCGTAGCGATGGCCGGGATAGTCAACCCCATCTCGTATGGCACTTCACAAGGGGTGACCGAGAGACAACTGCCAATCTCGCATGGTCCTTCGCAAGGGGCGACCGAGAGACGGAGCACTCAGAAGACATGAACTCATGCGGTAGCATCCACTCGACGCCATCCGTCAGCCGCCCCCAGCGCACGGAGGCCTCCTAGCACGGAGGTTCGCTCGGGAAGTCGCAGCTACGGAGGTAGCCCGTCACCTTCGCTTCGGTCTCCTCCCCCCGGGGCAGCCAGGCCTCCTGGCTGGAGCCGGTCCCCTCGCACTAGTCGGCGTCTCACTCCTCGCAGCCGTTCCCCTAGCCCTCGGGGAAGTTTTCGGGGAGACGATTCTAAGGACTCCCCTCGGCGTGCCACCAGGACTTCTCATCACGACTCCCCGCCGGCTTCTCTGGACTCGCGTAGGAGGCGACTTCCCTCTCTCGTCTTTCGAGCAAGACCGCCGGTCAGCGCTACGGTAGTGCCCGGACTCCGGCAGTGGTTGCGCCGCTCGGCTTTCCCCTGACCCTCGCCCTGCGCACAGACACCCCAAGCGCTCGCCTGACAGACTTTACTGGTCTCCGCCGGACAGGTTTGTTCCCCATCGTGACGTGGTTTCCGTGTCGCCCGCGGCTTCGGATTTTGATGGGGACATCTTCAGTCTGCACCCAGAGGACTCTGCGTCAGCCCTGTTCTCCCAGGACCCCCACCTCCACAGTGCTTCTGCATCCGCAGCGATATGTGACAGCAAATTGCGCCGTGCACCACATCGCGACCAACTCCATGGCGGCGACTGTGAATTGCGACCTAATGAGATGAGACGCCGTGCGGAAGAGTTGCCCCGGCATCCTCTCGACCTTCGTCGCTCAATTTCACCGTGCTTCTCTGGGCGGGTCTCTCCTCTTCGGTTCTACCTGGCAAGAGGTTAAGGACTCGGTTAAGGACCTGTGGCCGAGCGCTCCCAGAGCTGATTCCTCCTGGTTTCCAGCTTCCCGCAAGGACGCGAGTCGCGCCCTGCGGAGCTTCAGACCCATCTCCCGGCTGGTTACCAGACTACCTCAAAGGCCCAGACTTCAGGCCGCCGCCGGTCGTGCCCGCCCCCTCCAGGCCTTGGCTCACGCCTGGCCCAGGAACGCCCGGAGGCCCGGGCAGGGGCGGGCCCAGTGACTTTCTCCCGACTTCACCCCCACTGATTCGTGCAGGGTCTCCAGTCGGTGGGAGGCTAGTGAGACACGGCGACGAGTGGCGGTCGCTGCTGCTGGAAGACCCTTGGATTCTCGACATGATCTCGGCAGGACTTCAGATCTCGTTTCGGACCCCGCCCTCGCTGAGACGCTCCCCTCTCTGGATGTGTGTACCGGTCGACCAGTGCAAGGTAGACGCTCTTCAGGGTGAGATTGCCGCGCAGCTCCAGAAGGCTGCCACGGAAGTAGTAGCTCGACAAGACTCCCCGGCGTTCTACAGTCGGCTCTTCGTGGTTTCGAAGCCTGGCGGCAAGTGGCGACCAGTCATCGACCTCTCGGCCCTGGACAAGTTTATTGTCGCCCCCTCTTTTCGCATGGAAACAGCAAGAGCCTTACGAGCCTCGGTACAGCCTATGGACTATGCGGTCAGTCTCGACCTTTCAGACGCATACTTACACGTTCCCATGCACCCGGCCTCTCGGCGTTACCTGCGATTCACCTTTCGTGGGGTCGTTTATCAGTTTCGGGCCCTACTCTTTGGTCTCAACCTCGGCCCATGGGTCTTTACGAGGATTATGGATGCCGTAGTCGCCAGAGCCAGGCAGGATTCTTCGAGCCCTACCTCCAACTAACTCGACGACCTGCTCCTCAAGAATCAGGACGTGGCCTCACTAGAGGCGGACAGGGATGCTCTCCTAGCTCTTCTTCGCCAGCTCGGGTTCATCGTCAACAAGGGGAAATCGGACTTGGTGGCGTCTCGCAGGTTTGTCCACCTGGGCATGGAGTTCTTGACCGACCTCAACTGGGTACGTCTACGGGAGGCTCGGATCCAGAAGGTGGTGGCCTTAGCACTTCAGGTCTCTCTAGCGGGCGCGGTCCCGGCCAGGACCTGACTCCAGCTCTTGGGTCTAATCAGCACGGCAGCGGACCTGTTAACCCCTCAGCAGGCTCTACTCTCGACCGTCTTCGGGAGATCTCTCAGCCTCGATCCCAGTCCTGCTTCTGATCTGGCCACATCTGCTCAGATGGACAGACCACTCTTGGTTGGCGACAGGAGTCCCACTCTTCACCCTCTGCCTCTTTTCTCAATTTGCGCAGATGCAAACCTTGTCGGCTGGGGTGCACACTTACTGCCGGAATTCAGCACCGTCTCGGGCCGGTGGGCGTCAGACCTTTGAGACAAGCACATCAACTGGCTGGAGTTGAAGGTGGTGTGGTTGGCGCTCATCAACTGGGAATCGCGGCTCTGCGGCCAGAAAGTCCTGATCCTGTCCGACAACATGACGGTGGTAGCTTATATTCAGAAGCAAGGCAGCACTCGGCCCTCTGCATGCTACTTTACCAGATCTTCCTGTGGGGCAGAGATCGTGGGATTGCGATCTGTGCACGGCAGATCCTGGGACGCCTGAATGTTCTCGCGAACTCCCTCTCGCGACAAGGACAGCTCCTCCACACCGAGTGGTCCTTCCGGCCGGACATCTTCCGGATGATCTGTGCACACTGGGAGACGCCCATGATCGACCTATTTGCGACCAGATGGAACAAGCAGTTCCCACTATTTGTCTCGCCCATCCCAGACCCCCTCGCTTGGGCAGTGGATGCACTGTCAGTCTTCTGGGAGGGCCTCGTAGCCTATGCTTATCCTCCCTCGGTGCTGGTGCCCAAGGTGCTCCTCAAGCTACGGGGTTGCAACACGGTCCTACTGCTGGTCGCCCCATTTAGTTGGAACAGGAGTTGGACGACAGATCTTTTGAGCCTCGCCACCGACCCTCCTCTCCAGCTCCCCACGCCTCACACTATGCTGAAGCAGCCCAGGCAGAATCTCTTCCACCCTTGCTCGGAGAGACTCCTGCTTCATGCCTGGAGGTTGTGCAGCAAGCCCTCACAGCGCGAGGTTTCTCGAATGCAGCAGTGAAGGCGATCACGGCAGCCCGCAGATCATCCACCCGCCGGGTGTACGAAGGAAAGTGGGGGGTCCTACAGTCCTGGTGCGAGTCCGAGCGCCTCTCCCCCACGGCACTGACCATGCCTCAGCTGGCTGAGTTCTTCTTGTGGCTGTTTAGTGAGCAGAACGTGGCCCCTATCACCATCCGAGGTTACCTGTCGGTGGTTGCAGACACTTATCGGCACTTAGGCCTACCAGACCCGGGAGCGTGCAAGGACTTCTCAGACCTGATGTCCCACTTCGAACTGCAGCGGCCAGTCGCTCATTCTCTTGTTTCACGCTGGGACCTCCTGTGGGTGTTGACCTGGTTGAACTCCAGTCGGTTCGAGCCTCTTCCCTTGGTCCGCCTTGCGGACGTGACTAGGAAGACCTGCTTCCTCTTGGCCCTCGCCACAGCGGCCAGAGTGAGCGAGCTGCATGCCCTTTCAGTGGACCCAGACTGCATTCAGTTCAGGACCGACGGATCAGTTCAACTTCTGACCAATCCTTCCTTCTTGGCCAAGAATAGACTCCCCTCAGCTCCACCCCAGGTGTTGAGTCTTCACCCGCTTACAGGGTTCGACCGGTCCCAGACATCTTGACTGCAGGACCCAGTCCGGGCATTAAGAGTCTACCTGCGCAGAGTGAAGCCCATCAGGAGAGGTCGCTCCCGCTTCTTCCTGCCTTTGGTCTCAGGCCGAGCTGACATTTCCGCCCAGATGACCTCGTCCTGGTTGCGATGGACCATCCGCTCCACATACAAAGATATCTCCCTGCAGGGCGCCAAGAGAATGCAGATATGGGCTCACGAAGTCAGAGCGGTCGCCGACAGCGTCGCGTTCGACTGAAACTGCGCAGTCAGAGACATCGTTGCGGCAGTCGGGTGCCGAGCAGAGTCCACCTTCGCCCGCTTCTATCTCCGAGACCTCTCCGGCCAAAGAGACAACCGGGCCCTCGTCGGAGACCTCTCGGCAGCGCAACACTCCCTCCGAGCATCGCTGGCTCCATAGGTAACTCTTAGCTGAAATCGTCAGGAGGTTGCCCCACGAAGCTAAGCTTATTGCTGTGGTGGGGTTTTGGACGGCACCCTCCTCCTTTTTGCTATTCTTCCACATAGTAATGCCATCGGTAATGTATTTTGAGGAAACAAATGTATTTTTCTCTAAAATATATTTTTTGAAAAATACTTACCGATGGCATTACTCGGAGGACCCTCCCACTTACCCCGCTTGCCGCCTCTACGCTAAGAGTAAGACTGGCGGGAATGCACGGCACACGTGACCGGATGGAGGGAGGGGAGACTACCCAGCCACATGGACACAACTCTCTGAGTTGTGGCCCTTGTCGTGTAGGTACACACAAAGGGCTCTTAGGCTGAAATTGGGTAAGCTAAGGGGTTTATTCCACATAGTAATGCCATCAGTTAGTATTTTTTGAAAAAATACATTTTAGAGAAAAATACATTTTTCTCAAATACTATTTACAACTTCAAACCTAAACTTGGTACAAAGATACAGAATGGTAAGACCTTTCTATGCATACTAATTTGGTTGATCCCTTCAAAAGGTCAACCGCCGTGAGATGGCCTTAGTTGTTTGCTTGGCGTTAAACCCAAATAACTAACTGGAAAGGTCATGGGTCACAAGAGCTCAGGAAACAGGTCCAAAAAGCCATATTTTAACAAAATGTTGTTTTTTTTTCTCAAATGCTATTCACAACTTCAAACCCAAACTTGCTACAGAGATACCTGATGGTAAGACCTATCTATGCTTACTAATTTGGAAGACCCCTCGGAGAGGTCAAGGGTCACAAGAGCTCAGGAAATAGGTCCAACATAGCCATATTTTGACAAAAGATGTTTTTTCTCAAAAACTATTCACAACTTCAAACCCAAACTTGCTACAGAGCTACCTGATGGTTAAGACCTTTTTCTATGCATACTAATTTGGTTGATCCCTCAGAAAGGTCAAGGGTCACGAGAGCTCAGGAATAGGTAAAAAATAGCCATTTATTTTGACAAAAGATGTTTTTTCTCAAACACTATTCACAACTTCAAACCCAAATTTGGTACAGAGATACCTGATGGTAAGACCTATCTATGCATACTAATTTGGATGACTCTTCGGAGAGGTCAATGGTCACAAGAGGCCAGCAAATGTGCAATTTTGATAGAATTGTAAATATTATGAACATTTTTGCAAATTTTTCAATCAAAGTTGGCACAAAAGTAGTTGATGATAAGACTTTCGTATGCATACTAATTTAGTCGAATCATCACAAAGGTGAAGGGTCACGGGTGGTTGACAGATGTGTAAAAAAAATGCTTACATTTTGAGAAAACATGGATCTTGCTGGTGCAGAAGCCAGCCCTTTACTTATTTTCACAAAGGTGACACATATGTAAATCGGTCATATATATGTGGGCCATAATGGCTTTGCCTTTCTTGTTGAAGGCTTGGATGCAAAAAGTCTGTATTGTCCTTCATTAATAACAGTGTTACTTGTTTGTGTATCTTCATATAATATATAGAGTTCTTATATTGTCTGCAAGTAGACTGCACCTTATTTGTTTCCATCTTCAAAGTTTCACCATAATTATTTAGAGGCTTGCAGTGAAAAAAAAACATTGTCTGTCCTGTAAAGATTAAAGAGATGACATTGTACAGGGTTCAAAATACTTGTCAAAAGTACGGGGCCCTTCGGGCCCCTTGTTAGTAAAAATAGGGGGCCCCACAGGAAAGTAAGGGGCTCATAAACCATTAGTGGTACAGCTTAAAAAAATATAAACAAAATGTCTGATTCTGCAGAACATTGTTTGCGGGAGGCAGAAGATACCGTCGCATGATTTACGGACAAGACAGCGAAACATAGGAACTCTCCTTCGCGGGAGGAGTGAATGTATCGCTCTAGACCGCAATGCAGCAGAGAGAGTTTGATGCAATGTGTACCATGCTAAAAATAGCCAGCCAAGTATGTTTGGTAAAAAGTTCATGACCTGTGTCAGGACCGCTGATTACCACCTATCGCTGCTTTGAGACGAAGTAGGTCTGAAAAGAAAGGGGCACGTCAGGCCCCATGGACATGAAAGTAGAGGGCCCAAGGCCAAAGTAAGGGGCTTTTTGCCCCAGGCCCCCAGTTATTTCAAACCCTGTTGTACCTTTGCATCTGATAGATCTACATACCATGCAAACAGTCTTGATTTAGGGAGCATGCATTTTTATTGGCTCACGTGTGAAGTAAAAGTGAGTCAATGTTCTGGGCCAGTGTCCGTCCGTCGCCATCGTACGTGGTAAACTTTAACGTTGGCATTTTCTCGGAGACTATCCAAGCTACAGTCTTCAAACTTGGCCCAAGGATACTTTGTGGCAAGACCTTTCTAAACATACACATTTCAGTGACCTTACAAAGGTCAAGGTCAAAGAGGATCAGGAAATATATCAAAAATAGCTGTTCTTGGACATAATTTATTTTTTCTCAAAAACTATTCACAACTTCAAACCCAAACTTTGTACAAAGATACCTGATGGTAAGATGTTTATTCGCACACTAATTTGGTTGATCCCTCAGAAAGGTCAAGGGTCACAAGAGCTCAGGAAATAGATACCTGAGGGTAGGACCTATCTAATAATACTAATTTGGATGACCCCTCGGAAAGGTCAAGGGTCACAAGAGCTCAGGAAATAGGTAAAAAAAATAGCCATATTTTGACAAGAAATGTTTTTTTCTCAAATACTATTCACAACTCCAAACCCATACTTGCTACAGAGGTACCAGATGGTAAGACCTATCTATGCATACTAATTTGGATGACCCCTCGGAAAGGTTAAGTGTCACAAGAACTCAGGAAATAGGTAAAAAAAATAGACATATTTTGACAAGAAATGTTCTTTCACAATTACTATTCACAGCTTAAAACCCAAATGCTACAGAAATACCTGACGGTAAGACCTTATCTATGCATACTAATTTGGATGACCCCTTGGAAAAGGTCAAGGGTCACAAGAGGTAGACAAATGTGTATAAAATGCCAATATTTGTAGTTATTACCAACATTTTTGCAAACTTTTCAATCAGATTTGGCACAAAGGTAGCTGATGATAAGACCTTCCTATGTATCCTAATTTAGTTGACTCATTACAAAGGTCAAGGATCATGGGGGTTTTAACAGATGTGTGAAAACTCATTAAATTTTGAGAAAACATGTATTTTGTTAGTGCAGAAGCCATCCCTTTACTTTAAGTAAAAGGATGGCTTCTGCACTAACAAAATCTCTGTTTGAAGATGAAAATAGTATTTAAGGCACAAAAGGCAAAGCTCTTATGGCTCACGTGTATGACCGATCCACACATCTGACAATAAGTAATAATTATTGTCAGACATATGGTCATACACGTGAGCCATAAGGGCTTTGCCTTTCTTGTCTTAAATACTATTTTCATCTTCAAACACAGACTTGGTGCAAAGATACCTGATGGTAAGACCTTCCTATGCATACTAATTTGGTCAAGGGTCACAAGAGATCAGGAAATACAGTGGAGTCCGCTTAACACGAATTTCTGGGGACACGGAAAATCACTTCGTGTTAAACGTATTTCGTGTTAACCAATATGGCCTCAAAATTGATCACGGCCCTCCCGGCAAGGAAAAAGTGTGTAAGAGATGCATGCATGAATGAGTACGAGGTTAAAAGTGCACATTATTGTACTATATATGCTTACATTACGTTCAGCTCCGCTAGGAAAACACAAGGATATGTGTACAGCTCACGTAGTTAATGTAAAATCCATCAGGTAAAATCCATAGTAAAATAAAAGCAACACGGGCATCTGGCATCGGTAAAAGCAACACGGTCAAAGTCATTTAAAAAACGGGCTATGAATGATCGAAGTCGGTCTTGCGTTATTGACAGCCCGTGTGGAGAGACAATCGTGGATCTCATTAATCTTGTTTTTTCACTTCAAGCGTAGTCGACTTCTGTTTTACCTTGGGGTTAGCCGTGATCGGTAGTTAACTGAATTGAGGGAGTGTTCGTACAGGAATGATGCATGAATTCAGTTCAGAAACACTAGCAAATGAGAAGACGGATTACAACGACTGAAGGCTATTCAGCCAATCACAGGCTAGAGTTCGTTCATGTGTCGTGTGTACTACAGCACGAGAGCGACACGTGCAATGCCCCTTTCATGAATCGGTTTTCGGTGTTTGAGACTGGAATGTGTGTTCGTGTTAAACAGGTGAATAATAGTGAAATTGCTCTGGTCGGGAACCGAAAACAGCTTCGTGTTAAGCGAAATTTCGTGTTAAGCATTTCGTGTTATCAGTGAAATTTTAATACATAATAAGAAGGCCGTCAGCCGGGAATGCAAAAGCGGTTCGTGTTAACCGGAAATTCGTGTTAAGCGAGTTCGTGTTAACTGGACTCCACTGTAGATGAAAAATAGTCATATTTTGACAAAAGATGTTTTTTCTCAAGTACTATTCACAACTTCAAACCAAACCTTAGTACAGAGATACCTGATGCTAAGACCTATCTATGCATACTACTTTGGATGACCCCTGTGAAAGGTCAAGGGTCACAAGAGGTCAGCAAATGTGTAAAATGCCAATTTTTTATAGAATTGTAGTTATTATCAACAGTTTAGCAAACTTTTGAATCAAATTTAGCACAAAGGTAGCTGACGATGATAAGACCTTCCTATGTATAGTATACTAATTTAGTTGACTCATCGTAAAAGTCAAGGATGTTTGACAGATGTGTGTGAAAACTGATTAAATTTTGAGAAAACATGGATTTTATTGGTGTAGAAGCCATCCCTTTACTTATTGTCACTAAAGTAATCCAAGCTATCACCTTCACAGTACCCACAGGCAGCGATAGGTAATGAATTAGCAATTTTTGATATTTGTGCACGTCTGTGATTTTGGACCATACAGCTACAAGCTGTAAGATGCAACATCACAGACTGGCCACTCAGATAGTGAATTACCAGCCAGTACGGTTTGCAAAAGTAATCCCCAGATAGACCCTCTCAGAGTGCACCACACGTGCAGTTTTCATTAACCTATATACTAATGGTCAAAACTTAAGGGCCACTTTTTATCGCAGACGTACCGACAACACCATACAAATAATGTAACAATACTTGGAGTCAGTACTTTGCTAATTTATTCAGTAATAATTTCATTTAAGTTTTGAGTAAATCAAGCAATTGTAACAACAGTAGTACGTTAGAATGTTCACCCACCCCTCATTTGAAAAGTCACACAAGACTGATCCAGTCAGTAGCGAGTGTACCCACCATTTGCAGCCAAGCATTCAATTCAGCATTGACGCATGGAGTTCACCAGGGTTCGGAGAACATGTTCTGGGATTGCTTCCCACTCTTGATGCAGGAACTGAGTCATCTGGG
This sequence comes from Semisulcospira habei, assembly GCA_036245525.1. NCBI lineage: Eukaryota > Metazoa > Mollusca > Gastropoda > Semisulcospiridae > Semisulcospira > Semisulcospira habei. The sequence goes on from BTPG01000008.1 coordinate 48,616,684, forward strand.
GGACGCCTTGGGGTGGGGGGTGGTTGCTGACTACGCGTTGTCCCAGAGGTGCTCGATGGGAGCCAGATCAGGTGAACAAGCTGGCCACTCCATCCTCATGATGCCCTGTTGATCAAGGTACTCATCCACTACATGGGCGCGATGAGGTTGAGCATTGTTGTCCTGCAGAACAGCATTATCGCCTATGGCTTGGAGAGTTGGCTGGAAGAGGGGCTGCACAATCTCGTCCCGATAGCACAGTTCAGTCAGGGTGCCTCAGATGACATGGAGGGGGAGGTCCTGCCTTCCCTGCTGAAGCCTGCCCAGACCATGACTGAACCTCCTCCGTAGCAATCCACCTCTTGGACACATTCATCCGTGAATCGCTCGCCCTGGCGTCTCCAGACCCTCACCCTGCCGTCGTTGAAGGACACGGTGAACCGTGACTCATCAATAAATAGAATCTGAGTCTACTGGAGTCTTTTCCACCTCACATGTTGACAACACCAGGCAACCTGGGCTCAGCGATGAGCTGGACTGAGGGGTATTCTCACTGCTGCTCTGCTTGAAGCCAGGCCAATTTCGCGCAGACGTTGGCAGACTGTGCTTCTGCTGACATTAACGTTTGCAGCTTGCATCAGTTGACGTCGCAGAGTGGTTTACGTGAAAGTTCGGTTGCACAGAGCCATCACACAGAGGTATCTGTCCTCCCTTCTGCTGGTGCAGCACGGGCGTCCTGAGCAAGGTCATTGTTCTGCCCTTCCAATTTCTTGGAATCGTGCCAGCAGCCTCTGGATCACTGAATAGGACACCCCAAGATGTCTCCCAACTTCTCATCCGGAAATTCCATCCTGCAGCCATGCTAGCACCCGTCCTTGATCTACTGGCGTTAGGTTTCGTCGTGATGGCATGGTTAGGAAAGTGACAATTATGCCCCTACTGTACCGGTATTTGTAGCGAAACAGAGGTGCTCTGTGTTCACGACTGACCCCTTTAGCACGTGCATCACGACTTTACCGAGTTTTCCCACCTGCCTGCCTTTGGTACACTTGCCAATATCGCACAGCGTTTCACAAAAACTGACGATGTTTTACGTGCATTTGACACATTCATGGAAATTGATGAATTATTGTCTATTGTTCCCTGTACAGTGGACTGTCTAAGGTCAACTTTTAACCCACTTGGATCAAAAGAACATTGAATTTTATTAGCATACTTGCGACGATAAACAATGACACAAAAAAGTGGGGTGGCCCTTAAGTTTTGGACCATTAGTATGTTTAGCCCCAACACACTACAGTAAGAGATGGATCAACCATGATAATTCAAAGGTAGTGCCAAATTAGCTTGGTGCCTATTGGTGCCAAGCTAATCTGGCACTACCCTTGAATTGTCATGGTCGATTCACATCCTGCAATTGGTACTTAGTCATTAGGTGACATTTCCTAAATTTAGGAAATGCGGCCATGGAGATAAATGTGTAAAATGAGATACTAAGCAATTTTTGACATCTAAATAAAAATGTACTTGTACTGTTGTATAAGTCGTTTGATATCAAAGGGATTATTTTGGGCTCATGTGCGATAGCAAAGTGAATCTGTAACTAATGTGCCGGTGGTCATCCATCCGTTGGCAGTTGTCTGTAGCAAAACTTAAACGTTGGCATTTTCTGTGCAAGCTACAGTCTTCAAATTTGGCCTAAGGGTACTTTGTGGCAAGACCTATCTAAACATACCAATTTCACTGACCTTGCTGAAAGATCAAGGTCACAAGGGATCCAGAAATCAGTCACAAATAGCCATATTTTCATGTAAACTGTCTTATCTCGAATACTATTTTCAACTTCAAACCCAGACATGGTACAGAGATACCTCATGGTAAGACCTTTCTATGCGTACTAATTTGGCTGATCCCTTAGAAAAGTGACAGGAGGTCCAGAAATATATTTTTAAAAATTGTGATATTTTCACAAAAATTGTTTTTTTTCCCTGAAATAACAACTTCAAACCCAAACTTGGTACAGAGATACCTGATGGTAAGACCATTCTATGCATTCTAATTTGGCTGACCCCTCAGAAAGGTCAAGGGTCACAGGAGGTCAAGAAATAGTTAAAACATAGCATTATTTTCACATAGATACCTGATGGTAAAACCTTTCTATGCATGCTAATTTGGATGATCCCTCAGAAAGGTTCAAGGTAACAAGAGGTTGACAAATGTGTTATGAATGCCCATTTTTGGACAGAATTTAGTTTTGGATTGGTCATACATGTGAGCCATAAGGGCTTTGTCATTCTTGTTCCCCAATATCTTTGAAAAGAACCACTTTTCTGTATATCAATCTTGGAAAGTAATATATGATCAGTGTCACTTGACCTAATATGATACATGTATTATCTTCAAGAAACTCAAAGAGTCAAACTATGTGTCCGTTTTGCTGTGCAGTCATAAAAATTTAGAATTTTTCATGAAATGACTTATTTTATTATTTATAAATGTGTCCTAATATCTCTTCCCAGAATAAGAAAGATCAATTTTCAGGTGAATGCGTTAGTTGACCAAGTTTTCAAACTGAAACATTGCAGGCATACATGAAGTCTGCATGCTTGACCTTGATATTCAAATCTGTCTGTTTCCCGCTGGGGCTTTATTAGGGTGTTAAAAATGATGTGTTCTTGTCTTTTCGCTAAATGTTTTTACAGCTGTACAGCAAGTGCTGGATTAGCTTGGCACCAATAGGTGCCAGCCTAATCCAGCACTACCCTTGAATTATGGTTAATCCACACTACCCTTGAATTATCATGGTTAATCCATCTGCTGCTGTGAGGCAATAGGTTATATTGGTTAATTCAGGTGGTAGTCGAATGGATGCTAGGGTCCCTCAGCATTTGGCCCTTCCTGCAGGAGCACATATTTAATCTTGTGTGTTCAGGGCAAGGTGGTTGGGTTTGTGGGTGACATGATCCATGTGTACAACAAGAATGAGCACGCCATCCACTCATCCGACTACTTTGAGAACATCAAGCATCGTGAGAATCTTCTGCTGTTGGGCGACTCTTTGGGGGACCTGTGCATGGCGGAGGGGGCAGAGGACGTCGAGTGCATTCTCAAGATTGGCTTCCTCAACTTCAAGGTTAGGGCTTTGTTTTCCAAAAGTGCCCGTATCATCATGCATGAGTGAAGTTGGCAAATGGAAAGACAAATGCTGCATGGACACTATTGTGCATGCAGTCACAATACCTGTGGCGCAATTTGCAATGGGGTTACATTGAAAATTTTCACACAGAAATTCATGCTTCTGTTTACCATAATGCCATAAACTTAAAGCCACACAAATTCTTGATGCAAGAAATCTTTTATGGTAGCTTAACAGTGCTTTGGTGGCAGCTGGATCCCACCCTCCTTTTCACAACTACCAGTTTTTCCATTTTTTCCGTCCCTGTCAAAATTTGTCTGTCAAATATGGAGAATTTTGCTTTAACAGAAAGCCTGCTTTATGTCATGTTTTTTTGCCTACCGTATTGAAAATACGATAGACTTTGAAATAGGGCTGCCCGCTCAACACCTACTACGTGATAACATAGGCAGGCAGTCATCACACTGTAAAAGTGTAGTAACAAAATAAAATTACGTCACTTCTAGCTGTGCCCCCCACCCGGGTCTGCCCTGGGGGAGGGGTGGGATTAACTACTTTTTAGTTCCCAGGTTCACCCTGGTCAGCCCCACAGGGTGGGTTTTTCCCTCTATTCTGGGGCATGTGTTTCTTTCTACCCTTGGTCCATTCATCTGTATTTTCCTTTTTTAAGCTCTCCTAACTGTCTGCGCTGCCTGTAGCTCTTGATATTGGATGTGTGTTGCTAAATGATCTTGGGTTTATTTAGCGTATTAAACCGGCTGGCGACATACATTCAATATTCTGTTTAGTTGTTTTTTTTCACAAGCAGTGCAGGCACGTCCTGAGAAAGTCTTGTTGCTGTCAGGACGTTAAGCAATGTACAACCAACCAACCAACGTCTAGCTGCGCTAACATTGCTGTTGATCTGGCACCAAAGCGCTGTATGTGTGTCTGTGTGTGTGTGTGTGACAGCAACTTGAGCCTGCGTTTGTGGACGGATAAGCTTGAATCTTCAGGATATTGTCTTTAAAAGAATTATCTCAAGGTGTTTTTCTTTTATTTTTTAATTAGTTTACACATTATTGAGAAAATGACCGCTTCACAAAAACTGGTTGAATTTTTTTTTATTCTTACTAGATATTTCGCATATAATAGCTACATTAAAGGAAGACATTGAATGAGTTCGTTAGCCAGCATTGTACCTCTTCAACTTTTTGAATGATAATTAATTCATTTAAAAAAATTGTCAAATGATGTTTCACTCCCTCCCACCAAAGAGCCCTGGAAGAGGCTTCGTGGAAGAGACCCTTGCATGCCTTTCATGACTCAATGACAGTGATGTAAAAGCGCCAAACACGTCAGTGTTATGCAATGTTCCTAAATGATGCAAAGCATGAAAAGTCAGTATTATACATGTGTATGGGTTGAAGTAATGCTCTCCCTTTCTGACAATTTGATTTTGGAAGACAGTCTCCTAATTGTTATGATGTTTTGTGAACTTATTGTGGAAAACGTGGAAAATTGTATGCAGTATAGAAAAGGCTTTGTGGACATGGGTCATCCCATCTTCTTCTTCTTCAGAAAAGCTGTCACTACACCAGCCCAAAGAACGTATAACTGGCACCATGTGTGTCAGTGTTTGAGCGGATTTGGGGTTGGGGGGGGGGGGGGGGAGGGGTGTGGAGAGAGATGATAAAAAATAGTAACAACTCTGAATGTTCCTAAAGAAAATCACATGTAAGCTCAAAACAATGCAGTAGACTTTGGGATGAAATCCTCATCTTGTTTATTGTTTTTGTTGATTGTTGTATTTTTAACCAGTGACTCCTTCGGAGGATGATCTTTTGTTTCAGCTGAGTTGGCAGAACTTGTAAAATTTAACGTGCAAATATGGGAATTTTGACACTAGGGTTCAGTGTGCTTAGGAGGTCACTTCTTGAAATGCAGTGTCCTGCTCACTTTTGTACAGGTTATACTTTTGTAATTTGTAAGGAATTTTCATACTTTTAGTAATCTATTTTTTCTGTCCTTCCATTATTTACCTCGTTTTCCAAGGGCCTCTCCGTAAACCTTTGTATTCCATTTGCAGGTTGAGGAGAACCTAGAGCAGTACAAAGCCAACTTTGACATCGTCATTATTCAGGATGAGACCATGGAGGTGGTCAACGCTCTAATGTCCAGAATACTCAGTCTTTCTTAGCATTACTTCATCCCTTGCTTAGTATGTGTTCCCTTTTGTCCTTCGCCATACTATACTCTAAACCATACAGGTATTCCTTCATGGGTGTGAAATCACCCTAACTTTAACTATAGTAAAACACTGTTCTCCATAACAGTGTCGTGGGTGTGAAATCACCCATACATTTTATATTGGGCCATATACAGGTTCCATACATCTTGGGTCTCAGGTTGTCCATACTTTTTACGTGGGGCCATATACTGGTGCTTACATCATGGGTGTGAAATCACCCATGCTTAGGCAGTTATGTAGGTTATTTCGGGGTTTAACATCCATGACATTGAAGTAATAATGGACGGCCCTGGCGGGTGGGTTATGGGGGACAGGGAAATGTATTGCCTATGGAGTATGATCTGAAAACTGATCAATTCATGCGCACTGCAACTGTGCCACTTTGATTTACCAGGACCTTTCAACGGACAGTTATGTAGGCAACATCGGTAAAATAATGGCTGTGATAGAACCCAATAATTTTAAAATCCAGTAGCTGTATTAACTGTTGACAAAGTCATGAAATATATCATGTAATATGTGGACACTATATGTGCAGTCACCTAGGGTGTGTGGCGAAGGTTAATTGTTGCATACTCACTGACGCTTTGGTGAGGTGTAGAAGCTGCAGAACTGCTGAGGTCTGTACATAAATCAGTGTACAGATAGATTGAAAATGACTAACCAGCCAGCTGATGACTCTAAACCCTTTTCTGTCAAGGTACAGCAAAAATAAACAACTGCAAGAGGCATAGATCTTCATGAGCCCCTGCAGTTGTGCGGCTCAAGCGTATCTATGTCTCTTGCTGGCTTCATTCATATTTGTGTGCCTGAGGCATACAGGAATAAATGCATGATGGTTTATGGACATAATTTCTAGTCACTGGCAGCTAAGTGGTTACCAGGACAATACCTAATGTGAATGAACTTAACCCATTTAACCCCAATGCCCAACAGCAGGAGCTGGATCAATCATGACAATTCAAGAGTAGTGCCAGATTAGCTTGGCACCATCAGGTGCCAAGCTAACATGGCACTACCCTTGAATTATCATGGTCGATCCATCTTCTGCAACTTATAAATATATGTTGGCTGACACATCCAATATCATCCAAATGTGGCCTTGGGGTTAAATTGGTTAACAAAGGGTCCTTTCCTACATCCAAGGGTCTGTTCCTACTTTTTCTCTGTTATGGTACAGAGGTCAGCAGTCTTGAAGAAAGAACACAGTGTTATCCATTTCGTCCTGATCATGAGTTACAAAAAGCCTGTGTTTTGTAAAAAAGATTTTTCAACAATGTTTGTTGTTGCTGGATAGTGAGACTTTCAGACTTAGCAGAATTGTGGAATGGAAATTTAGATGCAGCTGATACAAATTGTAAAGCGTAGGACAGAAGAAAAAGTATGTGTACCATGGTACATGTATATAATTATTTGATCATCCAAAACACAGGGTACAGTTAATAAGCAGCCTTCATTTTAGTTTTCAAAAGAGACTTGTCTTGAAACGCTTTAAAATTTGTGGCGTTTTTTTGTTTGTTTGAGTGATGCCACACTCTGTATGAAAAGTTTATGTTATACAGAATGTGAATATGCAGTGAATCATAAATGATCTTGGTCTTTACATCTGCAAAAGGCATATATTCTCATGAGCCCTTGCATTCGCCATTTCGCAAGGGCTCATGAGGCTCCATATTTCTTGCTAGCAGATAGTAATCTGGTGATGCCAACTTTTAACCCATATACTGAGGCTAAAACAGTAAAAGCTTCAAATTTGTACACTGCTACATGCAAGCTACATTACAGAACTTACAGATAAGGATATAGACCAATGGCTTTATTTCAAGGGTGGTGCCAAAATGGCTTGGTGCCTGGAGGTGCCAAGCTATTCTGGCACTACCCTTGAACTATTTTAGTCAAACTTATTTCACACACTGGTGTATTCAGAATGATAAGGGTTAAGATGGACCGACTCCTGGCACAGGGTGTGATTTAGCACAAAGTAAAGTGACTTACAAAAATGCAGAGAAATGCAGAAGGATACACAGTTGAGAAATGCAGAAGGATACACAGTTCGGACATGCGCCAGCCTCTGCTATATTGAACGGGAAAGTAGAACTGGTTCCTACTCTTAATGGCTGCCCCCTGATGTGGCAGTGTGGCAGCAGTTTTGACAGTGTGTATGCAAGCATCGTCAACCTCTGCGTAGGAGAATGAGCAGAGAGGAACTCTTTGTCCATATGCAGAAGAAGTCATTTGGGTTTTAGTGTACAGTCGTGAAGGAAAGAAATCCAATCCTTTCCCTGCGGAAGGTTGTGAGAAAAGAGAAAGTTTTGCTTCCATGTTGCGCTTATTCACTGTGATTTGTGAAATCTGACATATCATGGACATTGTCATGCATTGTGTGCATGTCCGAGATAAAAGCGTTTGAATGCCTGAGTTGATTTCACGCTACCTCAGCCCCGCATCCCCTTTCCTCAATTCCATCCAACCATCCACCCATCCAAGCTTAATTTGTTTGGGCTGGTCTGTGATTTTGAATTTGACAGCCTGAAGCTGTAAGGTCAATAAATCACCGACCAGTCTTTATTTTATTTCTATCATTTATACTCCTGCAAGTATTCTTAGTTGTTTTCTTTGTGTTTGTATGGTGGAATTGGGTGTGTACGAGTATGTATGTGTATGCACATTTTAAATCATTTCTTCAAGGGTTGTGCATTATCTGAATTGCTGTGTGAAGATGACGCTGTAGATTGCCCAAGGCACTTTGTTGTGAACCAACCTTCATTCTACAGCTGGCTGTTCTTTAAGCATTTTAGTCCGAGAGATGGATCGACCATGTTAATTCACGGGTAGTCATTTTAGTGCCAGATTAGCTTGGCATGAACAGGTGCCATGCTAATCTGGCACAACCCTTGAATTATCATGATCGATCCATCTCCTGCAGCTGGTGCACAGTACTTATGTGACATCCGAAATTTGGGAAATGTGGCTGTGGGATTTAAATGGGTTAACCATTTCACTGCCACTGGTTATTTGGCCTCTTAGGAAAAGACACTAAGTTTATTTTTGTGAAAAGCAATAATTTCATTGTATTGCAATAAAAATATCGCTTTTGATAAAAATAGACTTGCTGTCTTTTGCATCCCACAGCAGAGCTGTGCGCACCTCTTTCTGCAATACATGTTTTTCATGTTTTTTTGTAGTTACACATTATTCCCTAAGCTGACAAAAGTCTGTTTTTAAAGAAAGGGTACTGTTGTAGTGAATGTTTTTATTTTTTAAACAGTGTTGATTTTATAAAAGTTTGCTGTTTATTGTGTAATGTTTTTATTTTATTTTATAGTGCAAACCTATTAGAGGCACTTATGTTACTATTTTATTCTGAAGTTTCCTAGAAAATAAAGTAACATTGATCATACGGTTTCTCCATTTGGTTGTCGGTATCAGTTTTCGTCGCGATGATTCCTGCAGGAATCATTGTGATGAAAACCGCTTCTGGGTCAACTTAGGGTCAACTGTGACTGAGTTAGAAAGAATTTATTAAAGGAATAATAATTTAATCAGGAGGATTGGGACAGGTTAATGGTGACCTTTATGTTGCTGCATACTCATTTCTCTGTTATGTGTGTTCAATTGACTGATCAGATTTCTTGCTTCTCATGTTTAAAAAGCTGTCTACTGTAAGCAACAGTATTAAATTGTATTTCTTTAACCCATTAAGCCCCATGACCACATGCTCCAAGTTTTGGAGGTGTCACTTAACGACTATACCAGTTGCAGGAAAAAAATTAAAATGCGAGGCTAAAATATGTTTATAAAACAGAAGAAAATTAAGAATGTCTGTTTTTTCACTGGCATTCTTGGATGTATGTGTGTCTTTCGTGCGTTTCCAGGATAAGACCGTTCACATTAATAGCAACAAAAATGGGAAATCTATATAAAAAAATAATAATAAAATGCGAGGCTAAAATAATTATGTTCATAAAACAGTGTATTACCTCCACAAATATACTTGAATATTTTACCCATTTAGCCTTGATGCGCTACAGCAGGAAATGGATCGATGATGATAATTCAAGGGTAGTATCAGATTAGCTTGGTGAATTATCATGGTCGATCCATTTCCTGCTGTAGCGCATCAAGGCTAAATGGGTCAAATATTCAGGTATATTTGTGGAGGTAATACACTGTTTTATGAACATATTATAGCCTCGCATTTTAATTTTGTTCATAGATTTCTCATTTTCGTCGCTATTAATATGAATGGTCTTATCCTGGAAACGCAAGAAAGACACACATACATCCAAGAATGCCAGTGAAAAAAACAGACATTCTTAATTTTCTTCTGTTAGTTTGAATTTGTGTCTGTGTGAAGAGATCAAATAAAATATCTGGACCAACAACACAGTTTATGTCTCTCGTGTTCAGTAACTGGAGCAGTTGAAATGGAGATCTTCATATGCTTAGCACCCACATGCACCTGTTCAGGCTGCAGGGCTCATCATACAAGATATCTGGACATATGTGTGGTGGTTTGTGATTTTGGACCTTATGGCTTTAGTCGTAAGGTCCAAAATCACACACCAACTCAATTTGTGTCAGGTCTATCATGTCATGGAATGAGAAAATCAATTAACAGCCATGCTTTGTTTGTCCGATTTGGCTTACCAATACTAGTACAGCTATATAGAGTTGGTTCATTTTGTTTAGAACCTGGCTTCATAAAAGCGTATTATTAAAAAGTACTCTGCTTATATGCCCAGGTTCTGATCAAAATAAATATACTTTGAAACAGCAACCAGTTTTTCCCAAATCCAGGTGCAGTGTGCTGTATTTATACATGTAGTTACTAAATACCACAAGGGTAAATCCATGCCAGCACAAAAGGGTTCTGGCAACTTTTAAATATTTTGGCTCATGTGTGAAGTAATAGCGAGTCTATGTTCTGGGCCAGTGGTCATCGTCCAGTGTTTGTCCAGCGACGTCCGTGGTAAACCTTAACGTTTGCATTTTCTCAGAGACTATTTAGGCCACAGTCTTCAAACTTGGCCCAAGGATACTTTATGGAAAGACCTTTTATTGACCTTTCTAAAAGGTGAAGGTCACAGGGCAGCAGGAAATAGGTCAAACATAGGCATATTTTGACACCCCCCCCCCCCCCCCACCCCCCAAATTCTCAAATACTATTCACAACTTGAAACTCAAACTTGATACAAAGACACCTGATGGCAAGACTGGCAGGTCTTCGGCCTTCCTGGCCCCAGCCTGGTTGTTTTGGAGGATGCTGGTGTCTGGCTCAGCCTTGTAGTTATACAAGTCTCGGCAGTACTCAGTCCATCTGTTTAATACAGCAGTGTTTTCCGTAAGGAGTTGGCCGCTGCTGTCTTCGATGACTGTGGCTGTTCGCTGTTGAGTCTTGGTGAGGGTCCTTAGCGTTTCATAAGCCTTCTTGCTGTTGCCGTTTGCCATGCCCTCTTCCACGCTACGACACTGGTCTTCAATCCAATCTTCTTTGGCTTCTTTCATCCTCTTCCTGATCTTCTTGTTGACAAGTCTGTACTTGTTTGCTGATGTGAGGTCTTGGCCTCTCTTTTTCTTCCATGCTCTCCTCTCATCACAGAGATCGAGGATGTCATCGGTGACCCAGGGCTGTTTGCGCTTCCTCTGCTTCCCCAGCACTTCTTCTGCTGTAGAAAGTAACACCTCTTTTATATTTCCAGCAAGGGTGTCTACGTCCCAGTCCAAAGTAGCCAAGGCTGCAAATCTGCCTCCCACCTGGGCTTGGAAGACCTCTTCTACTTCCGGGTCTTTTAGCTTCTCGAGGTTGAATCGGATGCGAGGACTCTTGCTGTCTCGTTTCAATGCCAGCTTCAACTTGAGGCTAGTAAGGACGAGGTTGTGGTCGCTGCCAATATCAGCGCCAGGAAAGGACCTCGTTTGTGCTTTGTTAACGCTGGATTTGAATCGTCGAGGCAGCAAGATGAAGTCAATCTGGTTATGGACCAGGCCTCCTGGCGATTGCCATGTCACTGTTCTTGACTTCTTGTGTGGATGGAGGGTATTAGCAACGGTAAGACGGTGACTCTGTGCGAACTCTAAAAGTCGCAGGCCTCTGTCGTTTGTTTCTCCAAGGCCAAACTTGCCAGCTGTTCCTGCCCATTGTTGGTAAGCGTCAGGGCCGATCTTTGCATTCCAGTCACCGAGGACAGTCAGAATGTCTTTCTTAGGTGTTTAGTGTTAGCTGAAGAGGTGGAAACAGCTGTACGCGGCCTGAAGGGAGGAAAGTCTCCAGGTGTAGACAACGTACCTGCTGAACTGTTGAAACATGGAGGAGAAGTAACAACGAAGGTACTCACTACACTCTGTCAAAAGATCTGGGAGCAAAAGAAATGGCCAGTAGAATGGACACAGTCTCTAGTGATCCCGCTCCCCAAGAAAGGAAACCTGAAACAGTGCCAGAACTACAGAACTATCAGTCTGATAAGTCACCCTAGCAAAGTAATGCTTAGAATCATTCTCAACCGCCTCAAAACTTTCGCCGAGGAACTGCTGGCAGAAGAACAGGCTGGCTTCAGAGTTGGAAGAAGCACTGTAGAGCAGATTTTCAACTGCCGCGTCCTGATCGAGAAACATCTGCAGCATCAGCGTGAACTCTACCACAACTTCATTGATTTCAGGAAAGCATTTGATCGCGTCTGGCACGACGGACTCTGGCAAGTCATGAGATCGTTCAACATAGAGGAGGGGCTGATCCAAATGATAGAAGCGCTTTACAAGAACGCCTGCAGCGCGGTTCTACTTAACAATCAGTCAGGCGAGTTCTTCAGGACGACAATCGGTGTCCGTCAAGGATGCCTGCTCTCTCCTGTCCTTTTCAACATATTCCTGGAGAAGATCATGCAGGAAACCCTCCACGACCACCATACTTCAATCTCTATTGGTGGCAGATCCCTGTGCAATCTTCGATTCGCAGACGACATTGACCTCATGGCAGGCAGCAATAGTGAGCTGCAAAACCTGACAGACAAACTTTCAAGTAGCGCAGGGTCTTATGGCATGGAGATCAGTACGGATAAAAGCAAAGTGATGATCAACACCACAAGCAACAGCAGCAGCAACATTCACATGAACGGCCAGAAGCTAGAAGAGGTCAATAGCTTCAAGTACTTGGGAGCCACCCTGTCCAAAGACGGTAGTTGCATAGCAGAGATCCGTATCAGGATAGGTACAGCAACATCCGCAATGGCCAGGCTGGACAGGATATGGTGAAGTAACTCCATCAGCTTCACCATCAAGTACAGGCTTTACAAGTCCCTCGTAGTGTCTATTCTACTCTACGGCTGTGAGACTTGGACGCTGCTTGCAGACTCAGAAAAGAAAATCCAGGCCTTTGAGAACAAGTGCCTGAGGAAGTTGCTCCACATCTCGTACCGCGAGCACAAGACCAACGAATATGTACGGAGCATCGTCACTTCCCTGGTGGGCCCACATGAACCCCTTCTGGCAACCGTGAAACGGCGCAAGCTTGCTTGGTTTGGCCACGTGACCCGACACAACACCTTGTCCAAGACTATCCTCCAAGGCACTCTCGAAGGAAGTCGTCGGCGAGGTCGTCAGAGAAAGAGTTGGGTCGCAAACATAAAAGAATGGACCGAACTCGAGATGCCAGACTTGCTTGCCACCGCCCAAAATAGAACTCAGTGGAGAGCACTGTCTGTTGCTGCTGCCTTTCAGTCCCCCCAACGCCCAGTTCGGGCAAGGGACTGATGATGATGATGATGATGGCAAGACCTTTCTATGCATACTAATTGGGATGATCCCTGGCAAAGGTGAAGGGTCACAAGAGAACAGGAAATAGTTTTTTTTTTAAAATAGCCATATTTTGACAAAAGATGGATTTTTTTTTCTCAAATTCTGTTCATAACTTCACATCCAAACATGGTACAGTGATTTCTGATGGTAAGACCGTCCTATGCATACTAATTTGGATGACCCCTTAAGGGCCACAAGAGCTTAGGAAATCGGTCACAGATGGCTTTGTCTTGGCAAAAAAATGTTTTTTTTTTTTCTCTCCAATACTAATTACAACTTCAATCCCAAACTCGGTCCATGATACCTTTTGTATGCATGCTAATTTTGATGACCCTCGGAAAGGGCAAGTGTCACAAGAGAAATGTAGAAAAAGAATAATTTCAGCACTTTTCAATCAAATTTGGCAGGAAAGTAGCTGATAAGACCTTTGTATGCATACTATTTTGGTTCACTACTGGCAAAGGTCAAGGGTCATGGGAAATTGCCAAAAGTGTGAAAAATGTAGGAAACACAACCCTTTACTTGTTTTAGAATTGGATCGTTCATGACGTGAGCTTTAAGGTCTTTGCCATTCTTGTTATTAAAATTGCTTCCATTAAGCATGTAATTTTTTTTGTGTTCCGCCTGCTTCATTTCCATTTTTTTCCGGTGTATGAATGTTTCATGATCACATGTTTTTAGCACCCTGGTTCTGTAATTAGTCACTTGTGACTCGAGTTGAAAAGAGTTTGAGAAGAGTTTTCAGTTTTCTATAACCTTTTGTATTGATGGTAGAGGTGGTGAATAATTAAAGAAATATGTAGTTTCCTGTGGTGTTTGTAATTATTTTTGTTCTAGTGTTTGTTGGTGACACAGTATTGTGATACGTGACTTTTTTGTTTTGCGGCAAGTTTCATCTTTAGCTCGTTGCTGATTGCAAACTCGAGTAGACTAAATCATGCGTGCAAGTCTCACTTCATTCTGTTAACACAGGGCAGTCACTCCATTCATCATTAGTGAGGTTTCGTTTGCAAAGAACAACCACCGACAACGAACGAAATTGTTGATAACGAGCTTGAACCATAAGCATAGAAAAGACTCCATACATCTCCACTAGCCATCCATGCGATGCTGTAGAAAAGAGTCATAAATAAAACATAAGTTTTTCTTGCCCTCGTCAAACCGACACATTGAAGAAAGCAACTCGCCAGAGGCCAACGATGGATCTAGTCCCAGTATGCAAAAGACTATCGGGCCGAAGTCTGGGCCCGAACACAGTCATTCACAGGCCCACTGCGGTCGATTTCGGTCCGATGGCCTTTGGCGTAGTGGGGTGCGATAGCTCTAGAATAAGGTCAAATTATCTTGGCGCCTTGCAACGGCTAATATAAGGTCCAATTATCTTGGCGCCCTGCTACTGTCGATTCACCTTCATTTGTAGCTGCAAGTGATCGATAAAAAGCAGGACGGAAAAAAAGTATATTGCACGCCTGTTCAAATTTCAGCCATGACTGCAAATCTCTCGATTCATAAGCTGAAACAGTACTGTCAAAAGAGCAATATAAACCAAATGTACACAATACAATGTCATGTCTATGCAGAGCATTTTTACATGCCAGCATTAAAAGTGAACATTGTATTTTATGCCTTCGAAGCAATTGCCTGCAGCTGCTTGAACATAGGACGGTTAGAATCAATTTACCAGACGTGTACGTGTATATGTTAGTCATATTTGCCAATCAGGCATTTCATTTGTTTGTTTTTTGTTATCATTGGTGGAGGTGGTGGTGGTGGGGATTTTTTTGTGTGTGTAAGTATTTGGCTCGTGCGTAAAAGTGAGCATATTCTGGGCCAGTGGTCTTCCGTCCCTCGTCTGTCGTCGGACCGCCGTCGGCCGTGATAAACTTTAACGTTGGCATTTTCTCAGAGACTATTCAAGCCACAGTCTTCAAACTTGGCCCAGGGATACTTTGTGGCGAGACCTTTCTAAACATGCCAGTCTGAGTGACCTTTAACACATTCTGCTCCAGGACGGAAATCCGCAAATTTTGAAGTTGCACCCTGAAGACTCTATTACACTTCTGGAAACAGATCGAGCGTGATAGTTCAAGGGTTGTGCCAGAATAGCTTGGCGCCTATGGGCGCCAAGCTATTCTGGCACAACCCTTGAACTATCATGCTCGATCTATGTCTTGCCGTGGCATGTCAAAGTTGAATGAGTTAAAGGTCCAGGTGACAGGGGATCAGGAAATAGGTTTAAAAAAAAATAGCCATATTTTGACAAAATTATTTTCTCAAATACAATTCACAACTTTAAACCCAAACTTGGTATGAATACACCTGATGGTAAGATCTTTCTGTGCATACTAATTTGGTTGACCCATCGAAAAGGTCAAGGATCACAAGAGCTCAGAAAATGGGTTAAAAAATAGCCATATTTTGACAAAAAATGTTTTTTTCTCAAATACTATTCACAACTTCAAACCCAAACTTAGTACAGAGATACCTGATAGTAAGACCTTCCAATGCATACTAATTTGGATGACCTCTTGGAAAGGTCAAGGGTCACACGAGATCAGGAAATAGGTAACAAATAGCCATTTTCTGACACAAAAAAATGCTTTTTCTCAAATATTATTTACAACTTACATCCCAAACCTGGTACAAAGATACCTGATGGTAAGACCTTCCTATGCATGCTAACTTGGATGACCTCTTGGAAAGGTCAAGGGTCACAAGAGATCAGCAAATGATATGAAAAATGTCTTTTTTCTTTCTTTTTTTGTGTAGAATTTTAGATTAATCAGGATTTTTGCAAAATATGTCAACCAAATTTGTCAAAAAGGTAGCTGATGATAAGACCTTTCTATGCATACTAATTGGTTCACTACCTGTACTCAAAAAGGTCAAGGGTCATGGGAGTTTGATAAAAGTGAAAAAGCATAAATTTTAAGAAAAAATGGATTTTGAGGTACAAATGACAACCCTTTCCTTATGATAGAACACTTGCTTATTTCAGTGACCTGTTGGAAGGTCAAGGCCATTAATTGTGTGGATCGGTCATGCATGAGAGCCTTGAGGGCTTTGCCATTCTTGTTTTAAATATTTTTTGTACAAATTTTTATGAGTACCGTACGCCAAAGTTCCGTAAGACCGTACACCATACTTTTTAGAGTTCAATAGTTAGGAGAACTTGTACTATACTATTAAGATGACTATGGACTATCACTGAGTGTCCTCATAAAAGGAAATTAGATATGTTATTTAAAACGTTTCAAAAGTAAGCGTTCTTGTGTTTCCTCCCCCCACCCCCGCCATCCCCACCCCCATTTTGGCTAGTTTTCTCTTAGAGCCGCCCAACCGTTTTTGTGTTTATACAGTGTGATTCGATTGGTGTTCAGAAACAAAGCTTATTGTGATTGCACGACTCTTGTCAAACTACTATCGTGGTCGATCCATCGCACACTGTACTGTCAGCGCTGAACGAGCTTGTGTGCATCACGCAGGGCGATCAGACACATGCATTATTATCTCTTTATTGAACTCTTTACGAAGACTGTACCCAGGAAGCAAAGGTTATCGGGCAAACGACGGCCGCACTGGGCTTGCGCATGGCCGTGCGCCGGTCCACTGCAGCCTCGTGGGCCCGAAGATGTTTTTCTGCTGGGGTAAATCGAAGACTCTAAATCCCTTATCCAATGAGGTGCTCATGGATGCCAGTCAGGGTTTTCAGACATCCGGCCACGTCGTGCGTAGTGCCCACACAGATGTACACGTGGTAGTTCAGCACGTGGGTGCCTGCTGGCATCGGGTTCTTGCGGTAGACCACGTTCCACTTGTTGGTGGCCGCTGGTGCCACGGAGTTCGGAAAATGGAAAGTACCATAGTACATGTAGGGATCCGAACCCGAGGTCTGTCCCTGTGGGGCGTACACTCCCATGGCATAATGGTCGTCCGCAGTGGACATAATGATTGGGTGGCGGTTGTTGTAGCCCTCCTACGTGAAAAGAAAGCAAAACTTGAAAATCTGAATCTGAGTATAGACCCATGGCACACTACAGCATGAGACGGATCGACGATGATAATTCAAAGGTAGTGCCAGATTAGCTTTCGCCATTAGGCGCCAACCTAATCTGGCACTACCCTCGAATTATCATGGTCGATCCATCCCATGCAACTGCTACATAGTAGTTAGGTAATACGTCCACGTGGGGTTAGATGGATTAAATTACCCCCCCACCCACCCCCTCCACCCCCAACCATCACTACCACCACCTCCCCCCCCCCCACCCCCCACCCCCACCCCCACCCCGTGTGTATGCGAAGGTTATATATCTGCCATACGTAGATCCCGGGGTTGCAAACCGGGACATATTATGTTCAACAGCATTAACCATTTTAGTTCTAACCAAGCAAACACTCAAAAGAAAATCTCAAACAAAGACACGCCTTTAGAAGGAACAAGTACAACATAACTTTGTTGTAGTTGTCCTTTAAGTATGCTTCTTTGTTAGGATGTTTGTTTTGCATTTTTCACGCTTGGCAGTCACTTTTTTGGTCTGGATTCAAGCACAAACTCGACCTTTAGTCAAATGTTTTGATCAAACAAGTGTGCATCGCTAAAATATAAACTACAAATCGGCATAAAACTATTACTTTGAAAAAAAACAAAACAACACCATCAAAGATCCCAAACAGAGATTAATCAAGAAATCGGTCACACAGCCAGCCAAATAATCGATCAATCAATCATGTAGTAGTTTTTTTACCAGCTGTCCATTTTGTGGGTTGAGACTCTGCGTCTTGGTGAAGTCTCCGGTCAGGTAGCCGGTCGGCGCCTCCAACTGCAGCACATCCCAGTGGGGCATAGCACCTGCAGGACAGTCACAGGCAAAGGCAGAGAAAACGGTTATTCACGATGCGTAAACATTTATCTCTTCTGCTTACTATGAAAGATTATAAATAAAAGAGACAAATACATGTAACTGTATTAGAGTTAGGCTTTACCGGTTTTTGTTTGTTTGTTTTCTTTTTCCTCCTTCTCGATGGCCCAGTTAGTGAGTTGATGTGAATGGTAGAAGTCGAGGGCTTTAGACCAAGACTTTACTATTACTTCTGACCAGCTTGATAATCGGCCCCTAGATGAGAATCAATGGGATAGCCTCACTCGTAATATGATTGTGTCTTCAATTTTAAGTGTGTAAACATCTATAAGCACGAAGTACTCTCACTGAAAGATCTTCAGGAACCCATACAGTCTGAGAAATTGTAATGAGCAACTTAAATCGTCATGTACCTTTGCATCTAAAGACGTCCTCATGCCTAACACACTGATCAAGCCATTGATCAATGCTTACGATTCGAAATTTTCGTCGATTGCCAGCGAAGCACTAGGTGCAAGTTTAAGATGATGTCAAAACAAAGTACCAATTGGGTTCCGTGCAAATAAAAGAAAAGCTAAGAAATGTTGATAAACCCTATATTGTATTTAAAGAAGAATCCATTTCGCACGACACGTCGGATCCTAGATTCGTTTTCAACATTCATTTTCACCTCGTGTGTATCTTCTCTGAATATGTGCCGAAGACAGCATAGGGTATTATCAACAATTCTCAACTTTTCTTTCAATAACCCATTCAGCCCTGACGCACCGCAGGAGATGCATAGTCGTTAGATGACGCCTCCCAAATTTGGGAAATACGTGCGTCGGGATGAATGAGTTAACTCATTCTACCCCAACACCGAAATCCCCAAATGTTGCCGTTGTCCTCTGAAGACTGCATGGCAGTGCAGGACACAGATCGACCATGATAGTTCAAGGGTGATGCCAGAATAGCTTGGCGCCCATAGGCGCCAAGCTATGTCTGGCATCACCCTTGAACTATCATGGTCGATCCTTATTTTGCTGCTGTGTGTCTGGGGTAGAATGAGTTAAAGCGATCTGCTTTGATTGATAAAATTCGCCGATACAAGGCCGGGGTTATAAAGGTTGTTTTGCCTGAACCACGACTTTTTACTCTTACTTCACAAACCATGTGAGTAGGCACGCCGGTACCAGAGGTTTTCCACTGCCCGCCCGCTCTGAGAGCAACGGAAAGAATTCTCCTATGCCGTACGAATGAAAAGACGAGCAGAAACAAGTGTATGATTTTACGACATTCTGATTCCGTAATTTTAAGTTATCCCACCTGTACAGCGCATTTTAAACGTCTACTTTTAACCCTTTACTGCATGGAGTAGGCTTTAAAGAGAATGTCTCCTGTCGGATAGGCGGGTTGATCACTCAATAGAAACAGCTTGTCCGTTTTGTGCTCGTTGTAACGCTAATATCTAGTAATGTTGCCGGTTGCGCCGCATAACGTTTATGGGCAAAGATGTTGCAAAATAACTCGTGCGAGACGTGCCGCACTATCCGAATAAGCAGCATTAATCTGCTTATCCGGATGCTGTGCGTCTCGAATGTGTTAACCTTAATGCTGCAGTTCAGCCTACTGCTTCACAGGGGGAGAAAGTAACGAAGTTGTGGCACGAGTTTGCGTGCCACTGTCTCGGAGCGTCACTATAAGATATATTATATTCTCTTGACGCTGCGAGTCAGGGGCACGAAACTCTTGTCATAACAGCGGTATTCTCCCCCCTGTGATTGGACACGACATATGTACCTGCAATAGTAAAGGACGAGTTGAAGACTAGGCATGGCGTTGTCACTTGAGGACAGGCCAGCTGGACCGTCTTGGAGAAGGGATATGGGTACACAAAGTCGTGGTTCAGCGCGGGCATTCCTTGGTGGCAGTTGGACCCTGAATCACCCATCTGCGTTTTCCCAGGCTGCAGCCAGTATGCTGGGTGAACCTGCGGGGTAGAGACAGTAGTATCCCAGTGCGCAAAAGGCCATCGGGCCGACGTCGGCCCGATGGCCTTTTGCGCACTGGGATACTTTGCGCACTGGGGGACGTATCCCCTTCACAGGCTGCTAGTCAACACACACCAAAAAAAAATGCGAACACCGCCTTGACTGCAAGTGACACCGAACGTCATGAGTCCACGCGCCTGCATTCTGCGTTCAAAGACATAATGTTGCTTCCAGAGGCACTGACGGGGGAGTAATTGCTAGGGCTCATGAGAATATATGCCTCTTGGTGACACCACTTCGTAGCCACGTTCCGGCTTTGACGGCTGAGTTTATTTGGTGTTGAGTTCAACGATGATCGTAGAAACAATGATACTCTGCGTCCAGTGGCAGTGACGGGTTTAACTAGTCGGCACGCAGAGGCAGGTAAAACTTGAAATCAAATTTTATTGACGAGCAAACTAAGAAATGCGACAATTTTGGAATCATTGGAGTGTTTCCGATGATTCCAGGAATGTCACATTTCTGGGAGTCAAAGCCGTAACCATTGTACCCCCCTCATGCTTTCTGCCTTCGAGGTACAACGGTTACTTTGACCTCCCTCGGGCCTACAAGGGTCTGTGTAGCAGACCCTTGCTAGCAATAACTTATATTATCCGTACGGTACATGATTTATCGACTCTGGTTGTCGATTCTTCACCTAACACCAGAGCAACTGATGAACTTGTTTTCGCTTATACGTACTTGTGTTGTAAATATAACTCTTTCGTGTTCTTCTTTCGTATAGTGCACGACATCAACATGTTCATGGCAGTAGCACTTTCGAATACGAGCTCATGTGTTATCTTTGATATCGTACATTTTATATGCTTCAAGGACAGTACCCAGACCAAAAAGGTGACTGCGAAGCGTGTAAAATGCATAGGAATTCTCAACAAAGAAAGAAACACGCTCAGAAAGGTCAAGTATGGCGCAATGTATTGCGTTGTACTTGTCTTTCTAAGCGTGTTTCTTCCTTTGTTAGGAATTTCTTTCGGGGACAGCATCTCTTTAAATTTCGCATTGTGCGCTCTGCATGTTACCCATCATTTTTCCTCGTGCAACATCCTAACAGAGCAACGCCTTTGCCCTCGACAAAGCTTCGTTACCTGTGTGTGGAGATAGTCCCCGTGGGAGTCCACAGACTGTATCACTGTATGGGTGTTGGGGGCTTGGCTGTCGTCTCTCCCTCCTGCCTCTGTCGGGTTGAAACACTCGCCATTCGGGGGGAAGTTCATCTAGCAAAGAATGGAACAAGAAGGTGAATGTGTTGTTTTTCCTCTGACCTAGGAGTAGGAAGGCAACAAAGTTAACCCCATAACTGCCGCGGAAAGGCGAACCCTACACCGCTGCAAGAGACACAAACCCTGATGAGCCCCCGCGACTGCGGGGGCTCATCAGGGTTTATGTCTCTTGTTAGTGCTATGGTCTTTATGCCTATTTTTGGTCCCATTTACAACTGTTTCGAATATCGGCCAGCGTGCAGTGGTTTCAAACTCAGACGCGAAAGCAGTGACTACCGGCAGCGAAGGGGTTAAACGTTTAACTCTTTCAGCCCCCACACACCACATCAAGACATGGATCTTGGTGACAGTTCAAGGGTGGTGCTAGAATAGCTTGCAAGCTAATCTGGCATCACCCTTGAACTATTACGAACGATCTGTCTCCATAAGTGTAATACAGCCTTTAGAGGGCAACTTCAAAATTTGGGTATTTCGGTCCTGGGGCAGAATGTGTTTAGGTTTTGCCTTGCGTCTTCTGTCCACTACGAAGGCGATTTCAAAGACGGGGCACCGAATAATTATGGTCTGGCTAAACGTTGACCCCAGCTGGGTTCAAACTCGCGACCTTTCGGACAAGAGTCAAAACGCCTTCCCAACTGTTCTCCAATCTCCCCTAGAAGCAAAAACAGTGAAAATCTTGCTTTTTACAATGAAGTTCTACTGTCTTTTTGCGAACCTATGGCTATCAGGTGGGTCGTATTCGAACGGTGCTGTTGTACTGGAGTACGTTCGTGTATTTTCAACTTTAAAAAAAAATGTTAAATTCAAATTTCGTTAGCATGGCTGGACTATTAGGAAAAAAAAAATCGATCAACATACAATCTTGTAATCAGTTTTCAAATTTCAACTAAAATTTGAGCTTTGTGATATATATTTTACTTGCTCATATATATATATATATATATATATATATATATATATATATATATATATATATATATATATATATATATATATATATATATATATATATATATATATATATATATATATAATGATGTTTGATATAAGGCTATGAGCTCTATTTTGGCACCACCTTTGAACTACAGCCATTGGTCTATATCCTTTTCTGTAAGTACTATAATGTAGCTTGCATATGGCAGTGCACAAATTTGAAGCTTTTAGCCTCATTTTGATATGGGTTAACATCGCCCATTGGAAGCTATCTGCTGCACGGTGTGCTTTGATTGCTAAAGTTTGCCGATACGGCGGGCTATCAATATCAATGTTGCCTTGCCTCTACTCAGACTTTTCTAACCTTCTCTTCACAATCCGTGTATGTATTCACACGGAGTCTGTTCCAGCGAACGGTATCGCCAGTAGCAGTCAAGGAGTTAATCTTTCGATTAGAACCAGCTTACGGCCATTTGCAGCTCCCGTCCGTGGTCCCAGGTGTTGATGAACTCGTGGTAGTTCCACACCAGGCTGTCAACGGCCGCCCCCATCCTGCGGGACGCGCGCACGAACAGGCGATGCTGCGAGTCGGACACGGTCCAACGGCCCTCAAACTCGCCGTCCACGTAACCCACGCGGTTCTCTTTGATGCCGAAGTTGAGGTAGTGCTCGACAGCTTGCTGGTAGTTGTTGCCGAACGCACGTGTCAGATCATCGTACCTTTGGAAGAGAGTACAGTTTTTGAAAAGGACAAGATACACAGGATCTGTTTTCACTTTAACTCTTCTGCTGACCCCGTCACTGCCGAGGTACAGTGAACACAAACCAGCTGCAAGAGACACAGATCCTCATAGGTCCCCGCAACTATGGGGTCTCATGAGCATCTATGCCTCTTGCTGACACTACTTTGTATCCATGTTCCTTGGACAGCTGCCCAATGTGTAAAGCGCCTCGGGCCCACTGCGGCCGTCTTCGGCCCGAAGGTCTTTTCCTATTGAGGTAGGTTTCTTTGGCGTTAAATTAGTAAAAATATCAGAAACAGTCTGTTTTCGCCGGTTGTGAAGGGGCTAACAGTGATTGACGGATCGCTCTGTCCTATGGTACTGATGACGCCGATATCAGTTTGCTTACACCTGACGATTTTAAGGTGTTTGTTTGTTTGTTTGTTTGTTTGTCTTTTCTGGCTTTGCCTTACGTCTCTCGAACTACAGGGTCATACCAACTTTTTCAAGTACTGTTTTGAGTGGAAGTTGCCGCTGGCCTGCAGCCCCATGGAGATGCCATGCTGCAGCCAATGGTTCCTGGCGGCATTGAAATCACGAACACCCGCACTCAGCACCTCAAGGTTGTTGCTGATGTAGAAGTTGGCGTTAAACACTTCCGGGGACGCCAGGTCCACAGCGTCTGGAAGACGTTCGTAATATAACATACTTATACTCACAAACCAGATAGGTGAGGCTAGCGCTGGCAGAATTGTCTGTCTGTTGTCTGTCCAGCGCTGTGATTCCCCTTGGTTTGAGTACTAACATACTTATAGTACTTTCGTCTTCCAGTTCTGGCGCTGGGGAAACACACACACACACACACACACACACACACACACACACACACACACACACACACACACACACACACACACACACACGGCACACACACACACACACACACACACACACACACACACACACACACACACACACACACACACACACACTGCCACACACAAGGAGCTTCTACTGACTTGATTTGACACGTAAGGTACAACTTACCGCGCGCACTGTGCAATATACTGTACGTTTTACAGCAAGGTTAGAGCAGCTAGACGTGACGTCATTTTTATCTTGCCAGAATGTGAGGCCCTTCCGCCCATTATGTCATTTGCATGCTACTGAACGTGCTTGGCACAGCCCTATAACATATAAGGAGCTGATACTGATTTCGAGTTGATACGTATGGTACAATATAGAGCGCACACTGTGAAATATACTTTTTTAATACTTTCCCCCTCCAGCGCATGAACCGGTATCGGTATTACAGGGTAGCGTTTGATTGACTTGTCTGGACAGTGACACTTCTTGGTATCACAAAATGTGAGCCATCTGTGAAGTTTGAAGGTTATATTATCATGTGGCTTTCATATTTATCATGTGGCACACGAATTGGTTCTGTTTTTCTGTCCTTACAAACGCTATTGAGATCATCAGTTAGACATTTGACAGCATGTTCATCCAGTTTAATAGCTTGAGCAGACTGTGCAAGTCATGCGGCAGTGTCTTGACCCAGGTCTTTTTCATGAAGGCAATAATTACTGTAATACTGATTCTGCGCTGAAGATCCGTGGTATTGTTAGCACAATTAGCCCTTTGCTTGTTGGTAGCAGTTTTAAAGGAATCATCGCGACTAAAACCGCACCCGACACGCAATTGGTCAGTTGTACTCATGCACTGAAGGGCAGCAGAGAAGAACAGCTTCTCTTTCATTTGTCCCTTTTCTTCATTCTCCTTCTTGGAGTCTACTTTTGTTACAAGAAGCTGCAGAAGTGTTTTTTCAGCACGCTGATATAGTTAGTTAGTTATTTGGGTTTAACGTCGAGCAGGCAACTAAGGCCATCTCACGGCGGACGCTGATATAATTTTTGCCTTACTTTGAGTTGAATTTTGTTTTAGAATTTTCACTGTGAAATTTTCATATGGAGGATTATTGGAAGCACAGAAGTGTGGATTCAGAAAGCAGTGAACTGTTTTTCAACAACGCTGGGCGAACTCTTGCATTCCTAAAAATGCTTTGTCGTGTCTGATGTTGACGTGTCAGCCCCGGTTCCAAATGCAAGTGTAAACGTACCAACCAGGTTGAACTCTACTCGGGTTCAACCCGTGTTGTAAATGTAAACGACCTCATTAACAAAGTTCTGAAGGAACTGCTTTTATTTTCTTCGCCTGATCGGGTCCTTTTCTGTCGACTTCAGTTGCCAACTCAATTGCCCTTGAAATGGTATTGTCTACCCAGTAAGCGGCAACGGTCTTTGAGCCCACGACGGCCGCAGTGGGTCCGAAGACGTTCCGCTACTGGGGTGAGTGCCTTGTGGGGACGTCCTGACAGTTCTGCCGCCTGCAGAACACGGCTGCACGGATTGTCTCTTTTACAAAACCGTCAGAGTACATCACACCAGTTCTGAATGCACTGCACTGGCTGCCAGTACAACAAAGGATTCATCATAAGATGGCTGAAAAATACCTTTTCTTCTTCCTGGACATCACCCACATACTTCCAGGAACTCATCCCTGCCTGTACTCCCGCCTGTTCCCTTCGCTCCGTGCCCCAGGCTTGGCTCCGCCTACCCAGCACAGAAAATACCAGCACGAAACGCTTTCTTTACCGCTCCTTCAGAAATGCAGCTCCGAAGCTATGGAATACTCTCTTGCATCTTTAAGACAGTGGAATCTCTTCATTCAGTTTTTCCAAAGCCATCTGAAGACATACCTCTTCAGTGGGTCCTAAACTGGCGAACTGATTGTAGTTTTCGTTTTCGTCTTCTTTTTCTCTCTAAATTGGTGCTTTGTTATCCCTTCTCTTCAAACCCTCACCATACAAAACACTTTCAGCATTCAGCTCTGGGTGGGTAAATGCGCTCTACAAATGAACATCAACATCACTATCGTCGTCGTCATAATCATCATCATCATCATTATCAAGCTCACCCACCCGTGTCTCCCCTGGGGGACTTGGGTGGGGTTAACTACTTTTTAGTTCCCAGGTTTACCCTGGCCAGCCCCACAGGGTGGGTTTTCCCCTCTATTCTGGAGCATGTGTTTCTGTCTACCCTTGGTCCATTCACCTGCATTTTCCTTTTTTAAACTCTCCCTACTGTCTGCGCTACCTGTAGCACTTGATATTGGATGTGTGTTGCTAAATGGTCTTTATTTAGCGTATTAGACCCCCTGGCGACATACATTCAATATTTTGTTTAGTTGTTTTTTTCACAAGCAGTGCAGGCACGTCCTGAGAAAGTCTTGTTGCTGTCGGGACGTTAAGAAATGTACAACTAACCAACCAACCATTATAAAGCACGAAAAGTTACAACACAAGCAAGACAATACAAGACTATACGGTACAATACGATGCAATCATACCCACACATGAATAGTTTGCAACATTCACATTTTCGCTTTATAAAGCTCCAAGATTGAAATCCTGCCTTAACACGCTCGTTCGTTGTAAGCAAAGGCATCTTATCATTAGGAATGTGAAGTGACCACTGAAACATCTGTTATGTTCTTACCAGCTACTAGAGTGAGTAGAGACATGAGCAGAGCCCATAGCTGGATGGTCGTGCCTGTTGCCATTGCTTGCAGAAAGTACTCTCTTCCTGCTGTCTAGTCACTAGCCGTTGTACTTAGAAATATAATATATATTATACACGCCTTTAGGGAGCACGCATTATGTCCGAGGATTTGGAAGCACATATTATCTTCAACTGTCGCTCTAGGCCATAATTATTGTCCTACCTGGCCCAATTTGCATACATGCCTTTCTTCAGTTGGAGAAGGTCTAGGTCTAAATGTATCCTGGCGAGCAAAAGAAATGCGACATTTTTGGAGTCATCGGAAACACTTTAATGTTTTCGATGATTCCAAAATTGTCGCATTTCTTTTACTCGTCAGTATATATGTGATCTACAATGCTGTAGATAACAGTCACCAGCTAAAAACATAAGGAAGTCTTGGGATTTCATAGCCAACCTTAAGACATTGAAGCATCCACTGCCAAGAAGACAACCAGCCAGACAGAGATCATTAATCGATTGCCAAAGGTCAAGGGTAGTGCCAGATTATCTGGCGCTGAGATAATCTGGCACTACCATTGATTTGATTCGGTCGATCTTTCGGAATTTGTTGCATGAAAGTCATAATTGAAATGCGCAATAAGATAAAAGTGTATCTCGTGCACCTGTTCAGTTTTTGGGCCACGACTGCCACTCCCTCAAGAGATTAACACACAGGAGGCATGTACCTACCAATACCCACAAAGTCCCTTCTGTATGAGAGCCATAACCCACAAAGTCCCTTTTATATGCGAGCTGTTGTCGCTGACTCTAATGTGGGACAACGACTTTCTATAAACGGCCTTTTAACTCTTCAATGAGACGCCCAATTGTAATATGCTCGGAAGCTGTTCTAGGCACCCCTAGACCCCTATGGCTCCCCCCCCCCCCCCCAGACCTCAAATTTGTTAAAATGCTATAACAAAGTCCCTCTTTTGATGTATTTGCCCCCCCCCCCTCCCCCCACTGATTGAAGTTTTTGGCGCCCCTTATCCCCACCCTCACCCCCTCCCCCTCCCTACTGTATGATTTTTCGGCCCCTGCGGAAACAAGATCTAGCGTGGTGGAGGCTTATGTTTCAGGTTGAAGGTCCCAAACAAGAAGTTTGGCCCCCTCCCCCTCCCCCCCCCTGGAGGTAAGTGATCCGGGCCTGCACACACACACACACACACACACACACACACACACACACACACACACACACACACACACACACACACACACACACACAGCAACGCGCGGGCGCGCGCGGCGTTTCGCGCCAAACGTAAGCTCAGCATCGAGATTAGCGTAACCAAACATGACGTAATTTTTATCAGGTCAAAGACGGTACATAATGTATTGTCTTTGATCCGGGTTACTTTAGTTGTCAGATTCTGATACCTTCCCGCCTATGTCGTCATGGGCATGTTTTTGAATTCGCTCCAACGCGACCCATCCTAAAATAAGGTCGCTTCTAAAAATAGAAGCGACTTAACAAGTGTGCTAGTATTCGATAGTACATTAAAATGTCTAAACATTTCTGTCTAAAGTGTTTGCACACAGCCATATGCCACAGCTGCTTATTGTGTAACGTCAATACTGAACATACTATTTTTTCCTCTCCTCTCATTGCTGTTCACCACACACCTGCAGTTCGATTGCAGTGGTGTACACAAGCACCACTTCTGATAATTATTTGCTGTTGTGTGAAAACAATTCTTCAGTAAAAGATTTTTTGTAATATAAATTATATTATACTGTAAACTTTTCTATTCAAGACGCTTATAATTAATTGAATATCCATACTTCACATTACTTAACCCGTTTAGTACCGAGAAAATTTGACCATCCAACTGCAAGAGGTATAGATCTTCATGAGCCCCCGCAATTGCGCTAATGACTAATGACATATATATGTAAACGAGAGATACAAACTTATTAAACAGACCTCTGGTGTCTCTCTCTCTCTCTCTCTCTCTCTCTCTCTCTCTCTCTCTCTCTCTCTCTCTCTCTCTCTCTCTCTCTCTCTCTCTCTCTCTCTCTCTCTCTTTTGCTTCTTGTCAGTGTGTGTGTGTGTGTGTGTTTGTGTGTGTGTACTGGTAAAAATCAGTACGTGTGTGTGTGTGTGTGTGTGTGTGTGTGTGTGTGTGTGTGTGTGTGTGTGTGTGTGTGTGTGTGTGTGCGGACTGGTATACTACTCAACCAACCCTCACCAGATCATATATTTGGCTTTACAGAAAGTAGGTTGACATAGAATATAAGTAACCAAGCTATCACAATACAAAATTTCTCTATTCATAGGCGAGATGCTTCTGCGCCTGGTCATACTGGCATTTGTGCTTATGTTCACAATACTATTGCTAACAACGTAACACGACGATGTGACCTGGAATCCACCCATGTGGAAAGCCTGTGGCTTGAGATAAAAGCAACCGCCAAGTCAACCCCGACCTTCGTATGTTTTATTTACAGAAACCCCGCAGCTACAGTGTCCTGGCAAGATGATTTTGTTGTAATGGTTGACAAAGTGCAAAACTCCAAGGGTGATATACATATACTCGGTGATTTTAATGTTGATTTATTGAAACCTGGCAACACGTCACGGAAATCCATGATAACGTTCTTAGGCCTTACACAAGTAGTTCAGTCACCCACCAGGGTCACTGCTACTGTTACGATTGTGGTTGTGTTATCCTGTGAGAGCGTACATGTGTTATTCGTAGGTAACGATATGTTGTTTATTTGAGCTATCACGGTTATGATTTCGTGCCTTTTTAGTAAGATTTTCTTTTGTTCGTGAGTAGAGCCGATTTCGTTTTGTTAAGTTTAGTCCGGAACGTTGTAGAAGGGTCGCACTGTCTAGTGGCCTCGTAAGTGTCACGTCGGTTAGGTGACATCGCAACATTTTCGCTACTTTTTGTTTTCCTGTGCGCGTGTAGTGAGCAGCTTTTATTTTGTTTGGTGAATGTTCTCGTACCTTTTTGAGCTATCATAGATAGGGATACCATACTTTTATGTGTCTTTATTATATGCTAGAATTTAGAGCTGAAGTGAGCAGCCGTGTTTTTGTAGTCTGATATATTGTTTCTGGAAAGTTTATGTTAATGAGCTTCGGCTGCGTGTTTCGTTCTGGTTGTTTGAGTTCATGATTTCCGTAGAAGATTCTAGATTTTGATAGTGTATATAAGGAGGGCGCTGGGAAAGCCCGTGAGTACATTGTCTTGCTTTGTCAGTTGTAGAGACACGCAGTTTATTGCGAGAGACGCGGTGTATGAGAAACTTTGAGTCGTAGATTGGACATAGCAAAAGAGACTTTGTATTCAGTAGTTTGTGCATTTGAAAGAGCATTACTGTGAGGACATCGCATCGCTGAATTAAATATTGTTGGAACTGTTACTCCAGTTTTGTCTACATCCTTAAGCCACAGTTGACGGATTGCAGCTGAATGAGGTCTATTTAAAAGAACTCTACGTGCGTGTGTGTCTGGTGTGTTTATCATACTTCGACTACAACTCCACCACGTAACATTTTGGCGACCCCGACGAGACCTCTTCAGTTGGTTCAGTGGAAAGGGTAGCAGGAGAAAACAGCCAGCAGTGAAAAGCAGAGATGGCGACATCGGAGATGGAGATATTCCTGAAAATTGGAAAGGAATGTGGACTCGAAGGAGCTCAACTCCTCGAGTTTGTAAAGGAGAGAGAGGAGAAAGAAGAAAAGAGACGAGAGAGAGAAGAAAAGGAGAGATTGGAGAGAGAAGAGAAAGAAGAAAAGAGACGAGAGAGAGAAGAAAAGGAGAGATTGGAGAGAGAAGAAAAAAAAAGAAAAGAAACGAGAGAAAGAAGAAAAGGAGAGACTGGAAAGAGAAGAAAGAGCCAAAGAACGTGAAATCAGGAGACTCGAAATCCAAGCAGAAGAAGCAGAGAAACAACGAGAAGAGGAGAGAGAAGAGGCGGAGAGGCAGCGTCAACACGAAATTCATCTAAAGCAGATGGAGATTGAGGCACAGAGCCAGAGAACTAATGAAGCAACAGCATTAGCGAGCAGAGAACAAACAGCCCGTGCGCCAAAACTTCCACCTTTCATTGAAAATTCAGATAAGATGGACGCTTATCTGGAGCGATTCGAGCGCTTCGCAAATATCAACCATTGGAAACAAGAGACTTGGCCTATTAAACTGAGCGCACTTCTAACTGGCAAAGCGCTTGAATTTTACACCCGCTTACCAAGAGAAGAAGCCGAAGATTATACTCAGTTGAAAACCGTCCTGTTGAGACAGTACGACTTCACTGAAGAGGGTTACAGGCGGCGATTTCGGAACTGCAAGCCTGAAGAAGGAGAAACACCCGGCCTATTCATTGAGAGAATCAGAAGTTACCTGGAGAAATGGATAGAGCTGGCTGGCCTAAATAGAGAGTACCAAGACCTGTGCGACCTCATCATCAAAGAACAAGTTTTCAGCGCATGTTCTAAGGACCTGGCCGCCCACCTTAGAGAGCAAAAAGACCAGTCACTAAAGGCCCTGACCGACTTCGCTCAAAGATACCTTGACGCTCACAACATGAAGTTCGGGTCCAGTAAGCCACAGCGTGTGTCTGCACCAGCAGAGGAAATCCACAATGTCAGAGACACCCTGAGATACAAGCCGGTGGAGAACCTGACATGTTTTCTCTGTGGAAAGAAAGGTCACAAAGTGATACGGTGTCCTTCTAAAGATGTTCCCCGAGGCGACAACATCAGAAGATCCAACCAAGATCGTGGGATAGCAGGCAGAAGCAGTACCACGTCTCAACACAGAGCTGCCGCTGTATTAGCTAATGATGTGACGTCATCCAATGACTTTGAATCCAGAGAAAAGCGAGCGACACCAGAACTGATTGAATCTTTCAGAAAGAATGGACGCATCCCAATAGGAGATGGGACTACATTTTTACCAGTCTCAAACATCGCCCTATCTGAGAATGAAGTGCCGAACATGCCGGTGGTGTCAGGATTCGTCGGCGACACACCAGTGAGAGTGTTGAGAGACACTGGTTGTAGCTGCATCATCGTGAGAGAGGACTTAGTAGCTGAAGACCAGAAGCTACAGGAGTGGACCACCCTCATTTTGGCTGACGGAACTGTAAGAATTATCCCCCTTGCCAAAGTCAGTGTCGACACCCCATACTTGACAGGAGAGGTGAAGGCGTTGTGCGTGAAGACGCCAGTCTGCGACCTCATCATCGGAAACATTGATGGTGCCAGAAACGCAGACGGTCCAGATCCAGAGTGGAAACCTGAAATATGTTCTGTTACCACGAGAAGTCAAGCAAAGAAGAGTCATCAGACCATCCCTCTTAAAGTGGCGGACAACCCGGAAGCAGCAGTGGTAAATAAAGACAGGCTGGTGGAGCTACAGAGAGGTCAAGACAAACAAAAATTGGCGGAATCGGTGCATCTTGCTGATGACGAAAGACTAGACGACGAGAACCTGTTTGACCTTAATGAACTCCGACACAAAGAGGATGTAGAAGATATCAAGTTCGGTCAAAATCTGACCCAGACTCAACGTGAAGAACTGCGCGTCCTGACTCAAGAGTTCGAGCATCGGTTTACACCTGACCCAGGGACAACATACACCATCCAGCCCGAGGTTAATCTTACATCCGACAATCCCGTTCGCGACGAGTCGTGTCGTCTGTTTCGCTACACGAGTAAAGGACCGAGAAAGAATGTTCGAGAGACGCCGGACCTGAGAGACGACAGGGATGCCAAATCGCCAGTTGTCATCGTGAAGAAACCAGATGGATCCAACCGAGTGTGTGTGGACTATCGCAGACTCAATAAACTAACACTCTTTGATCCAGAGCCTATGCCCACAGCAGAAGAACTGTTCCAGAAGGTCAGTGGAGACCGATTTTTCTCCAAAATTGACCTAAGCAAAGGGTATTGGCAAATCAAGGTTGCAGAAAAAGATATCCCCAAGACAGCGTTTGTCACACCCGCCGGTCATTGGGAGTTCCTGAAAATGCCTTTTGGTATGGTGAACAGTGGTGCCACATTGAAGAGAGGACTGAAAAGGATCCTAGAAGATATGCAAAATGTTGTCTTTTACTGGGACGACATTTTGATCCATACCAAGCTTGGGGGGACCACCTCAAAGCCCTCCGAGAACTGTTCCAAAGACTGTCAGATGCGAATTTCACCATCCGTCCAAGCAAGTGTATTCTTGGAGCTGACAACATAGACTTCATTGGACATAAATTGAGCGAAGGTTTAAAGGGGCTACACGACGCCAACATGCAGAAGATCAGGGATGCCCCGCGACCTACGACCAAGACGCAAGTCCGCTCATTTATGGGCTTGGCGAACTACTACCGGGAGTTCATACCAAACTTTGCGGCAGTTACAGCACCCCTGACTGATTTGCTGAGGAAAGGACAACCTAACATAGTGAAGTGGGAGGATGCCCAAGAGCGAGCATTCCAGGCTGTTCGAGACATCCTAACCGACAAGCCTGTTCTACACCTTCCTGACCCGTTGAAAACGTTCTTCCTGAGAACAGACGCCTCCAACAAAGGAGTAGGTGCAGTCTTGATGCAAGAAGATAACGGAAAACTCCACCCAGTGAGCTACGCCAGCAAAAAGTTGACCAGAGCTGAGAGAACTACTCGACCATCGAGAAGGAGTGCCTAGCCATCGTCTGGGGAGTAAGGCGATTCGAACTGTACCTTCTGGGAGTGCCATTTGTTCTCCAAACAGACCATCAGCCCTTGAACTATCTAAACTCTGCAAAGTTTACAAATTCTCGTATTATGAGATGGGCGATGTTTTTGCATAATTTTGACATTAAACTACAGTCTATTAAGGGTTCGCAGAATTTTGGAGCAGATTGCCTGAGCAGAGCAGTTTAAATGAACATTTCTGTGTCCAGAACTTTTGTATGAAACATTTCGATGCTCAGGACTGTTTACAGGAACTGTGAGACGTTTTTTTTAAATTCGATTTTTGATGTGTAGTTATATTTATTTAGGGTTTTGTGTAGGTTTACACAGCCACAACCGTATTTTGGAAATTTGAGAAGAAATTTATGTGAAATTTCATTCTTAAGAGGGGGGGGGGGGTAATGTTACGATTGTGGTTGTGTTATCCTGTGAGAGCGTACATGTGTTATTCGTAGGTAACGATATGTTGTTTATTTGAGCTATCACGGTTATGATTTCGTGCCTTTTTAGTAAGATTTTCTTTTGTTCGTGAGTAAAGCCGATTTCGTTTTGTTAAGTTTAGTCCGGAACGTTGTAGAAGGGTCGCACTGTCTAGTGGCCTCGTAAGTGTCACATCGGTTAGGTGACATCGCAACATTTTCGCTACTTTTTGTTTTCCTGTGCGCGTGTAATGAGCAGCTTTTATTTTGTTTGGTGAATGTTCTCGTACCTTTTTGAGCTATCATAGATAGTGATACCATACTTTTATGTGTCTTTATTATATGCTAGAATTTA
Organism: Semisulcospira habei; assembly: GCA_036245525.1. Lineage (NCBI taxonomy): Eukaryota > Metazoa > Mollusca > Gastropoda > Semisulcospiridae > Semisulcospira > Semisulcospira habei. The sequence continues at coordinate 48,650,646 of BTPG01000008.1, forward strand.
GAGCTGAAGTGAGCAGCCGTGTTTTTGTAGCCTGATATATTGTTTCTGGAAAGTTTATGTTAATGAGCTCCGGCTGCATGTTTCGTTCTGGTTGTTTGAGTTCATGATTTCCGTAGAAGATTCTAGATTTTGATAGTGTATATAAGGAGGGCGCTGGGAAAGCCCGTGAGTACATTGTCTTGCTTTGTCAGTTGTAGAGACACGCAGTTTATTGCGAGAGACGCGGTGTATGAGAAACTTTGAGTCGTAGTGTGGACATAGCAAAAGAGACTTTGTATTCAGTAGTTTGTGCATTTGAAAGAGCATTACTGTGAGGACATCGCATCGCTGAATTAAATATTGTTGGAACTGTTACTCCAGTTTTGTCTACATCCTTAAGCCACAGTTGACGGATTGCAGCTGAATGAGGTCTATTTAAAAGAACTCTACGTGCGTGTGTGTCTGGTGTGTTTATCATACTTCGACTACAACTCCACCACGTAACAGCTACCCATGTTTATACAACCAACGACAGTGCCCTTAGCAATGTCTATGTACCCAGCATCTCTGTCAGTGATCATTTTCCTATTTGTTTTTCATTATCTGCAAAGTTGCCAAAGAAACCTCATAAGGAGCATATAATCATCCTCTACAGATCATTAAAAAATTTTAACCAAGATGATTTTTTGCATGACCTATCCCAAACACCATTTTCCGATGTGTATAACTATAGCAATCCCAATGTAGCGCTGTTCCACTGGTATAAGTTGTTCCTCGGTGTTCTTGACACACATGCCCCGAGGCGCACTAGGCGTGTTAAACACCCCACTGTGCCTGAGTGGCTGACGGATGAGATTAAAACTGCGATGGAACTAAGAGATCTATTGAAACAACAAAAGAATTTGACGAGTACATCATCATCATCAGTCCCTTGCCCGAACTGGGCGTTGGGGGGACTGAAAGGCAGCAGCAACAGACAGTGCTCTCCACTGAGTTCTATTTTGGGCGGTGGCAAGCAAGTCTGGCATCTCGAGTTCGGTCCATTCTTTTATGTTTGCGACCCAACTCTTTCTCTGACGACCTCGCCGACGACTTCCTTCGAGAGTGCCTTGGAGGATAGTCTTGGACAAGGTGTTGTGTCGGGTCACGTGGCCAAACCAAGCAAGCTTGCGCCGTTTCACGGTTGCCAGAAGGGGTTCATGTGGGCCCACCAGGGAAGTGACGATGCTCCGTACATATTCGTTGGTCTTGTGCTCGCGGTACGAGATGCGGAGCAACTTCCTCAGGCACTTGTTCTCAAAGGCCTGGATTTTCTTTTCTGAGTCTGCAAGCAGTGTCCAAGTCTCACAGCCGTAGAGTAGAATAGACACTACGAGGGACTTGTAAAGCCTGTACTTGATGGTGAAGCTGATGGAGTTACTTCGCCATATCCTGTCCAGCCTGGCCATTGCGGATGTTGCTGTACCTATCCTGATACGGATCTCTGCTATGCAACTACCGTCTTTGGACAGGGTGGCTCCCAAGTACTTGAAGCTATTGACCTCTTCTAGCTTCTGGCCGTTCATGTGGATGTTGCTGCTGCTGTCGCTTGTGGTGTTGATCATCACTTTGCTTTTATCCGTACTGATCTCCATGCCATAAGACCCTGCGCTACTTGAAAGTTTGTCTGTCAGGTTTTGAAGCTCACTATTGCTGCCTGCCATGAGGTCAATGTCGTCTGCGAATCGAAGATTGCACAGGAATCTACCACCAATAGAGATTGAAGTATGGTGGTCGTGGAGGGTTTCCTGCATGATCTTCTCCAGGAATATGTTGAAAAGGACAGTAGAGAGCAGGCATCCTTGACGGACACCGATCGTCGTCCTGAAGAACTCGCCTGACTGATTGTTAAGTAGAACCGCGCTGTAGGCGCTCTTGTAAAGCTCTTCTATCATTTGGATCAGTCCCTCCTCTATGTTGAACGATCTCATGACTTGCCAGAGTCCGTCGTGCCAGACGCGATCAAATGCTTTCCTGAAATCAATGAAGTTGTGGTAGAGTTCGCGCTGATGCTGCAGATGTTTCTCGATCAGGACGCGGCAGTTGAAAATCTGCTCTACAGTGCTTCTTCCAACTCTGAAGCCAGCCTGTTCTTCTGCCAGCAGTTCCTCGGCGAAAGTTTTGAGGCGGTTGAGAATGATTCTAAGCATTACTTTGCTAGGGTGACTTATCAGACTGATAGTTCTGTAGTTCTGGCACTGTTTCAGGTTTCCTTTCTTGGGGAGCGGGATCACTAGAGACTGTGTCCATTCTACTGGCCATTTCGTTTGCTCCCAGATCTTTTGACAGAGTGTAGTGAGGACCTTCGTTGTTACTTCTCCTTCATGTTTCAACAGTTCAGCAGGTACGTTGTCTATACCTGGAGACTTTCCTCCCTTCAGGCCGCGTACGGCTGCTTCCACCTCTTCAGCTAACACTGGCAGGTCTTCAGCCTTCCTGGCCCCAGCCTGGTTGTTTTGGAGGATGCTGGTGTCTGGCTCAGCCTTGTAGTTACACAAGTCTCGGCAGTACTCAGTCCATCTGTTTAGTACAGCAGTGTTTTCCGTAAGGAGTTGGCCGCTGCTGTCTTCGATGACTGTGGCTGTTCGCTGTTGAGTCTTGGTGAGGGTCCTTAGCGTTTCATAAGCCTTCTTGCTGTTGCTGTTTGCCATGCCCTCTTCCACGCTACAACACTTGTCTTCAATCCAATCTTTTTTGGCTTCTTTCATCCCCTTCCTGATCTTCTTGTTGACAAGTCTGTACTTGTTTGCTGATGTGAGGTCTTGGCCTCTCTTTTTCTTCCAGGCTCTCCTCTCATCACAGAGATCGAGGATGTCATCGGTGACCCAGGGCTGTTTGCGCTTCCTCTGCTTCCCCAGCACTTCTTCTGCTGTAGAAAGTAACACCTCTTTTATATTTCCAGCAAGGGTGTCTACGTCGCAGTCCAAAGTAGCCAAGGCTGCAAATCTGCCTCCCACCTGGGCTTGGAAGACCTCTTCTACTTCCGGGTCTTTTAGCTTCTCGAGGTCGAATCGGATGCGAGGGCTCTTGCTGTCTCGTTTCAATGCCAGCTTCAACTTGAGGCTAGTAAGGACGAGGTTGTGGTCGCTGCCAATATCAGCGCCAGGAAAGGACCTCGTTTGTGCTTTGTTAACGCTGGATTTGAATCGTCAAGGCAGCAAGATGAAGTCAGTCTGGTTATGGACCAGGCCTCCTGGCGATTGCCATGTCACTGTTCTTGACTTCTTGTGTGGATGGAGGGTATTAGCAACGGTGAGACGGTGACTCTGTGCGAACTCTAAAAGTCGCAGGCCTCTGTTGTTTGTTTCTCCAAGGCCAAACTTGCCAGCTGTTCCTGCCCATTGTTGGTAAGCGTCAGGGCCGATCTTTGCATTCCAGTCACCGAGGACAGTCAGAATGTCTTTCTTAGGTGTACAAGTACAAAAATCAGCAAAACATAGTTAAATCATTAGTACGTAAAGCACAGGGGCAGTATGCTGAAAAGATTATTGCGGGCGGCAAAGACATACGCAGCGTGTGGCAGGTGATTAACACATTTACTAAAGGACAATCTAGCAAATCAACGAGTGTCCCCCCGCACCTTACAGCTGATGTATTTAATGAACACTTTCTTAACATTGCTAAAACCCTGTCACAGACGAACACCAGTGAGCCAGGTGAATACGTATGTTCAGAACAATTGCAACAGCAGTCAGATAAACGCTGGCAATACTTTCTCAGTTCCCCTAATGACCGTCCTTGATGTAGGAAAATCTATAACCAACATGAAAAGTAAAACATCTTGTGGTGTTGAGGGTATTAGCAGTAAAATCCTGAAAATTGCGCTCCTTTATATTGTTGAATCATTAACCTTTACATATAACCTTTCAATTCAAAAGAGCATGTTTCCCGATGAAATGAAAATAGCAGAAGTTACTCCTCTACCAAAAAGCAAAGATCTGAGCGACCCAAGTGAGTACAGACCTATTTCAATCTTATCACCAGTGTCCAAACCACTTGAAAAGCATATATATAATCATTTACTTCAATTCCTGGAGGAAAACAGAATGGAAGTCATTTAGTTCTGGGGGTTTAAGAATTAATTACTGCGCATCTTTTCCGCCGAACGGCATCTTTCAATCAGAATCAGCTTACGGCCATTTGCAGCTCCCGTCCGTGGTCCCAGGTGTTGATGAACTCGTGATTGTTCCACACCAGGCTGTCAACGGCCGCCCCCATCATGCCGAGACACGCGCACGAACAGGTGCTGCTTTGAGTCCGACACGGTCCAGCGGCCCTCAAACTCGCCGTCCACGTAACCTAGGCGCTTCTCGCTGATACCGTTGGTGAGGTAGTGTTCGACAGCTTGCTGGTAGTTGTTGCCGAACGGGTTAGATCATCGTACGGGTTGCACGGGTTAGATCATCGTACCTTTGGAAGCGGGTAATGCGTAGGGTCTAAGCGTTACCAGCGATGGACGGATTTGAAGATCTGTAATGTCCTGTTAACCGCTTAACTGCCGGGACAAGGCGAACGTTACCTATCTGCATGAGACATAAATCCTGAGGAATTATGTCTCTTGTTAGTCTTGTGTACTTTGTGCCCACGTTTAATTTGTGTCCTTCACGCGAATGTTGGCCAGTGTGCGGTGATTTCGGACGCCAAATCCGCGTTCATTGGCGGTCAAGAGGTTAACTGCAACGTTGCCGCAGTCGACTTTGCTTGTGTTTGTGTGGACTGGGGCACTATGCCTAGCGCGAAAAGTGCGAGCTAATCTCATGTGTCAACATGGAGGACATCGATCTGGTCTGTATTTGACCTGATTTTCTTTATTTTATGGATCTGATTTACGCCAAGAACTATACCAACTTTTTCAAGTACTGCTTGGAGTGGAAGTTGCCGCAGGCCTGCAGTCCCATGGAGATGCCATGCTGCAGCCAGTGGTTCCTGGCGGCGTTGTAATCACGAACACCTGCCCTCAGCACCTCCACGTGCTGCTGATTATGAAGTTGGCGTTGAACACCTGTGGCGACGCCAGATCAACGGCGTCTGACATACATTGCAATAGAAATATTATATACGTTCTTTTTCCAAATGCTGGCGCTAGAAGAAGAACATATAATAAATTTCCTATGATTGGTTGGTTGTACATTGCTTAACGCCCCGACAGCAACAAGACTTTCTCAGGACGTGCCTGCACTGCTTGTGAAAAAGAAAACTAAACAGAATATTGAATGTATGTCGCCAGCCGGTCTAATACGCTAAATAAACCTAAGACCATTTAGCAACACACATCCAATATCAAGAGCTGCAGGCAGCGCAGACATTAGGGAGAGTTTAAAAAATAGGCAAATACAGGTGAATGGACCAATGCCCCAGAATAGAGGGGAAAACCCACCCTGTGGGGCTGACCAGGGTGACCCTGGGAACTAAAAAGTATAGTAGTTAACCCCACCCAAGTCCCCCAGGGCAGACCCGGGTGGGGGTAAATTTCCAATGAGGTTTTGAATGAGACAGAGTGTTACGTTTGTGGTTGTGTTATAGTTTTAGGGCATGTGTGTGTTAATCATGGGAAAAGATCCGGTGTTCAGCTGAGTTATTTTAGATTAGAATCACGTACCTTTTTAGTAAGATTAGTTGGGTTTTTTTTTGTTTGCATGCAGAATTGCGATCGATTTTTTTTTATGTGACTAGAATGATGCACATTTCCCTAACTTGTAGCAAGTCCGAACTAGATTAAGCTGGATGGTTCTGAAAAAGGCGCGATTGTTCTATTAACCTCAAACACGATGTAAACGTTTTATAGTACACATGTTGGTTATATTTCATAACGTTTACGTAATGCTCCTAGATTTCAGTGGAAATTTGTAGAAAAATCTAGGGTGTTCTTTTTAATGAATATTAATGATTTGGTTACGTTTTCTTTTCTGATTAGTTGAGTTGTGAAATTTGCGAGATTGTTCTGGAAATCTGTGACAGTATAAAGAGAGAATTGCAGGGGCGGATCTGGGGAGGGGCGGGGGGGGGGGGGTTACAGGGTTCCGGAACACCCTCCCCAGACCTAAAATTCTTTAAAATGCTATAAAAAAAGTCCCTTTTTTGGGTGTTTGGACCCCCACCCCCACCCCGTTGTATGATATATTGGCGAATGGTGAGTCTTTAACACGCACGCGCCGTTCTCTCCACCTCCCGCACCTCCCCCCCCCCCCCAGTTGGACCCCTCGAGGTAACTAATCCGCCCCCTGTATTGGAAAAAAAAAAACACAGTGTATCAAAGTGTAGATGCATTTGTGCGAGATAGTGCATCAAAGTGTGGTTGCATTGTGCTGAGAGGGCATCGCGAGAATAAAGTACTGAGCGTGCATCGTGATAATACAGTAGTTGAAACTGTTAAACCAGTGTGGTCCACTACCTTGTGCCACGTGACGAGTTGCAACTGAGTAAGGTTTTTCTACAAGTACCCTACGTGAGTGTGTCTGGTGGGATTTTCGCTACTACGACCACTACCACGTAACAGAGGAATGTCATAACTACACGTCTTTTGACGCATTGAAATGATTTAAAGATTGTCCAGTGAGCAGTGAGGACTAACAAGAAATATAAATCCCCAGCGACTGTAGGGGACCATGAGGTGTTATGTTTCTTGCAGCTGAAAACTGACACAAATAAAAAAGACGAGTACAACATAATTGTGAATACTTGTCCTTTCTAAGTGTGTTTTTTCTTTCTTGTTTATATTTTATTTGCCTTTTATACTCTCTCTCTCTCTCTCTCTCTCTCTCTCTCTCTCTCTCTCTCTCTCTCTCTCTCTCTCTCTCTCTCTCTCTCTCTCTCGGTCTTGTTGGCCTTGATTTAAAGCAAAACCTCAACCCGGATGTAATCATGATCACGTAATATGGTTCAATCATAATTTTAGAATGTGGAATACAAATCAAAATAAAACAGTTCCTTCGAATCAACGAAACAGCAGCATCAGCCTCACAATACAGTGTATTATATCATCAAAGTAATATAGATTCACCAGCTGTCCACATTGTGGGTTGAGACTCTGTACTTTGGTGAAGTCTCCAGTCAGGCACCCGGTCCCAAGGGCCTCGGGTCCATGACGGCCGCAGTGGGCCCGCCAACGTCTGTGCGCAGGCCCTCTGCGGCCGTCGTGGGCCCGAAGACGTTTTGCTACTGAGGTGCGTATCATAATGCTTTTAATTCACTTTTGGCGTCAAAAGACGAACAGTTTTTTTTCTCCTACTTCTGATTTACGGAAATCAAATATTGGCACGGTACAAACCGCAAATACAAGTGTTATTATACTGTCCTCTTGCCTCATAGCGCCATATGAATCGATCGTGGTGTTAACTCATTCTACCCCAGACACAACACAGCAAGATGAGGATCGACCATGATAGTTCAAGGGTGATGCCAGAATAGCTTGGCGCCTATGGGCGCCAAGCTATTCTGGCATCACCCTTGAACTATCATGGCCGATCTGTGTCATGCACTGCAATGCAGTCTTCAGAGGACAACGGCAAAATTTGGAGATTTCGGTGACGGTGTAGAATGAGTTAAATTATAGTATTTGATTACCTTCAAGTGACTTTTCGTGGTATTACATATGTTCTAAATGTGAGCTACATGTTAAGTCTAAAAGATGTACTATCATGTAGCTTTCAGACCCATCATGAGGCTCATAATTTAGTTCCGTTTTTCTTTTCTTCTCATGAACGCCTTGGAAATTTCCAACTGAGACCACATGCTTCTCCAGTTTTATAACCTGACACATAACTAGTTCTGACCACCTGTCCAAGTCATGCACTGTCTTGATCCACGTCTGTCTAATGCAGACAATAATCACTGTAGTTTTCTGCGCCGAATGGCCACGATATTTTGTTAAAGTAAAATGTCGTCATTGAGGCAATTTTATCCGTAAGTTAAATTTCAGAGAGGGTATAAGTGACACATAACTTCACTGAAACATACAGGATATTCTTACCACCAATTAACGTGAGTAAAGAGATTAGCAGAGTCCATAGCTAGATTTTCGTGCCCGTTTCCATTGCTTGGTCAAAGTACTCTCTCCCTCCTCTCTAATCACTAACCACTGTACGTAGGAATATATACATGCCCAGGAAGCATAGAATATCGCTATCTAATGGGGCAGAACTATCTGCAACCTTGGACTGAAATCCTCTATGTAGGCCTAGAAATGTAATAATGCGGTCTTGGCTTTAATTGACCTGTGCGTGGTGACCCGGACGTCAAAGCAAATAATAAGGTTATTAAGACTAAATATGTTTACTGTGGACTTAGTTTGTTTCCGTTAAATATTTTCTAGACAGCGGCTAAACATCCTCTGTGTGTGGCAATATTCTTTTATGCACGACCAAGGGAAGTGACCTATTTAATTTTAGGTTGGTTTTTTTGGTTTGGTAAAACAGTCGCACGAGGAAACCTTCAGCATTCTGGCCAATCGTTGAGTGGGAGGCATGATGCAGCTTCGTCACGTGAATTTCCTATGAGTTGGAGACTACTCTGTTTGTATCTTGCTCGCTCTGAGTCAAGGTTCAGATGCATGAGTGAGCTAAGTCCTGCGCAAGCCACTAAGCAAGGTGCTCCGCGATAGCCACTGAGCGGAGGTCGGTATTTGTTCTACCATGCTGTAGGAAATTGCCACAAAAGCCCCAAATTGTAAAGGAGCATTTTCATTCCACAGCCAACACGGCACACTAAAGAATCATCAGCCAAACACACAACTAAATAAACACAGAAATTTGGATCGATTACATCAGCTCAAGAGTAGTTCCTGACTATCCTCGAATCTTCCAGGGCGGCAAGGTAAACTGGCACTGCCGTTGACCTGCCACTGTCTGCACTTTACAAAGAAAGTGAGAGACAAAGGGCAGGATGAGATAAAACCATATCTCGTCTACCTGTTGGGTTTTTATGCCAAGATAGTGAATCTCTTATGTAATAGTTTAGCAACATATGCTACACGTACACCTATGGCAAGACAAACGACAAGGTACAACAGGTGTGCTGATCTGTGATTTTGGACCTTATAGCATAAAAGACGCAACGTCCAAACCCACAGACCAGCACATAACCTACTTTGTTAGTGCCAGACCACAAGTTACGGCAAGAGTTACGTGTCTCTGACTCGGAGCGTCATTGACTCTCCGAGTCAGGGGCACGAAACTCTTGTCAGAACTCCGATTCCATCCCCCTGTGGCCAGGTCACATAAGGAAAAACAAACACATAATTATACGTTTTTAGTGCGTGTGTGTGCTACTGCAAGTAGTCTGCTGGCACTGAATGGATTTATAGTGTCCTAACTGAACATTATTGTCCTTGGTGTCACCTATCCGCTGCACTGGCTTGAACCGTTGTCAGGCTGAACCAGTCAACATTTCCCCTTGTAGGTACGTAGTGCAGTGGCTGGAGATGGAACAATATTTAAATGCGAGTACTTGTTTCATTTGGTGCCTAGAGCTATTGTGGCTGTTGTGCTGATTGGGCTAATTGAATTCATCTTACCGGTTTATTATATAATCAAATCTGTAACAGACGCGAAAGAGAATGGAAACAAGTAAACGTTTAGGGCTCAACGTCTTTTATCCACCACGCAATGGGTAGACCATCGAAACCGATGATGTCGTCATTGTGCATGACTTCTATTTGTGGGTGCGGGTGTGGCTGGCCAAGCCAATCCTGGAGCCACACCTGCGAGGGCAATGGGGGCACTGGAACGTAGCTGTGGGGAGAGTCGACGGTGTCTTTCTGCGAGCTCTGGCACTGGTGATCCGTTCGCGCCCATTTTGTTAAAAGAGCGTGCAGGCTTTCCTGGTGGCGGCACGCCAGCCAGATCTGTCTTGTGCTTGTGCTTCAAGTTCCTTAACCGGGAAGACGCAGTACTTGAGGCTGTCTTTTAAGCAGTCTTTGAAGCGTTTCTTTGGCCGTCCTTGCTTCCTGTGGCCTTTTGAGAGTGCACCATACAGGAGTTGGCGTGGCATACGAGAATCATCCAAGCGTATGACATGACCTGTCCAGCGAAGTTGTGTCTTTAAGATCAAGGCTTCCAACACTCACTAAGCCAGCATTATCCAGGACTTCCAGGTTTGTCACCTTATCTTGCCATTTGATGCCCATGAGTGAGCGCAGGGATCTCATGTGGAAACGTTCAAGCTGATTGAGGTGCTTTCTGTACAGCGTCCATGACTCACAGCCGTAGAGGAGGCTGGGGAGGACTACTGCCTTGTAGACTTTGATCTTGGTGGAGAGCTTGACGTTGTTATTCAACACACGAGTGCGCAGACGCAGGGCTTGGCTGGCTTTGCTGATGCGAGTTGCGATTTCCTTGTCGATAGTACCGTCAGAAGAGATGATGCTCCCCAGGTACCTGAACTGGTCGACAGTCTTCAGCTTGGTGCCTTCGATATACACTTTCGGTGGGGGGGAGGGGGGGGGGAGGGGGCTCTTGTGCCTGGGGCTGGTTGGTGCAGGACCTCGGTCTTCTTGAGACTGACTGTAAGGCCAAACAGTCGAGAGACTTCCGAGAACCTGTTGACGATGGTCTGGAGGTCAGACGCCGTGTGCGCCATCAGCGCACAGTCATCGGCAAACAGCGCCTCAAGGATCAGTCTCTCGATGGTCTTGGTCCTGGCGTTCAGTCGACGGAGGTCGAAGAGAGAGCCGTCTAGTCTGTACTTCAGGTACACTCCCTTCTCAAGGTCGCGTACTGCATGGATCAGGACACACGTGAAGAACAGGTTGAACATCACAGGGGCAAGAACACAACCTTGTTTCATACCGTTGGAAATGTCGAAGGGTGCGGATGTGTCGCCGTTTGACTGGACAACTCCTACCATTCCATCATGGAAGAGGCGGATGATGTTGGTGAACTTCCTGGGGCAGCCGAGCTTTGCGATGATGACCCAAAGCGCTTCTCTGCTCACGGTGTCGAATGCTTTGGTCAGATCTATGAAGACAGCGTAGAGGTCCATGTGCTGCTCAATGCATTTCTCCTGGACCTGTCTCACAGAGAAGACCATGTCGACTGTGCTGCGGCCGGGTCTGAAGCAACACTGAGCCTCTGGGAGTGCTTCCTCAGATACAGAGCTGATCAGGCGGTTGAGGATGACTCTCGCGAGGATCTTGCCAGCAATGGACAAGAGTGAGATCCCTCGGTAATTGGCACAGTCTGCATTGCTGCCCTTGTTCTTGAACAGGGAGACGATTGTAGCATCTCTACATTCCTGTGGCATGTTCTCCTCTGCCCAGATGCATGTCAGAATGTGGAGGAAGGCGTCAAAGGTCTCAGGTCCAGCTGCTTTGAAGAGCTCTGCGGGGATGCCATCCATGCCTGCAGCCTTGCCGTAGCTAGTCTGGTTGATCGCTTTCTTGACCTCGGTGGGATATAAGACTGATCGTGCGATAGTTCTGGCATTGATGTAAGTTGCCTTTTTTAGGGGAGAGTTATTATAAGTGATTGGGTCCATGGTGTGGGCCAATCCCCTGACTGCCAGATCTTATTGCAGATTGTTAGTAAGTGGTATGGGCATGTCACGCGTTCAGCAGGGCTTGCCAAAACAATCCTGCAAGGCACTGTGCAAGGAGGACAAAGGAGAGGAAGACAGAGGAAAAGATCTCAGAGTGGACAGGACTGAAGCTGGGCGATACGCTGAGAATGGCAGAGAACAGAGAGGAATGGAGGGAGCTGGTTGCCAAGTCATCAGTGGTGCCCCAACGGTCGGCAAGACTACGGGATATAGATAGATAGATAGATAGATAGATAGATAGATAGATAGATAGATAGATAGATAGATAGATAGATAGATAGATAGATAGATAGATAGATAGATAGATAGATAGATAGATAGATAGATAGATAGATAGATAGATAGATAGATAGATAGATAGATAGATAGATAGATAGATAGATAGATAGATAGATAGATAGATAGATAGATAGATAGATAGATAGATAGATAGATAGATAGATAGATAGATAGAATTTGTATCCATGTTTCTTGGGGCGGTTGTGGCTGTTGGTCGTTGAATGAACAACGATTTCGGATGAAAATAGTGGCAGGTAAGGGGTTAACCACATCAAGGCCTCAATAGTGCAACTGGCCTAGTAAGCCATACGTTCTCGGTCCATGTCAGCTGACGTTGGCGCGCGCACAGCTGCACGCGAGTCAGTCAGGGCTGACATGAGGTTTTGAGCTTTTTGCTCACTGGGATATGATAAACATCTATCCGATAGGCATTTGGCAACGAATCTGCGCGAAGTGGAATAGCTTGCTGAACACACAATAGATACAATATACAGCATGATCAAACTTTAAAATTGTTGACTGAAAACTACAAATTTGTTTTGGAATGTGCCTTAACACCTTTACTGCCACTGTACGTACGTTGTACGTCTGAGGTCCGTGTGAACTGAACGCGAAAGAACTTCAGCCGCCCCATGAACAATGGATACAAAGTGATTTCAACAAGAGGCATAGATCTTCATGAGCCTCCGCAACTACGGGTGCTCATAAGGATCTGTACCTCTTGCAGTAGCGTGGTGTCCATTTTTTCTCGGCAGTTAAGGAGGTTAACAGTAGTCACTGATGTCACTTCTGGAATAACGGCCGCACAGTTATGGTCAAAACATTCGCCGTGCCCGGACGCCGTGAAGTCTTTACGCGCCGCCACACTATTCTGGCACCACCCTTGAACTATCATGGCTGGTCTGACTGTCAGGCTGAATTGTAACGTATGCTTCAAATGACAACTTTCAATTTGAGGATTTCAGTCATAATACTCAGTCCAGAAATGGACACACGAACACTGAGCGGCAGCAGTGTTACACTATAAGTGTATACGACCAATATCACGGTCGGGTAATTTTATAATTTCCCTTGATATGAAAATAACGAGAATATAATTAGTACCTCGGGCAGAGCACGGAGAGGGTTATGACACGGCCCACTTTGGCTACCACGGGCTCACGTGAAGTTGACAAGTGGCCGGCCCTACTAAGCTCGGACTAATGAATGATAATTTCGAGTGGAAATACATCAATCTCACTCTAGCGGTCCTAATGCGGGCAGTAGCGAACTGGGAGCTGAGACTAATGAATAAATAATGGGTTACTGGTCAGCGAAGATCAGAGGACGCTGGCCACCATAATAGATGTGGGATAATTAGGAGAGACAGTAATAGGTCCCTGGTCAGCTAGGATCAGAGGACGCTGGCCACCATAATAGATGTGGAATAATTATGAGAGACAGTAATGGGTTCCTTTGATAGCGAGGATCAGAGGACGCCGACCACCATGATAGATGTGGAATAATTAGGAGAGACAGTAATGAGTTCCTGGTCAGCTAAGATCAGAGGACGCCGACCACCATAATAGATGTGGAATAATTATGAGAAACAGTAATGGGTTCCTTTGATAGCTAGGATCAGAGGACGCTGACCAGCATAATAGATGTGGAATAATTATGAGAGACAGTAATGGGTCCCTGGTCAGCTAGGATCAGAGGGCGCTATCCACCAGAGCAGATGGGGGATAGATTATGAGCGACAGTAATAGCTCCTTTGACAGATAGGGTCAGGGGACGCTGACCACCCTGATAGATGTGGAATAATATGGGTGACAGTAATAGCCCCTTTTGACTGGTTGAGACAAAGGGGCGATGCCCTCGGCCAGAACGGGTATATATAGAGAGAGAGCTCACAACGAAGGGAACGAGATAGATGAAGAGAGCTCACAACGAAGGGAACGAGATAGAAAGGGAGCTCGCACAATGAAGAGAGAGCACACAACGAAGAGAGAGAGTGAGATAGATAGATAGAGGGAGCTGAGAAGCGAGAGACCGAGCTCCGGTATTTTCGCCATTTTAGTATGCCATGCTAGTAGGTTGGTTGTGCCCAACCTATTAGACCCACGATGACCAAGAAATAAAAGACTCTTCTGGAAACACTCTTGTCTGGCTGCGCCTTCCATCTACAACACCTTGCGTGTGGCTGCGGTAGCGTAACAGCAGTCATGACCATACTGAGATCTACATGTGATGATCTCGTTTGCAACCATTCGCCTTTCAAACGCCTGTGTTCATATCAGCACCTCAGCTTTTCTGACCTGGATTTTGTTGAACAATGACAACTTAGTGAACATGGTATGACTACAAATCTCCTTTGACCTTGGCTGTAACGATTCGGCTAAAATTTAGATACTTGTACAGTCGTCTCGGCGTGTACGACTGACTTAATAAACGCATAATATTGTTTACCTATTCTGCACACCTAAAGCTGTCAGTGCAAAACTGGAACGGTGCATTTAAAGCAGTAAGCATATCACTGTTGTTTATCTTCTGATAAAACACTGCTGTGAACATCCCGCGGCAAACGACCAACACGTTCAGGTAACATAAAGTAGTTCATTAGAGAAAGTAGACCTGCGCTTTTGCCTTTTACAGTCGGCCGGCTAAGGTCCACGCAATCACTGGCTGTCTCCCTCGATTCGCTGCCGCTCGGCGGTAGCGAATCGAAGAAGACAGCCAGTGTGGTCGATGCAATCTCTTTTCTTACTAGGACAGCATTTGTTTGTCTTCGGTCTCTGCAGTTCCAATGTCTGAGTTCCCTGTGTTGCGGGCGCTAGAGGGGAGTCTTGTGGGCTTGTCCCTGCTGACAGTGTATCATATGATGAGCACGCCCACTGTGCTCTGTGTGTCTGCGCTGGTCGTGTTGTGGGCTGTGTACAAGAGGGAGAGAAGGAGAGCGGCCGGCACCATCCCGCTCACTGGCAAATACGTCCTCATCACGGGATGCGACTCGGGTAATTTACTCATTCATTCGAGATCATTCATTCATTCAATATCATTCATTCACTCATTCATTTCCTTTTCGTTCATTGGTCGTTTCGTTCGTTCGCTCGCTCTCTCGCTCGTTCGTTCGTTTCTTCCTTCCTTCGTTCGTTCGTTCCTTCGTTCGTTCATTCATGGGCATTCATTCTTTAAAAAAGCCAGGACAAATCAACGGTGAAAGGAATTAATCTCTGGCTGTCGGTAGCGGTTTTTGTCGCGATGATTCCTGTAGGAATAATCGCCACAAAAAAATTACCGAGAGTCAAAGAGTTAATGAGCTAAAGCACCAAACCTCAGCAACGCCGACCAAGAAAGCAACACACAACAAACATGACCGGAAACACGACCGGAAAAAGTCAGCTTAGGTTGTAGCCCATCATTATGTGTCAGTGCTTGGCTGTGATTTCGGACAATACGGCTTAGAGCTGTAAGGTCCAAAATCACAGACCAGCACACATATATAAATATGTCCAGACGCGAAACTCCTCTGGCACTTGTGTTCAATTCTGTTGTCGCCCTGAATTTCGTTGTGCACTCTACTTTACTTATAAACAAGGCTGGTTTTAACCCATTCAGCCAGGACGCACTACAGCAGGAGATGGGTCGACCATGATAATTCAAGGGTAGTGCCAGATTAGCTTGGCGCCTGTCGGCGCCAAGCTAATCTGGCACTGCACTTGAATTATTATGTTCGATCCATCTCCTGCAACTGGTGTATGGTCATTCGATGACACCTCAAAAATCTGGGAAATCTGGCGGTTGGGCTGAATGAGTTTTTAAAAAAAGTCGGATATAACAATTTTGTTCAGAGGTCCCGACATAGCGCTCTTTCTCTATGCAAATAATAATAATAATAAGGAGGATTTCAATTCGCTTTTAACAAACATCGGATATAACAGCAATGAAAATGGGTCCTGCTCTCGAGTTGTTTTGTCTATAAAGTTTACTGTAGTTTGTAAGGGCCGCATGAGTACAGAGAATGTTAAAGGCCCACTACCGCCGTAACTGTTCAATGATACACTTATGTAACAGATGGTTACGAAACGCTACAAACAGGTTCATTTAGACACAGGACAATCCAGTTCAGCACACGTCGTCTAAATATCAAGTAAACTGACAATGACTCCACTCTATTTTATAAATACACGGCTGTCAGTACGAGAAACGGATAAAAATAGCCTGACACGCTAACGGCTGTGCAGAATAAATTAGTGCGATTACACGTGAGCTTTTGCTGCGTGTCTAAACTGCTGTTAAAGTGCATTAGGTGTGTCGACAAGGCATAACAAACACAAGTGATGCTAAAATGTGTCTTTAGATTTATGCGTAATGGTACTTTAAGACACGGCGCATTGTTACGTGTTGAGTCGTGGTCGTAGTATGATGTCACACCAGACGGCACGCACGTAAGGTTCTTTTAAAGAAACTTCATTCAGCTGCAACCCGTACCACGTGGCTTAAGGATGTAGACCACACTAGAGTAACAGTTCCAAAAATATTTTATTGCAACGATGCGTTCTCCACACAATGCGTTCACAAATGCACCAACACTGATACAATGTCTCCTCTGCAAAATGTCTACACTTTGACACAATGCGTCTCTCATACAATGTACATCACCATACACCGCATAACACGTCACTAACAATGAAACACGATACCTTGCGTAGCTCTCTCAATGTCAATGTGCTTACGATACACTGCAATTATACAACTGAACAATGTACCGACGCTGTTACATCGCAATTCTACAACTGAACAATGTACACACGTGCTTCCTAGCACCATCTTTTATAGTGGTATCCAATCCAGAATAATCGAGCAAATTCATACAACACAACCAATCAGAAAAGAATACATAGCCGAAACTCATAAATATTAATGAAAAAGAATACACAAGAATGGTCTCCAAAAATCTGGCTGCTATTTCCAGCCCCTATTGTGGGAAATCCCGGCGCGTTATGACGTCTCACAAAAGTATGGTAGACAGTTCACGACCTTGCCCGAATTATCCGGAAGTTAGACGAGTTTTCTTAAGGTTGTATACTATACCTACATTTTTTAATTGAAAACTGCCGCTTATAGGTTTTTTTGAGAGCCTTTTTGTGAGGTACCCCACGCGGGAAAACACGCAAAATAGCAGATTTCAGAACACAATAAAAATTTATCGAATAGTTGTTAAAATGATAAAAAAACATTTCGGTCACTTCATAAAGTATGTTAGTATTTTCTCGTAAAAAAAGTGTGTTCTGATAATTGGAATTCTAACTGCAATCGAGAAAAGTTTATGTTGTAAATTCGCAAATTGCCCGGATGTTATCAATAACATTACAAGTGTTTGCAATGTTGGGCAATTGCTCAGGCCCTTTTTATTCGATAAAATCGTACTTTAGATCATATCACACACATTAAAAAAATGAGGGGGTCCCGCGCAAAAATTGGCACTTTGGGTCGTTTGCGAGTGCGTTTTCAAAAAGGGATACAAGCGATGTCTGACTTCCGGCAGATCATATCTCCGCCGTAGCCAGTCCCAAGCCCGCATGAGAAAGGAGGAAATCAACTACCAAACCAACCAAGTATAACCTACGCCCAAACTGTTGCAAACTACTAGTCTTCGATCACTATTAGTGACAGTGGGAAAGCAAACTGGAACAAACAACAACGGGAGATACGGGATGAGAAGGTTTATCTATAAGTAATTAAATGCACCAGATATCACTTAGTAGTTGAGTTAGTACAGTGGTAAAATACTCTTTTTGCCACGCAGGTAACCAGGGTTCAATCCCCGTAGATGGATATTTTTTCCCTGCTCAAAAATTTGAATCCCATACAGTTTCTACTGCGCTAAATGAAACAAACGCACACACACACAAATATATATATATATATATATATATATATATATATATATATATATATATATATATATATATATAAATATATATATATAAAACGCGTGGTAATTTTGTTCTTTTTTTATGAAAAATATGCGATTATCATCACTGTTGTAATGTGGATGTGAAACCATGAACCAACCAACAAACCACTTTCAGTCTTGGATAAAAATGCATACTGGTTACCTCGGTACATTTGTTCATTTAATTTTTTTCAGCCAGGCATTGTGAGCATGTTTACATTCATTCAATCATTCACAGATGAAAAAGCACACCAAAGAGTGTTGTCACAGAGTTTTTTAAAAAAATTTTCCTGGCATCATCTATAAACATTAATTAATGAATAATGTGAATTTGTTTTAATATACCTGCTGCAAGCAATGCTACATGCTCCTTTGGTGTATCCGTGAAAGCAGGTCGGTGAACATCTCTGGTTGAAAGATGTTTGTGAACAGATTGGTAGTGGATGTACCTATGTCTCCAGCTGAATCTCAGTTTCCCAGCAGTTTTTGGTTACAAATTATAAGGAAACAAAACAAATGTCACATGTTTCAATATGCCCCGTTATGTTTGCACATGATCATTGTGAGTAAAGAATAATATCTTTGTTTATTTTCAAAAGAAATGCTGATTTGCAGACATTCATTTAAAGTATACATGTACAGTCAAGTATGTTGAAAGCATATTAGGCTACAATGCACATAGGCACCCATACAAAAGTAACTACCTCAAATACAAAATGTTAAATGTTTAGGGCTTAACATCTTTTGTCCATAAGGTGATTTCAAAGATGGGTCACAGAAATAGGGTCTGAACAAATTTTGACCCAAGCTGTATTCGAACCCAGGACCTTTGGGATGAGAGTCAAACACACTACCACCGAGCCACCCAGCTCCCCCTCAAAATACAGCTTTACTGTGGAACAACATATTTCAACTACATTATTCACATTTACAAAGTGCTGACTTTATACAAGCTAGTGGGTGGAGAACAGTGGAGCTGAAGTCATTTTCAGTTGTGTGCATGCCAACCGAGACCGACACCGGCAAGCACTTGCTCATGAGGTATTTATTTGGGAGCCAACTACACAGTATATAAAAGAAGGGGGATAGGAGAGAAGGAATGACAGACTTATCATTTAGAGCCTTCCACTACATATATTATTTCCCTCATATATATATATAACACGAAGAGTTTTTGCGTTCCCGGCTGACGGCCATCTTATTCTGTATTAAAATTTCACTGATAACACGGAATGCTTAACACAATATATATATATATATATATATATATATATATATATATATATATATATATATATATATATATATATATATATATATATATATATATATATATATATATATATATATAGAGAGAGAGAGAGAGAGAGAGAGAGAGAGAGAGAGAGAGCATCACTGAAGTCCTGATATAACTCAACATTGCACATCCCACTACGTTATAACAGTGAAATTCAGTGTCCAGCCACCACTACACTACACACATAACACATACTGTGCACAATGTTGGCATGAAAATCAAACAATACTGTTACCAGTATCACACTCTGTCCCATTGCAGCACAACTAAGTGAAATGCAGTCTCACGCCCCATAACATATACTGCACAATGCTGATGTCAACATAAAATACCGTAACAACTGCATAACAAGGGTAAAATGCACTGTGTCACCTAGTCTGCATAATATAGGCATGCACACCAAACAATACTTTTACTGCTCTTGATACAAAGTCTGTGCAGTCGACCATATCTTACTTACTTACTTACGCCTGTCACCCCTACCCGGGTATAGGCCGTCGACGAGAGACCTCCAGCAACTCCTGTCCTGTGCTTCTCCTTCGATTCTACTCCAGGTGGTTCCCAGTCTCTTGATGTCTGCTTGGAGGTCTCGACGCCAGGAGTTTCTCGGCCTACCTCTTTTCCTCTTTCCCTGGGGGTTCCATGACAATGCCTGCCTAGTGATACTGGAAGCTGGCTTTCTCAGACTGTGACCGATCCATCCCCATCTTCTTCGCCCAATTTCATTCTCTGCTGTTATCTGCTCTGTTCTCTCCCAGAGTCTGACGTTGCTGATCTTCTCTGGCCAGTGGATTTTCAAAATTCTTCTAAGGCAACTGTTCATGAAGGTCTGTACTCTGTTGACTGTGGTTTTTGTCAATCTCCATGTCTCTGCTCCATATAGGAGAACTGCTTTTACATTGGAGTTGAAAATCCGGACTTTGGTGTGTTGTGACAGCTCTCTGGAACTCCACACTTTTTTCAACTGGAGAAAGGCTGCTCTGGCTTTACCGATTCGTGCTCTGACATCTGCATCAGTGCCGCCTTTTTTGTCTATGATGCTCCCAAGATAGGTGAAGGACTCCACCTCCTCCAACGGGGTGCCAGCAAGCAAGACTGGTTCTTCCCTGGTTGCGTTCAGCCTCATTGTCTTTGTTTTCTGTTTGTGAATGGTGAGGCCCACTTGGGACGAGATGTCAGCAAGCCTCGTGGTCTTGTCCTGCATTTGTTGATGAGTGTGGGACAGTAATGCCAAGTCGTCTGCAAAATCGAGGTCGTCAAGCTGTGTCCACAGTGTCCACTGTATTCCACTTTGTCTGTGCTCTGTGGTCATCTTCATGACCCAGTCTATGGCCAGTAGGAAGAGGAACGGAGACAGCAGACACCCCTGCCTGACACCAGTTCTGACCTGGAGCTCTCTGGTGAACTGCCCTTCGTGGATCACGCGACATGTCATGCCATCATAGCTGCTCTTGATCAGGCGGACGAGCTTTGTGGGTACACCGTAGTGTCGTAGGAGTTTCCACAGAGTCTCTCGGTCCACGCTGTCAAATGCTTTCTCATAATCCACAAAGTTGACGTACAGCGGGGAGCTCCACTCCAGAGACTGTTCCACGATGATGCGGAGAGTGGCGATCTGGTCTGTACATGATCGGTTCTTCCTGAATCCTGCTTGCTGGTTTCTCAGCTGGGGGTCAACGGAGCTCTTCATTCTCTCTAGGATGATCCTGTTGAAGACCTTTCCTGGTACTGACAGCAAGGTGATTCCTCTGTAGTTGGAAGTCGACCATATCACAACACTGCAAAATACATCAGTGCGACGCTGGCAGAGTGCCTACAATACAACCCGAAACGCTGAAGGTAAATTCTTTGTAAGGCACTGCAACACTAACCTGCGAAAGTTTTGTTTTTCTAACAGAGTTGCCATTGTTTGGAATGAGTTACCAGTTTCATTAAAAAAAAGCACCTAACATAAATTCTTTACAAACCAGATGGACGAATTACCAAAATTTAAAGAGTTTTTCTATTCATATCACATATGATGAATGATTTATAGGAAAATTTCATGAATAGCAGACTCATAAAGTAAGTTAAGAAAAAAAGGACATTTGCAAAGGCCTCACGGCCTATTTTGTCCTCACACTACTACAGTCTGCACCATGCCGGCCATTAATATAAGCAATACTCTTCAAAAACTCAACATGGTGCAGGCTATCGTGTCACAACTGATTGCACAACCTGGTACTGTGCACAATGTTGGCTTCAGTTTTACTTTGTTTATTTAATTTTGGACCTGCTGGGGGCATGAGAAAAATCACAAAAAAACTTACATGATTGCGCTCAAAAATTAACTACACATGTACACATGTTCCTTAAACAGCACAAATGACTTGTATGGACACAGATCATAGTTAGGTCATTCTGTTTGCTGGTATGTGTCATGTACAGTACGTCTGGAAAACGTGTGAAATGAACCATGTGATTAGCAATTCTTATACGATAAGTAAAGCTACACAGCTGAAAGTCAACGATTGACAGAGGAAGAAAAAATAATAAAACAAACAAAGTACAGTACATATCATATGCCTATGATCAGTTATTATCAACCACTGAAAACTGCTGTGACAGATGGAGGGTAATGCAAGAACTACATGGTCAACTCACTCTTTAGAAGTATTGCGATTTTCATTGAGCAAGTCCACATTTGGTATATTTTGAGCAGAGGGTTTAATGACATATATGTATATATATATACTACATACCTCCCCCCCCCCCCCCGCCCCCCCCCCCCCCCCCCCCCCCGGCTGCATTTCTATATTTTGGCACACCCCCTCTTCAGAAAGGACCCATGGGTGTTATACTCTGAGGCCAATGACCATTTTCAGAATGTATATCATTTATAATCATGCAAAGCGGAGCAGTGATAAGTTTTCTCCTTGTTTCAGACCGACGCTGCAAAAAAATCTATCTGTACCACTGTTTCCTAACCCATAAGAGTCAGCTGTGGAGTACATATTTTGAATGACTGATGTATGCCAGTATTTCGGAACTTGTCACAAAAAAGACCTGTTTATATGCTGAAATGTCTTCGAAAAATGAACACATTGGCAGTAAAGGGGTTTTTTCCCTGGATAATCAAAAACTAATACAAATTAAGCTGCGTTTCCAAATCGTGACATGACAGGAGAGTGCAGTAAGGCAAAGGCGTTTGCTGCATTGCAAAGGATGTGGCCAGCATTGTGGATGGACAGCAAAATAACAGGACGTTTGCCCACAGGACAATCAGTTCACTTCCTTTGCCTTCCTGTCGGTTGGCCATCCCGGAGAGACGTACCCGCTGAACTCTTCTTCAATGTGGCTATTGCAACCTGCAAAAGATAATTTAGAATCAAAAAAAAGTTTTGAAATGCACATTATGCGTGCATAAATGTGTTTGCAAGTATTTTTACAAAGTACATACATGCATAATAATTATGCCAGTATTCAAAGCAAGAACAAGAAAGACAATGAATGTTTTATGGTTTACGTGTATGACCAATCCACATAATATGTCCAACCTGTGTGACCTTGTGTGAGGAGAAACAATTTGTGTCAAAATCTGACCATTTTTTACCCCTTTCTGGACCCCCCCCCCCTCCCCCAGTGACCCTGACCTTTGAAAGGTCACAGCAGTTGGTATGTTTAGAAAGATTGTACCACAAAGTACCCTGGTGCCAAGTTGGACGTCTGAGGCTTAAATAGTCTCTGAGGAAATACCAATGTTAAAGTTGCCCACAGATAACAGACAGTCGACGGATGACCCATTACAAACACTTAGTTTTGCTAT
Source organism: Semisulcospira habei (assembly GCA_036245525.1). Taxonomy (NCBI): domain Eukaryota; kingdom Metazoa; phylum Mollusca; class Gastropoda; family Semisulcospiridae; genus Semisulcospira; species Semisulcospira habei. Next base: position 48,673,515 of record BTPG01000008.1, read on the forward strand.
CACATGTGAGCCACATATGAGACACAACTGAGCTTTAAATGACCACAATGGGTGAATAAATATAATTATCTAGAATCAGCATCACAGTGTAACTTGCAGAAAATGTTTCATACAGGACACGTTTAACATATTGCTGTTTAGCAACAGTACACACTGGACCAAAAACCCACCCCACCACCCCCACACTTTGGTACCGGTCTCAGGCCACTTTACAAATTTCAATTACAAGCGATCAAAAATCTCAGTAACTTCAGTAGCTGAACTGGCCCTTTGTCTGTCTTGTACTGTGTTTGTCTTAAATGGCGTAAATCCGTGTCTGTTTCATGAGTGTGTGTGTTGGGTTTCAGGCGCGGCGCTTTGAGTCGATTTCCCCAAAATTGAGAAAAAGCGCCTATATAATAACGGTATTATTATTATTTATTATTAAAAGCTGGTATTCAGTGTTTTCTTGTCATTGTGTGTGCACTAAGTGCTTATTAAAGAAAATGACAGTATTTGCAGACTTGCACAAGCCTCTAGTTTCTAAATCAAATGCAATATGGTGCCACTTGTTGACAGCAAGTGATTTTAGCATTCGGTGTTGTAGAAAATGCTGGTACTGTACTACACCATCTTCAAAATGAAAGAAAGCATTACAGTATGATGTGTTTATTCACACCAGTTGTGTTTTGTTATGAACCTGATTCTATTCACAAATCAACCGGTATGATTTACCTCGAGTCCAGGAGAATAGTTGATCTACTGGAACTGGCATTGCCTGCTTTCAGCTGTGACATTCTCCTTTTGAGTAAACATGACCTGACTAGCTCCTGCCTCTTCTTGGTGTAGGCGTCATACTTCTGTGTTCTGTGCTTGTTTTGAAAGTATACCCTCTGGGTGCGACTCTGCAGTGCGACGTCAACAGCAGCATTGACCTGAAATGAAATACATGTTTATTAACGTGTTGTTTAGCAGCATGCCAATTTTACGTCTGATCTTATTTCAGGGTGGGTTGGTTCCAAATTCCCCCAAAAGGGACTTAGTTATAGCATTATAAACAATTCGGGGCCAGGGCGGGAGGGCTTCCCCCCCCCCCCCCCACCCCCCCTGCCCAATATGCCCCTACATTTAGTTTACGCATTACTAGTACTACCTTCAAACTAATGTGAAATAAACTGTAAACACCACAAACAACATTGGTGAAGCCTGGATCGCTCATGTGCATTTAAAACTGATCATTTACATAATCTGAACTGTGTGACCTTTCCAAAAGGTGACTGAAATTTAAGTGCCATGAGTCTCCGCATCAGAAAAGGGCTGGCTTTTGTACTTGTGAATAATATTTGAGAAAAAATATCTATTGTCAAAATATGGCTATTTTTTATTACCTATTTCTTGATTTCTCATGACCCTTGGTCTTAACTCAAACTGATATGCTAAGACAGGTCTTGCCCTAGTCACAGATCTACCGGTACGATCTACCTTGAGTCCAGGAGAATACGTGTCGCCTTCCTTCACTTCACTTGAGCTGTGGCCTTGGTGTAGGCGTCATACTTATGCGCTTGTTTGCAAGTAAGTCCTCTGGGTGAGAGTACTGAGACTCCACAGTGAGAGGTCAACAGCAGTATTGGCCTGAAATGAAATACACAATTATTAGTATTACTGTGTTGTTCGGCAGCATGATAATTTCACTTTGTGTGAACTAAATGCAGGAGCAGATTATTACTTTCAAAATAAATGTGACATAAACTGTGTACACCGCAAAGAACAAACAAGAATTGCAAAGTCTGTACGCCTCATGTGCATAACTAATTCACATAAGTATAAACTGTGTGACCTTTTCAAAACTGAGGTAGCTGACATAAGTGTCACAAGTCTCAACATAAAGGCTTGCTTTTGTACTAGTGAAATTTGTATTTTCTCTACAAATTACAATTATGCATTTTTCTAAAGTTTGTCAACCTTCTGTGACTCTTGACCTGTGTAAGGAGTCAACCAAATTAGTATCTATAGGATGAGGAAGATTTCATCATCAGCTACCCTTGTGCCAAATTTGATAGGGAAATTGCAAAAACTTTCATACAAACCGCAATCATACAATGAAAAAAATAAATAAGCATATATCACACATTCCAAGGTCATCCAAAATGGTAGTCAACAAATATTAGGGTTTCAGTCACAAAGTAGCGTAGGTTTAATTTAACATACATACATACCTATAAAGTACTAGGTAACCCTTTTACTCCTGATACACCCACTGCTTGACATAATTGTGACTATGATAGTTTAAGGGTGGTGCCAAATTCGATCGGCGTCTCATCCGCCAAGCTATTCTGGCACCATCCTTGAACAAAACAAAACAAAAAAATGCTGGACCTATATCCTAATCTGTAATATAGCCTTTATAAGACAGCAAGGGAATGGATGAGCAAATTAAGTTACTAAGTACTGGAAGCAGTTACTGAGTTAGAGGTTCATAATGCCAAATTCTCCCTTAGCAGGGCTTTTTTCTACACACAGTACGTTTTCCTAGATAATAAGCACTGGCACTGGTTTAATATAACTACAATGTCGACTACATACCCTCCACTTATTAGTAAAGGCTCTCCGAAAATGTATGGAAATGTTCTACTTCTAGGTGGTGACTGACATGGCCGGAATGCCCCCCCCCCCCCCCCCCCCCTTCTCAACCCACAATAAAATGTAGTCTTCTTCATTGCAGGTAGGCAGTGGCGACGGCACTAGTACTGTGGGGACTTAAATTTCCATGCATACACGGACAGTTAGCTATGGGGGTTTTACGCCGTGCAGGTGATATCTCACGGCGGTGCATAAAAGGGTTGGACGCTGAACCAGCGAGATATGCCACTTATATTACGACAGTTTGCTTCTGCTAGTACCTCGAGTTCTAATCGCTTAGCAAACACCACCACCCTTTTTTCTAATTTAGTTTACCTTTTCGTTGATGTCTGAAGAGATTTGTTGTTTTCCTGGCTGCCACGTAGACTGCTTCCCGTCTTTGGTTGGCCCGTTCTTTTTTTTAAAACTTCAGATTCCGAAATTGCGTGTTGCTTGGCGCTATTACGCAGGTTATGCCTTACGCTCGATGACTTGTCGCAACTTATGCAAAAGTATCTTATTTCTGAGGAAACAAAACATTTTACGCATAGAAACAGTCAGCGTACACACCTATTTCAGACAGTATATATCTTTTGTCAATTATCGATAAATTGAGCTTGTTTGCAATACGACTTGCCGTACGGCGTTTTTTTTCGGTGACCTCTAGTCTCAGGTCACGGCAGACGCAAGATAGCGGTATCTACATGCGCAGAAAAGATGCGCGAAACAGGTGTGTCCTACAACCTTAACACAATACTGACTGCTAACTTCACGCTCGCATAAAACAGTGGTGATTACTCGAGCGGTTTCTAGACTCTTCGGGATTCAACTCCGTGTATCAAACGACAATCAATTCCGCTCTCCATGCGAACGATAGTGAATCCTACTAACAAGGTACGTGATTCGTAATCATGATAGCTCAAATAAATATATTATCGCTTCCTACGATAAATGAATGCATGCTCTCACAGAACAACACAACCACAATCGTAACATTACCCCCTTTTTAGAATGAAATTTCACAAAATTTCTTCTCAAATCTCAAAATACGGTTGTGCCTGTGTTAACCTACACAGAATCCTAAATAAATACAATTTCACATCAAAATCCAATCAAATCAACTGCTTTAAAAATAATTAACGCACGGTTCCTTTAAACTGTCCTGAGCGCAGACATGTCCCTTTAAACTCATGGACACCGAAATTTTTTTTAAAAACTGTTCTGGACACAGAAATGTTTCATTTAAACTGCTCTGCTTAGGTAATCAGCTCCAAAGTTCTGCGAACCCTTGATAGACTAAAAGTTAATGTCAAAGTTAATTTTTGGAACATCGCCAAATCATGGGGTACAGTTCACACAGTTCAAGGGTCCTGGGTCGAACACTGTCAGCTTACGGAATGTATAATAGTCCATACACACTAAACTGGATCTCTCTGGTTTCTTCGCGATGACCACTGGCGATCTGGAATCTCTGACGACTCCCAGGTCCTGCGTCTCCCCAACATTTTTTCTCAGTCCCTCTCTCGTGTTGTCAAGCATACGACACGGCTTGTCACGAACTAACTCGTTCGATGTCAGATCAACCTCACGTTGAACAATATCCGCAGTCTCTGAGTCGGGCGCAAATTGATGCTCAAAATCCGTAGATTGGACTCTCAGCGTCTCCTGTTTATCTCTCTCCTTATCCCCCTCCTGCAGCTTCAACATCTCCTTACTCTGAGGAGCTCCGTCTCGCTCGCGACCCTCGATCACCTGGCTTTTCGGCGATCCTATCTGATCATTGTGGCGGCGCTCGGCATCGTATCGCAGACTGTCCAACTCCTGCGCCTGTTTTTGTTGCAAACGGTGGACGGCTGCTCACTGTTCTGATTCTAACTTATCTCGAACGCTGGCCATGGTCGCGTCTACCTGGTTCTGCAGTCGCTCCAGCAACCTGCGCTTACTCTTCTTCCAACTTGTATCTATTCACTGTGGCTGCTTCTATGTTGTTAGCCACTTTTGGAGGGATGGTATGGTGGCTCTGACCTCTCGTAGTAACTGTCGACGTTTCAGATCTCCACTCCCGATCTGGATCGTCTGCGTTTCTGGCACCATCAATGTTTCCGATGATAAGATCGTAGAATGGGGTCTTCCCGCACAACGCCTTCATCTCTCCTGTCAAGTATGGGGTGTCGACACTGACCTTGGCAAGGGGGATAATTCTCACAGTTCCGTCGGCCAAAATGAGGGTTGTCCACTCCTGTTGAGCTTCTGGTCGTCAGCTATTAGGTCCTCTCTCACAATGACGCAGCTACAACCGCGGGTGTCTCACGGCTCTCAGCACTCTCACTGATGTGTTTCCGACGAACCCTGACACCACCGGTATGTTCGGTACTTCATTCTCAGGCAGCGCGATGTTTGAGACTGGTAAGAATGTAGCCCCATCGCCAACTGGGATGCGTCCATTCTTTCTGAAAGATTCAATCAGCTCCGGTGTCACCCACCTGTCTCTAGCTTCACAGTCACTGGATGACGTCACATCATTGGCTAATACAGCGGCGGTTCTGTGTTGAGACGTGGTACTACTTCTGCCTGCTATCCCGCGATCTTGGTTGGGTCTTCTGGTGTTATCGCATCGGGGAACATCTTTAGAAGGACATCGTATCGCCTTGTGACCTTTCTTTCCACAAAGAAAACACGCCAGGCTCTCCATCGACAAGTGTTTCGGGGTGTCTCTGACATTATGAATTTCTTCTGCTGGCGCAGACACACACGGTGGCTTACCGGGCCCGAACTTCATGTTGTGGGCGTCCAGGTATCTTTGAGCGAAATCTGCCAGGGCCTTCACTGAGAGACTGGTCCTTTTGCTCCCTGAGTCGGTCGGCCAGGTCCTTTGAAGACGCGTTGAGGACTTGCTCTTTGGTGATGAGGTCACACAGGTCCTGGTACTCTTTGTTTAAACCAGCCAGCTATATCCATTTCTCCAGGTAACTCCTGATTCTTTCAATGAATAGGCCTGGTGTTTCTCCTTCTTCAGGCTTGCAGTTCCGAAATCGTCGCCTGTAACCCTCTTCAGTGAAGTCGTACTGTCTCAGCAGGGGGGGGGGGGGGGGGGGGGGGGGCTCTCAACTGCGTATAATCTTCGGCTTCTTCTCTTGGCAAGCGGGTGTAAATTCAAGCGCTTTGCCAGTTGGAAGTGCGCTCAGTTTGATTGCCCAAGTTTTTTGTCTCCAGTTATTGCTGCTTGCGAAGCGCTCGAATTGCTCCAGATAAGCGTCCATCTTATCCGAATTTTCAACAAAAGGTGGAAGTTTTGGCGCCCAGGCTGTTTGCTCTCTGCTGGCTAAGGCTGTTGCTTCAGTAGCTCTCTGGCTCTGTGATCTCCATCTGCTTCAAATGAATTTCATGTTGACGCTGCCTCTCTGCCTCTTCTCGCTGTTTCTCTGCTTCTTCTGCTTGGATTTCGAGTTTCCTGATTTCACGCTGTTAGCTCTTTTTTCACTCTCCAATCGCTTTTCTTCTTTCTCCTTTTCTCCCTCCATTCTCTCCTTCTCTCTCTCCTTTACAAACTCGAGGAGTTGAGCTCCTTCGAGTCCACATTCCTTTCAAATTCTCAGCAATGTCTTCATTTCCGATGTCGCCAACTCTGCGTTTCACTGCTGGCTGTTGTCTCCGGCTACCCTTTCCACTGAGCAAACTGAAGAAGTCCCGTCGGAGGTGCCAAAATGTTACGTGTTGAGTCGTGGTCGTAGGTATGATATCACACCAGACGGCACGCACGTAAGGTTCTTTTAAAGAAACTTCATTCAGCTGCAACCCGTCACACGTGGCTTAAGGATGTAGACCACACTGGAGTAACAGTTCCAACAATATTTTATTGCAGCGATGCGATCTCCACACACTGCGTTCACAAATGCACCAACACTGATACAATGTCTCCTCTGCAAAATGTCTACACTTTGACACAATGCGTTTATCATACAATGTACATCACCATACGCTGCATAACTCGGTCACTGACAATGAATCACGATACCTTGCGTAGCTCTCTCAATGTCAATGTGCTTACGATACACTGCAATTATACAACTGAACAATGTACCGACGTTGTTACATCGCAATTCTACAACTGAACAATGTACACACGTGCTTCCTAGCACCATCTTTTATAGTGGTATCCTTTCCAGAATAATCGAGCAAATTCATACAACACAACCAATCAGAAAAGAATACATAGCCGAAACTCATAAATATTAATGAAAAAGAATACACAAGAATGGTCTCCAAAAATCTGGCTGCTATTTCCAGCCCCTATTGTGGGAAATCCCGGCGCGTTATGACCTCTCACAAAAGTATGGTAGACAGTTCACGACCTTGCCCGAATTATCCGGAAGTTAGACGAGTTTTCTTAACACAATACTGACTGCTAACTTCACGCTCGCATAAAACAGTGGTGATTACTCGAGCGGTTTCTAGACTCTTCGGGATTCAACTCCGTGTATCAAACGACAATCAATTCCGCTCTCCATGCGAACGATAGTGAATCCTACTAACAAGGTACGTGATTCGTAATCATGATAGCTCAAATAAATATCGTATCGTTTCCTACGAGCATTAAAGATCACAAATTTCAGAGCAGGGAGTTGTCCTCTGATGACTATTTTACGGTGTACGAGACAGATCGACCATGATAGTTCAAGGGTGGTGCAAGAAAAGCGTGGCGCCTGTAGGCGCCAAGCTTTTCCTGCACCACCCTTGAACTATCATGGTCGATCCATATTGCCTACATACACACTGTGTCAGGGACGAACTTATTGTGGTATCACAGGTTTTGGACATGGGTTAGCCAAGCGACTCCATGAGCTGGGATGTCACGTGATAGCCACAGTCCTGACATCCGAGGGTGCGGGCGCCAAAGAGCTGCGTAACGTCAAATCTCCCAGGATGACCGTGTTGCCTCTTGACGTCAGCAGCGATGACAGCGTCAGCAAGTGTCTCAGCACCATTAAGGGAATATGCGGGAAAACAGGTAATTTCAATACAAGAGTATACTGAACGTCTCGATTATGTAGTCTTGAATTAAAAAAAAACCCAACAAATCGTGTGTTTGCTGCTGCTTTGTTGATGACGGGGTGATAGGACGAGACAGTAATAAAAATACGCTTTATTTATGTTATTTTATGTTTTTGTTTTTTCGTTTTGTTTTATTTTATTTTAGTATCTTTTACTATTAGCGTATTCATCTAGTATAGTCTGCAATACAATGTGTTTTGTTGAGTTTGGGGTGATTGGAAGAGACAAAAACAAATTTACACGTTTTTAACCTCTTCACTGTCGAGAAAAAAAACATGGACACAATCCAACTGCAAGAGGCATGGATCCTCTCGAGCCTCCAAAGTTGCGGGAGTTATGAGGATTTATGTCACCTGCCAATCCTACTTTGCATCAAATTGGGGCTCTTCGGCACCGAATTAGCAAAGATTTGAGAATGTAACGCGCGCAGACTTTCAACCGGTCGCACGCACAGACTCACAAACACAACGGGCACATACATAACAACGCTAACTCTCAGTCGGACGCATTCGTGCAGTACAAACGCAAAACATCATTTCTTTTTTTCTGTGGCCCTGTTTATAATCCTAACTAACAAAACGTGAACTCAAAAATACTCTTCACAAGATACACAATTCTCAAAACTAGCACGTCACACTCACATCACACACTATCTATCTATCTATCTATCTATCTATCTATCTATCTATCTATCTATCTATCTATCTATCTATCTATCTATCTATCTATCTATCTATCTATCTATCTATCTATCTATCTATCTATCTATCTATCTATCTATCTATCTATCTATCTATCTATCTATCTATCTATCTATCTATCTATCTATCTATCTATCTATCTATCTATCTATCTATCTATCTATCTATCTATCTATCTATCTATCTATATCCCGTAGTCATACCGACCGTTAGGGCACCACTGATGACTTGGCAACCAGCTCCCTCCATTCCTCTCTGTTCTTTACCATTCTTAGCGTATCACCCAGCCTCATTCCTGTCCACTCTGAGATATTTCCTCCTATCTTTTCCTCTGTCTTCCTCTCCTTCGTCCTCCTTGCACATTGCCTTGCAGGATTGTTTTGGCAAGCCCTGCTGAACGCGTGACATGCCCATACCACTTCAGTTTGCGTTTTTTTTTTTAACAATGGCTAATAGGTCTTCATAGGGCCCGATGGCTTGCCTGATTCTGCTTCCCACTTCCTCGTTCGTGATGTGATCTCTGTATGGAATGCCAAGCAGCCTTCGAAAACATCTCATTTCAGTGGCTTGTATCCTCCTTTCAAGGTCTGCTGTGAGGGTCCATAACTCGCAGGCATACAAGAACACTGAGATGACTAAGGAGCGCATCAGTCTGATCTTGGAGCAGAGCGTGATGTTTCTGTCCTTCCATATGGTCTTCAATCTTGTCAGTGCTGTTGTTGTCTGCGCAATCCTGGACAGTATTTCTGGTTTTGATCCCTCATCTGTCACAATGGCTCCTAAGTATTTGAATTTATTAACTGTTTCTAGTTTTTGGCTTCCAATCATGACGTCAGTGCCAATGCCACTGGTGTTATTTGTCATCAATTTGGTCTTCTCTGCACTGATTTCCATCCCATACGCAATGGCTGTACTGTCCAGCTTTTCCACCAGCTGAACTAGCTCCTTCTCTGTTCCTGCAAGGCCATCAATGTCGTCCGCAAAGCGCAAGTTCGTGATTGTTCTGCCTCCAATACTGACAGTTCCTTCATGATCTTTCAGAGCGTCTGTCATGATTCTTTCCAGGAAGATGTTGAAAAGAGTAGGTGAGAGCAAGCAGCCTTGGCTGACTCCGACTGTTGTCCTAAACCAGTTTCCTATTTTGCCGCTTTTCTTGATATCCTGGTTAATTTCCCTGTATTGTTTAGCTCCCTCTACCTCTGGTTTCTTTTTCTTTAATTCTCGACGCTTGTCACATAGAACAAAGATGTCAGCTGTAACTCAATGTTTCTTTGCTTGTCGGTGTTTGCCAAGGATCTCGCTGGCTGTTTGGGTTACAGCAGTGTTAAATGTGTCGATCAGTGTGTCCACATCCGTGTCTTCAGCACCTAGAAGTAGCAGTGGCGCGAATTTTCCTCTTATCTTTGCCTGGAAGGCTTCCGCTACCTCTGGGTCTTTCAGTTTCTCGAGGTCAAACTTGATTCTGGTGGGACCCTGCTTGTTGACCTTCTTTAGGCGGAGTCGGAAGGTCATCATCACTAAGTCATGGTCGCTTCCAATGTCTGCTCCTGGAAACTTCTTGTCTTGGCAATGTTCACACTGGTTTGGAAGCGTCTCTTCACCATGATGTGGTCAATTTGGGTATGGTTCTCTCCGTTCGGGCTGTGCCATGTCCACCTTCTGGATGCTTTGTGTGGGCCAAACGTGTTCATCAGCTTTAGATCATTTGAGCTGGCAAATTCCAGGAGCCTTAAGCCTCTGTCGTTGGTCTCTGCATTGCAGTAGCGTCCGCATGTGCCTTTCCAGTTCCTAGCAGCATCCTCTCCTATTTTGGCATTCCAGTCTCCCTGCACCACAAGAATGTCTTTCTTGGGGGTCTGGTTCAAAGACTTCTTGCAGTTGGTCATAGAAGTCATCCACACACAATATATTAAAAAAAAAAAAAGCCAGGTTAGGTAAACTGTCCTCATTATCCAACCTGCTCAATTGGTGTTATCGCTCTGTATTGTTCACACTCCCTCCACGTTTAGGCGTGTAGTTTCTTTCGTCACGCGTTCCTGAAGCTATTCGGACCATGCTCCCCGACCTGTGGACGTCCTCTCGACACGCTCCTCTAGCGCAATCTCTGTTGACTTTGATGGCTTGGCACGAAGTCTCTCGCTCCCCGAGCGGTGAATGTCCTCACGACACGTTCCTTCAGCAGCAGCCTCTGTTGACTTTGACGTCTCGGCGTCAGGTCCTTCCCTCCGCACAAGAACTCTGTACAATAAAGTTCTGATGTCATAACACTTGCTTAACACACACATATTGGATGATATGAAGTACATTACGTAACCTGGCTGATACAAATAAATCTACACGTTCATTCACACACTCGTGCTTCATAAAACAGACTAGATTCGCAACACACCATAACTCAGTCACTACACTGAAAAACTATAAAATGACGCACGCGCCATACACTCGTTCATACCTCAAGGAAAAGATAATACATAACACACCCACGTACTACCTTCGAAAACAACCTAGGCATACACACATCACATTCCTTAGTTATCCATCCCGGTAAATAACTATATAGAAAAATCCCCTGTTATCTCAACAGATTCTGAACCGCCATAACTGGACCAAATCAACGCTACACAACCGAACTAAAATCTTACTAACTGATGCTACCTTTAACTCACTAGCTGTCAATAATACATATCACAAGATGGGATGAACCATAACCCACAAAGTCCCTTCTATAATAGAGCTGTCTTCACTGTCAAGGGTCTCTACCTTTTGTCTTTGACTCGATTCTGATGTTGAAATGTCTCCTTTTGAAAAATCCTCGCAGATGTGCCAATGCGTCATAGTGAATTCTATAAGGGGCGCGCGCAGTGCATTCGCGTCATTGGTTTGTCAAACGTCATTTGTCATGACGTATTTTCTTTTTGGTTTTACGTAATTAAGTCCCTTCTATTTATAGAAGGTACTTTTTAGGACGGGTCGCAGTGGGGCAAATTTAATAGTATGTCCATGATGTCAAAGGCGGGCAGTTAAACCTCTAACAATTGAAGTATAAAGATAATTTACACGTTTTTTTTAACCCCTTCACTATCGAGAAAAACATAAACACAATCCAACTGCAAGAGGCATAGATCCTCCTGAGCTTCCAAAGTTGCGGGAGCTCATGATGAAATATGTCTCTTGCCAATCCCACTTTGCATCAAAGTTCCTTGCACGGTTGGGGCTCTTCGGCACCGAATTAGCAAACATTTGAGAATGTAACGCGCGCAGACTTTCAACAGGTCGCACGCACAGACTCACAAACTCAACGGGCACATACATAACAACGCTAACTCTCAGTCAAACGCATTCGTGCAGTATAAACGCAAAACATCATTTTCTTTTTTCTGTCGGCCCCGTTTATAATCCTAACTAACAAAACGTGAACTAAAAAATACTCTCAAGATACACAATTCTCAACACTAGCACGTCACACTCACATCCACACACAATATATTAAGAAAGCCAGGTTAGGTAAACTGACCTCATTATTCAACCTGCTCAACTGGTGTTATCGCTCTGTATTGTTTGCACTCCTTCCACGTCTTCCGCGTGTAGTTTCTTTTGTCATGCGTTCCTGATGCTATCCGGGCCACGCTCCCCGAGCTGTGGACGTCCTCTCGACACGCTCCTCTAGCGCAGCCTCTGTTGGCTTTGATGGCCTGGCACGAAGTCTCTCGCTCCCCGAGCGGTGAATGTCCTCACGACACGTTCCTTCAGCAGCAGCCTCTGTTGACTTTGACGTCTCGGCGTCAGGTCCCTCACTCCGCACAAGAACTCTGTACAATAAAGTTCTAATGTCATAACACTTGCTTAACACACACATATTGGATGATATGACTGAAGTACATTACGTAACCTGGCTGATAAAATAAATCTACACGTTCATTCACACACTCGTGCTTCATAAAACAGACTAGATTCGCAACACACCATAACTCAGTCACTACACTGAAAAAAAAATATAACATGACGCACGCGCCATACACTGGTTCGTACCTAGGAAAAGATTATATACTTAACACACCCACGTACTACCTTCGAAAACAACCTAGGCATACACACTTCACATTCCTTAGTTATCCATCCCGGTAAATAACTATATAGAAAAATGCCCGGTTATCTCAACAGATTCTAAACCCCCATAATTGAACCAAATCAAAGCTACACAACCGAACTAAATCTTACTAACTCAATCTACCTTTAACTCACTAGCTGTCAATAATACATAAAACAAGATGGGATGAACCATAGCCCACAAAGTCCCTTCTATAATAGAGCTGTCTTCGTCGCTGTCAAGGGTCTCTACCTTTTGTCTTTGACTTGATTTTGAATTTGAAATGTCTCCTTTTGAAAAATCATCGCAAATGTGCCAATGCGTCATAGTGAATTCTATAAGGGGCGCGCGCAGTGCATTCGCGTCATTGGTTTGTCAGACGTCAATTGTCATGACGTATTTCTTTTGTTTTTACGGAATTAAGTCCCTTCTATTTATGGAAGGGACTTTTTAGGAAGGGTCGCGGTGGGGCGAATTTAATAGCATGTCCACGATGTCAAAGGCGGGCAGGTTAAACGGCCTCTAACAATTGATGTAACAAGATAAAATTACGTCATGTCTAGTTACGCTAACCTCGCTGCTGAACGTACATTTGGCGCGAAGCGCCGTATGTGCATATGTATGTATGTATGTGCGTATGTGTGTGTGTGCGTATGTATGTAAACAAGAGAATCTCCGATATTTCCGTACACAAAAGCTTGAAACTTGGCAAAATACTTTCTTAAGTAAGTGGCTAAGAGAGCCTTCGAGCATATTGTAATTGAATGTCTCATTGAAGACATAAACAACCGTTTATAGGAACTCGGTTGACCCAGATTAGAGTCCGTGATTTCTGTGATATTTAATTGAACTATTGCATATAGCTAGTTTGGAGAAAGACATTGGATGAGTTTGTTAGCCAGCTTTGTATCCTTTCAACTTCTTTAGTAAAAATTAATTCTTTTCAGAAAAGAATTAAAACGCTAAAAAAAAAAACTTTACTTCTAGATAAAGTCAGACAGTGGCGGTGACGTAAAAGAGACAACTCCGTCACCACGCAGACACTGACATAATACTCCTAATATGACGTCATTCTCTCTCTCTCTCTCTCTCTCTCTCTCTCTCTCTCTCTCTCTCTCCCCCCCCTCCCTCTCTCTCTCTCTCTCCCTCTCTCTCTCTCTCCCTCTAACTTTTTATCCTGAATAAAAACATCATCATCATCATCATCATCATCATCTCTCTCTCTCTCCCTCTCTCTCTCCCTCTAACTTTTTATCCTGAATAAAAACATCATCATCATCATCATCTCTCTCAAGCACCTCAAGTCATGTTTATAAGACATCCTTGGTCATGTCGGTGCCTCTAGCGCATCCACTGGTTCAACGTTCGCAGCTTTGTGATCAGTCTGTGGACTGCGTTTAACGCTGTACACTGCTCTAGGCGGGTGGTAGCATTCTGTCTGTACTGACGTGTGTGCACGTGGTTGCGTAAGTCCGAGCGTATGTGAGTGCGTGTGAATCGTGCATCTGCTTTATTTTGTGTGTGCCATATTTAGTTATTCGTTCACATTAATGCTTATAATAGCTATGACTTCATGCAGTAACGTACCTCACCTGCTGTCTCACTCGAGTGACTATTGTTGATCAGCGAAGTCGAGGGAGACAAACAGTTTGTGCAAGTACTAGTTATCGTGGGGAGGCAGTTAAGTAGCCTGCACAGATATTCGGGGGCTTAATAATGAAATATTTTGTGCATGAGGACGCAGTTGTTAAATTTGAGTTGTTTTTTCAGTGGAAGCAGGCCAAGGGATTTTATTTTTTCGTCTGTGGAAGTAGTGTTTGGAATAATTATTTTAACTGAACGACGAGACAGCGAGTTGATTTTTTTTAAAAATAGGAAGTTCACTACATTCGTCACACAAAGAGGACGCATAGTCACAGTGGCTTTTAATGTGTGCGTGAAAGAACAATGTACAACACGTTTTACGAAGAATATGTCTACGTTTAGAGAGCAGAAATACATTCCTGGACAAGGCCGTTTTGCACAAACTGTCGATATGCGGCGACTAGTTGAGCTGGTCGCCAATTACAACACCCAGCAGGCGGTGCTTGGATACTTGTTGGATAGGTTTATTGCCAAGAGACAGTTTTAGAGGGGCAGGATTTAGCTGATGCTTTTGGCGGGTTGTTATCAACATGCTTTTGGTTTTAGAAGTACTCATTAGTATGCGATTTTGCGTACACCAATCTGACACTACTTCGAGACTTTGCTGGAGGATACTATGTGGGGACAACTTTAGCATCTTTCATGGCATCTGGAAAAATACCTTGCTCGATAGAAAGGTTGAATATAAATGTCAAGGTTTCAGCTGTGTATGGAAGGGACAATTTCAGTACCATGTTGTTTATTCCATCCAGGCCACACGATTTACTTGTTAGAGTAGAAATATATTTACCTGCTTCAAACACTGTCATAAGAGGTATGGAGAATGACGCACCTGTTGCGGACTCACAGTGTGTGCGCAGTTTATCAGAACAACTGTAAATATCAGTGCTAGAGGAAAAAGACTGTACAAGGGATTCAGCAATATTTAAAAAGTGGGAATTAAAGTCGTCTGGAGTCATGCCTGGAGAGGTAGCGGCATTGATGGAACTTTTCTTCTTCGTAAACAAATTGACTGCATTCCAGACGCTTCGGGTATCTTTACCCTCAGCGATTACTTTTTCCGCAAGTGTTTTCGGGGCTTTTCTTACTAAGGATTTTACAAGATTACGTTGTTTCTTAAATCTGCAATTCTTTTCTGCCGTTTTAAGTCATCTCTTATTTTCATTGCGCGAATGATTTCCTTTGACAATCGAGGCGGAAGGGTTGGGTGTTTAACTCTTTTAGTCCTTAGCAGGGCATGTTTATCTAGGACCCAAAGAAATAGCTTGTACCAAAGCGCTAGGGCTTTAATGGGATCATAAGTGTTATAAATAAGGTGAAAGGGCGTTTTTTGATAGGTCATGAAGAAAGTCATCTTTGTTGAACTTTTTGTAAGACCTGCACGGGATAGTAGTGTGTTGTTTGTGCTGGGGTTTATTGTTACACTACAGCCACACGCAAGGTTTGTTGATGGAAGACGCAGCCAGACAAGAGTGTTTCCAGAAGATTCTTTTATTGGTTGGTCATCATTCGTGAAATAGGTTGGGCAAAAACCAACCTACTAGCATGAAATAAGAAATGGCGAAATCGGAGCTCTGTCCCTTGCTTCTGAGCTCTCTCTCTCTCTCTCTCTCTCTCTCTCTCTCTCTCTCTCTCTCTCTCTCTCTCTCTCTCTCTCTCTCTCTCTCTCTCTCTCTGAGCTCGCTTCCTTCTTTCCGAGCTCTCTCGTTCTGGTGGTTCTCCCCCTATATATACCCGTTCTGGAGGGCATCGCCCCCTTGTCCTAATCTGTCAAAGGGGCTATTACTGTCACCCATAATATTCCACATCTGTTCTGGGGAACAGCGCCCTTTGACCCTATCTGACCAGGGACTTATTACTGTCACCCATAATTATTCCTCGTCAAAGGGAGTCTGTATTTATCACTACTAAAGTGGGCTCATCATAATTATATTCATTAGTCGCAGCTCCCAGTTCAATAGGGCCCGCATCATGACAACTAAAGTGAGCTTAATAATTATATATTCATTAATCCCAGCTCAAAATTATATATTCATTGGTCCCAGCTTAATAGGACCAGCATCGTGGCAACTTAAAGTGAGCTTATGACAGCTAAAGTGGCCCGTGTCATTACCCTCTCCGTGCTCTGCCCGTGGCACTCATTATACACTCGTTATTTCCATATCAAGGGAACTTATGAAAATACCCGACCGTGATGTTGGCCGTAGACACTTATAGTGTAACATTATCACGTTTAACTAAAAGATTAAAACAAGTAGGAAAGTGATCACTAATGGCTACATTCGGCACATGGACGTTTTTGACAGCTGCTGTATTTGTTGTGTAGATGTGGTCAATCAATGTGGCGGATGACAAAGAAACTCTAGTGGGAGACTGAACCATCTCAGTGCTGCAGGCCAAATAATGAGGTGGTGTAATTCCACGCCGCATTGCCATTTTTCAACAGGTCAATATTAAAATCGTCTGCTAGGTATATGTCTTTGTTGTTACGTTGTTGCACCTTATCCATCATGGTGACAAAATCATCATACCATGAGACTTTGGCTGAAGGGGTACGATAAATAAATCCTGTTAGTTTAGGGGAAGATTTGTCACATTTCAGTTCAAGGAATAAACTTTCTACGTGACTAGACTCTAAATCCATGCGGGGGGTAACATACTGGCGTAGAGAGAGAGAGACTGAGAGAGAGAGAGAGAGAGAGAGAGAGAGAGAGAGAGAGAGAGAGAGAGAGAGAGAGAGAGAGAGAGAGAGAGAGAGAGAGAGAGAGAGAGAGAGAGAGAGAGATAAATGAAATGAAACGTTATTTCTCAAGGATAAATGATTAGGTACACAAACCTTTTTTCAATCATGTCCTTGCACACGCACTCACACAACAATCTCACGCGCGTGACTAAAACTAATAAAACTGGAAAGGCAAAACGTGAGCATAAAAAACATAAAAAAAACAAAAACAAAAAAAACAAAAAACAAAAAAGCAAACAAACCAACAAACAAAAAAACCCACAAAACTAGTTAGCAGTCACACACTCACACACACACACACACACACACACACACACACACACACACACACACACACACACACACACACACACACACACACACACACACACACACACTAAGAACCTGATTAAACATGAACGTTAGAAACTTAGTTTGAACAGCAACAGCAACTCGACAATACAACTCAATGCGCTCGAGTAACGACGACACAACTACACAACTATGGGCTTAAGTTTCTTTCAGCTGCCGAAATAAGCGGGCCCTGAATGTGGACAAAGAAGGAGCCCCAGTAATGTCGATAGGCAACAAATTCCATAAGCAATCCAGACCAAAAAGGTGACTGCCAAGCGTGTGAAATGCAAAGAAGTACCCAACGGAGAAAGAAACACGCTTAGAAAAAACGGTACAACACAATTTATTAATATTTCGGGTAAATACCCTTTGTCAAAATAGACAAACAAACAGACAGAGACATTAGCCGCTACTTATCTCTACTAATTGTGTTGTACCGTTTTTTCTAAGCGTGTTTCTTTCTCCGTTGGGTACTTCTTAACAAATTCCATAGTTTGGCTCCTGAGTAAGACAAACTAGTTTTTAATATATCGAGGCGCGGCCTTGGTATGGATAGATTGTTTCTCGTCGTTTTATAAGGCGTATGAGCAGGGCTAAATAGATCTGTTAGCTAACTAGGCGTTTTAGAGTGGTAGATTTTAAACATAAGTACGCCTTTATTGTACATAAGTAACTTACGCAGAGGCAGCATGTCGAGGGCTTTGAGTCGGTCGTCGGTGCTTTCTTCAGTTACTATCCGTGTGGATTAATTTGGCAGCCCTACGATGAAGAGCATTAAGCCTTTTTATGCACGCATCGCTACATCCACCCCAAACTGTAGAAGCATAATCTATATGGGATTGAATATGTGCGTTATAAAATATTTTCCTTGTCGGTGTATCTGTAAAATAATGCAGTTTTGAAAGAGGATATAAATTCCTGGACACTGTTCGACATACGCTGCTGAGAGAGAGAGAGAGAGAGAGAGAGAGAGGAGAGAGAGAGAGAGAGAGAGAGAGAGAGAGAGAGAGAGAGACAGAGAGAGAGGGGAGGAGAGAGAGAGAGAGGAGAGAGAGAGAGAGAGAGAGAGAGAGAGAGAGAGAGAGAGAGAGAGAGAGAGAGAGAGAATCAATGATGAATCAATGAATCAATGAAACTTTATTTTACAACGGTTTAGGCATTGACGTCGTCATCGACACAGCCATTTTACAAACCTGCCGTTGCTAGCAACTACAAGACTAACTACAAATATACATACATATAAGTAAACATAATACTTGCAAACAGATGACAACACTGTTCACATAGACAGACATACTCATAGACTCACAGGCACCCCCCCCCCCCCCACTCCACCCGCCCCCCTTCAAACATAGACAGAGCTAAGTAGTCCAAATGATAAATGAAAAGGATAACAGACTTAATTGGGAATAAGTTGGACCCAGCATAAAAAGAAACATATAATACAAGAGGTTAAGGCATCCCTACAAGTGATCCACAAAATATTTGCAGAGACACTTTTTAAAACAGGCTGGCGAGGAGGTGGATTTTACATGGTCGGGAAGGGCATTCCAGATATGTGCCCCTGAGAAGGATAAGCTAATTTTATATAGATCGATCCTTGGTTTTGGGACTATGAAAAGCTTTCTGATGTTTCCAAGCTTGGACTCAGACTTACGGAACAAAGTGGAGATGTACTCAGGTGTTTTGCATTTCCACACTTTGAACATAAAGATTGCTTTGTTATATTTAAAATGACCTTGAAGAGGCAGGAGACCTGCTTTTGAGAGCTTTTCTTCAGTGCTTAGGTGTGGATCAGGGCAGATTATTTTGGCCGCTCGTCTGTGTAGGGAATTGAGTCTCTTTAAATGGACCTCACTACATCCATCCCATACCGTTGACGCGTAATCGATATAAGAACGTATGTGAGCGTTATAAAATAGTTTACGGGTATCTGAATCAGTATAATATTTCAGTTTTGATAACATAAAGAGATTTTTGGCTACTATTTTGCATAAGGCGTCTGTATGAGCTTGCCATTTTAGCTGACTGTCGATTGTAATTCCCAGTACTCGATGTTCATTTACCTGTTCTACCTGACTACCTTTAAGTGAAAGGTTAAGTAATAGAGGCGTTATCTGCTGTTTTTGGCGCGTGGCGACTAACATCGATTTCGTTTTGGCTGGATGAACAACCATAGAATTGTTTATACACCAAGCTGATACTTTATGAAGACTTTGTTGTAGGTTGTCGGAAATTACCTGTATATCTTTACTAGTAGTATGAACTGAGGTGTCATCAGCAAAAAGGTCGCATTGTACATCTTGGCAAGTAATATGTAGAGGCAAATCATTGATAAATAAGCAAAACAGTAGGGGGCCCAGTACAGACCCTTGGGGCACACCGAAGCTTACATCTTTGAGAGGGGAGTATGAGCCATGAACATGAACCTTTTGTTTTCTTTTAGTAAGGTAAGATGTGAAAAAAGCAACTGCGTCTCCGTTATTGAGGTATGTGTGAAGCTTAGCAGTCAGAATAGTGTGGTTAATCAGATCAAAAGCATTCTTAAAATCCAGATAGACTACTCCTGTTAACTGTGACTTATTCATACCCTTGAGCCATGTGTCAACAAGGCGTGTAAGTGCTGTGTGGCATGAATGCTGCGGACGAAATCCGGATTGGAAAGATTGTACATTGCTTAACGTCCCGACAGCAACAAGGCTTTCTCAGGACGTACCTGCACTGCTTGTGAAAAAAAAAAATAAACAGAACATTGAATGTATGTCGCCAGCCGGTCAAATACATTAAATAAACCTAACACATGGGGCCTAAATAAAGCTAAGACCATTTAGCAACACACATCCAATATCAAGAGCTACAGGCAGTGCAGACAGTAGGGAGAGTTTTAAAAAGGCAAATACAGGTGAATGGACCAAGGGTAGACAGAAACACATGCCC
Organism: Semisulcospira habei; assembly: GCA_036245525.1. Lineage (NCBI taxonomy): Eukaryota > Metazoa > Mollusca > Gastropoda > Semisulcospiridae > Semisulcospira > Semisulcospira habei. The sequence goes on from BTPG01000008.1 coordinate 48,693,610, forward strand.
CAGAATAGAGAGAAAAACTCACCCTGTGGGGCTGACCAGGGTGACCCTGGGAACTAAAAAGTACCTAACCCCACCCAAGTCCCCCAGGGCAGACCCGGGTGGGGGGGGATTGGAAAGGGTGGAGGAGCTTACGGTTTTCTAGGTAAGCAAGCAGGTGTTTATGAACGTGCCTTTCCAGTGGTTTGGACAAAACAGATAATAAAGAAATAGGCCGATAATTATTAGGGTCAGAACGATCTTTTGTTTTTGGAAGTGGAATTACTTTGGCATATTTAAGTTCGTTAGGAAAAGTGTTATGCTGGATACAGAGATTATAAATATAAGTTAAGGATTCTACAATGTATGGGAGAGACAGTTTAAGTATTTTCGGGCTGATGTCATCAGGCCCCGAGGACTTTTTATTTGGAAGGTTACTTATGATTAAACCCACTTCATGAACAGCTAACATAGGGATGTTGAAGGGGGCTGTGCCCATTGTCCTTTGTTGACAAAACTCAGACAGCAGATTTGAACGGTGATAAGTGTTATCCTGGCTTGGCGATATTAGAGATTTGGCAATCGAAAGAAAATGGTCATTGAATGTATCAGCAGTAAGATTAGTGGGAATGGTAGTTGCGGTACTTGGAGACCCCCTAGTAAGTGTGTTTAGAAGGCGCCATATTGTAGAGGTATCTTTGCTGTCTTTAACCGTGTCACGAACTAACTTTTTTCTTGCCTCTCTGATCATGTATTTAACACGGTTACGCTGTTGCTTATATTCAGTGAACATTTTATTACTACGTAGATCGTTTCTAAGCGCCATCGCCTGCATGATTTCCGGAGTAAGCCAGGGAGGAAGAGTGTTAGATTTTACCCTCCTCTCGCGTAGAGGAGCATGCTTATTAAGTACATTTAGGAAAAGGGAGTACCAAATACTGAGGGCGGTATTAGGATCATAGGACAGGAGCACGTCATTAAAAGGAGTATTTTCTAGATCAAATAGAAATTCGTCTTTCCTGAAGTGTTTGAATGTCCTATACGTTATAGTTGTATGGCCGTTCTTTTTTGGTTTAGGGAGTTTAGAAGACCAGGAGCAAGCCACAGGATAATGATCACTAACACTAAGATTTGAGACATCAACGTCAGAGACGGCTTTGGGTTTATTAGTATATATGTGGTCTAAAAGCGTGGAAGTAGTTGGAGTAATTCTGGTGGGTGATTTCACTAACTGTACTAAGCCAAACAGAGATGACGTTGAGCCCCAGGCGGGGTGCGGCTTAAGTAAATCTATATTAAAATCGCCCAATAGAAGAATGTCGGCCTTCTTTTTTAAAGCTCTGTCAAGGTTCTGACTAAACTGATCGTACCACCCAAAAGTTGAGGCGGGATTTCTATATAAGAACCCAATTAATACCGGTTTTGATTTCGGACACTTGACTTCGACCCATACGCACTCCACCCCCATCATTTCTAGGTCGACGCGTCGATGAACTAAATGCTGGATAGAATTATGAATATAGACAGCGATGCCAGTTTGACCGGGAGACAAGGGGTCTCGTCTAATAACTGAGAAATTGGGGATACTGATTGCTGCATCGCTCACACAGGAACTCAGACGTGTCTCACTGAGTCCAAACAGGTGGAACGGTGTAGGATCGTTAATATATACAGATATGTCGGCTAGTTTGTTGTAAAGATGAAACACATTGAGGTGCCCTATTCTCATAACTGCACCTAGGATGGAAAATTCGCTTGGACTTGTTACAAAATACAGAATGCACAAAATAAACAATGAAAAAACAATTGAATACAGAAAAACACGGAAATAAAAAAAAAATACTATAAAACTATAAAACGATACTAGGCCACGTAATTGAATAAAAGACCTCCAGAGAACAAGTAGCAGTTACGCTACTGAGCTCTCAAAAACTCGCTGCGGGAGTGACTGAACCACAAGAAAAAAGTGACGCAACTTGAAACGCCGCATGGATGTATGTTCGGCTGTCACTAAGTTCACTTCTTTGTCGTTCCAGTACAATTTGGATCAAATCACTCAAGCAAATAGTCTGTCTCACTGTAAAGACACGAAAGAGACTGAAAATTGAAGTCTTTCTTTTGAAATGAGCACAATCTTTACAGTGTAAACTAACACTGGCACAGTCTCTTGTGGTAACACTCAATGTTACTGTCACATCAATTTATGACCAACGCGGCTAGAAGGCAGAACCAAAGTAATCAATAAACAGCACAGTGTAACCTTTTGGATGCAGACAATAACGTTGGTAGTCAGTCTAACTGATTTACGGTAAGAACAAGTTACATCTGTAACAATAATAGTCAGCTTGCCCTGCTCGAGTTCACAATCACCAAATATAAACGTCTAATTAAAGCGTCAGTAAATCAATGATGAACACCACCTACTAGTTCAACAATGAAAATTAACCCTTTTGTTCATGCATCCACCGGTGCTGTTTGCAGCATCGGTGGTTGCATGCACAAGGGGGTTAAGCAAATTAGTGGCAGATAAATCCCTGAAGGAAAGGCTGCGGTTACTCTTGTCAGTTGATATCGCAGCTAATCAGTTAATAGTAGACACCACCTATTAACCCAACAATGGACAATTAATCCTCTTGTTCATGCATACATCGGTACTGTTTGCAGCACCGGTGGTTGCATGCACATGAGGGTTAATGAGATTATTAGCCGGTAAAGCCCTGAATGAATGGCTGTAGGAGCTGCGCAAGCATGCGCATCCTCTGCGTTGCGTCTAATCCGGGTGTAATTGCAGGGCTCTCCCACCCTCTGGTCGGTGTGGGATTAGCGGCGGCGAGGGCGTGAAGGGCGCTGTTAGAGCTCGCGGTGCCTTGGTCGGAGGGTGGAATGCGCGGAAATTCGCGTTCTGACGGAGTGAACTGCCCGGCGTGACCTTGTTGGGGACAGAATGGCGGGGGGTAACCAGGCTGGGCAGAGTTGTAAATGGCATTGTCAGACATGTTGAACTGGGTTTGAGCAGAATGGGCTTGGCAAATTTGAGACTGTTGAAAATGGGCTTGAACGTGGTTGGAATTAGCTTGGCTGGGAGGAGTTTGGTTGTTGTGGGGGTGGGCGTTGTTGTGGGCCTGGCTGGGGTGGGAATGGTTGGGATGGGTATGGACTTTGAAATTGTTTCCTCCATTTGCTTGTCCCCATCCTGTGCCCCTGCCAGCAGCCTGATTCTGGTAGTGCTGTGGCCCTCGATTTTGAGGGTTGGTAGACGCATGACGATCCGCTTTCGGCATATCGTATCCCGGTGAACGGCGTGCTGCTCCGGCGAACCTGATGGCGAGTGCCAGTCGCTTGGTGCCTTCCTCTGTCAGGTGACTTCTGTCTCTCTGGAACAGAGTCTGACGCGGCGCAAGATTAGCTGTCAAGAAACGGGGGACATGGTCGATGTAGGGGATCTTGGCCTGCTCACACACAACCCTGAGGTTGTCGTTGGAAGCAAACACAGCCTTTGCCAGGTAATGTTCAGTTCCACCTGGAATGATGCAGGATATGTACACAGCGGCGCTGGGAAAGGCTGAGCGTAGGAAACGGAAGAGCTGGTCCCAGGACTGCTTGCTGACGGCGCCCACTTTGCAGCTGTTGATACCAACATGCGTCGTCACACGGCGGATGTGGGGCATTGGTGGCAAAGTGCGGAGCCACTCAGTGACATCAGCTACAGTCAGGCCGGAGATAGACAGATTCTGTACAAGGGCACCGTCGACAGACATCCTGCGCGCGTCAACACCTTTCAGCACAGAATCCCCGATTAACAGCGTGTTGACACCTGGTCGTACTTGCAGGAGCTGAAGCTGTTCTAGGGGTGCATTGTCCTTAGCGCTGATGTTACTGTCGTTGGTAATGCTGGTGGAGGTATCGTGGCCTCGTCTGTTCTCGGGTGCATTGTCCTTAGCGCTGATGTTACTGTCGTTGGTAATGCGGGTGGAGGTATCGTGGTCTCGTCTGTTCTCATCCAACTCAGACAATACAGAGTACCGGTTTTTTACTGGAACTTGCACGAGGAGTGTGTTGTCGGTCGTGATAGAGTCTTTAGGGGGAGGGGGCATGAGGGATTGTGAGACACTATCTTCTTGGGGTGAGCATTTGGGGGCGTTGGGGGTTTCGTTGGCTGGTTCAAAATTCTGGGTGTTGCTGCAGGCACTGGCTTTAGACAGGGATTCCACTTGCTTTTTTAGGTCTTTTAGTCTACTGGCATGGTTGTCTCTACTGCTAGCCAGTTGAGTCACTTTCTCATTTAGCCTGACGTGGTCTGCTGAGAGTCCTTCTACAGCTGAGTTAATGCTTTCTGCATATTCCTCAACTGCCTTTCTCCCACTCTTCGCCTTGACCTCGTTATCTCGCACAAGGCAGTCCATCTCTGCCGGGGTTTTATTATTATTATTATATTATATAGTTATTATATAGGCGCTTTTTCTCAATTTTGGGGGAAATCGACTCAAAGCGCCGCGCCTGAAACCCAACACACACACTCACGAAACAGACACGGATTTACGCCATTTAAGACAAACACAGTACAAGACAAACGAAGGGCCAGTCAGCTACTGAAGTTACAGAGAATTTTGATCGCTTGTATTTTGAAATTTGTAAAGTGGCCTCAGACCGGTACCAGTTCAGTTCGCACTTCTTCAGGGCTAGTTGCTGCTGCATTCGCGCAACGCACGTCAGTTCTGGGTTTTGTGCTAATCAGGTCAGATAAGGAGGGCCTGCTGTTATCTCCCGAGGCTCTGCTGGGGACTGAAGAGTCGGCATCTTTGGATCCACTGACGTCAGTCGTGTCACTGGCCGACACGTCATCTCCCGAGGCGCTGCTGGGGACTGAAGAGTCGGCATCTTTGGATCCACTGGCGTCATTCGTGTCACTGGCCGACACGTCAGGATTAGTTTCGATAGCCTGGGCTGGAGTTCTGTGAGTCTTGTCAGATTCAGATGCAGTGTGTTTCGCTTCCGTGGCTGGTGGCTGCG